>CM076574.1:1160457934-1160614275 GCA_034641835.2 Pinus albicaulis
AAACAATCACCAAGGATGTGGTATCAGAAATTTGATACTTATATACGCGGACTTGGCTTCACTAGAAGCAAGGAGGATCACTGTGTTTACTTTAAATTAATTGGTGATCGTGTTATTTATTTGGTCTTGTATGTGGATGATATGTTGTTGATTGGAAATGGAAAATAAATTATCCAAGATTTGAAGACCCAACTATTCTCCAAATTCGACATGAAGGATCTTGGTGCTGAAAACTATATTTTGGGCATGGAAATTAAGAGAGATCAGGAAAAGAGGAAGCTCTAGTTAACCTAAGGGCAAAATCAGGAGATCAGAGCTGCAGAGGTTCAATATGCAGGATAGTAAATCGGTGAATGTTCCTATTCATGTAGGTGTAAAGCTATCTATTGAACAATGTCCCAAGACATAAGAAGAAGAGGAGGATATGCCCCATGTTCCATATGCAAGTGCAGTGGGTAGCCTGATGTATGTAGTGGTTTGTACAGACCGTACATTGCACATGGAGTGGGAGTATTGAGCAGGTTTATGACAAACCTGTGAAGGTGAAATGGACGTAGGTGCTGGGTGTTTTCTATATTTGGAAAAATTAGTGATTAAAAGAATTGTGCTACCAGGGAAGACTAGGATTGGATAGAGTTTTGGACATCCGTGGTTTTGTTGATGCAGAATGGGTTAGAGATTTGGACCAAAGAAGATCTACAAGTGGGGTGTTTAGCCTATTTGGAGGTGCACTGGCTTGGATGAGTAAATACAGCTGTAGTGGCTCTCTAACCACAGAGGCAGCATCCATGGCACTCATGCAAAAGCAATGAAGCAAGCTTGGTTACAGAGATTGTGAACTAAGTATGGGCTGAAAACAAGTTCCAATAGGACTGTGATAGCCAAAGTGTAATTTTCTTGGTTAAGAACCCTACTTATCATCCAAAGAAAAAACACATTGATGTTCAATATCACTTTCTGAGAGATATGGTTGAGGCTAAAAGGGTGTTGCTGGTAAAGGTGGACACTTTGAAGAATGTTGCAGATGCATTGACGAAGTCTGTGAGCACTCAGAAGTTCTCTTGGTGTAGAGAAAAAATGGGTGTTTTAGAGCTGGGCTAATGACTAAGCTCTCCTGTGGCCCCTTGCGGAAAGAAAACAACAAGTGGGAGAATGTTGCGTATGTGTTATATTCGGTGGGCGGACCCGCCCATGGTTTTTTGCATGGGTTTGCACATGGTTTTGGGGCATGATGGTTTTTTGGCCCCTGGTATTTTGTAGATCCGGTCAAGGGAACTACGGTTATGTTCTAATCCAGGGTTAATGGATTGGGGTTTATGTATGCTGTTGATCGTGTCAACCCCCTATTAAATTCTGACAAGCAATCCCCTTTAAACCCCCTTTGTTAGGCCTAAAAAAAATCCTTTTTCCTCTTATCGTTTCCCTCCTCCAAACTCAAAGTTGCATAAAAAAGGGCCGAAAGCACACATTTTAACATATTTAAGGCCTAGCACCTTTCGGCCCTAGCCCCCTCAGTCTTTTTCTCCACGTGACCTGGGCGCTAGCCCGGAGAGCACTTATTGCAGATGGATATCAAGCGCAGTATTATCCGTCAATCTGTATAGATCGGACGACCTTCATAGATCAGCGTCGTGCCCATGGCCCAACCTGTCCACCGTCTGATCAACCTGAAAATCAACAGTCCATAGCTCACCCGCCCTTATGGTCC
The DNA here is from genome assembly GCA_034641835.2 of Pinus albicaulis. Classification (NCBI taxonomy): domain Eukaryota; kingdom Viridiplantae; phylum Streptophyta; class Pinopsida; order Pinales; family Pinaceae; genus Pinus; species Pinus albicaulis. The sequence continues at coordinate 1,160,459,643 of CM076574.1, forward strand.
CCGCGCCCAAAAGCACTGTTCAAAAACCGGTGGTATCCATTGCACCGCGTTTGGAGGATGGGCGGTAATTTTATTTTCGGAGCGATTCCACTCACCGCCTGACACGTGGCTCCGTCACTATTTCAAAACCGCCCCCCCATCACGCGTTATCGTTCGGAATTTGACCTGGCGCGATATGCATATCAACCGTCCGATCTGGGGCTTTCCATCCAACGGTCATTGCACCCCGAAGATGCGCGGAAATTAACCCAAGGTATCCGTACCCCTAGCCCGCCATCCGTCGCCCTCCGTTGCGTTTTCCACCATCGATCTCCTCCTGAGATCGGACAGTAAAGATTTAACTACATGCGCTTGCCATTGACTGGGTCTTGCCACGTCACCATTCCACGTGTTTTTTCATGTTTTCCTCCATCTCCCTATATATTTCATTCAAAGGTCAAAATGTTAAGTTTTCGCGTTTAATTTTCTGCGCTCCACCACCTTTCGCCATGAACATTTTCCGCTATTCGCGACCATTTTCCACCATCATCCTGCACTATTCCGCCATTTCACCAGCCTGCATGACCATTCTCATCACCCCCGCTGCATTCACCCACCCCGTGCATGATTTCTTGACCAGTTTTGTGTTTTTTGTAGGGTTTCGGGCGGCAATAAACCGCCATGATTCGCAGTCTTTGTCATAGTGACAGAGAACACCGGGAAGGACCATTTTTCAGGGGCTAGAATTATGGAGAAAGGCCTGGGAAGCTGTTACGACATGACCTCCATTAAAGAAGCAGGGTTAAACTCTGTCAAACCCTCCAGAGTCATTCAAAGCGCAGATTTCGCGATCAAAGACATTAATATTGCAGACAAAGAGTATCACTGAAAGGCAGAGAGTTAAAGGCGTATAATTGAAGATTTTTTGAGCCTTAACCTAACCATTTGAAGGCAGAATGCCAGATTGAAGACCCCGTAGATCACTCAGAGAGTCCATGCACAGAAAAAAATACCCTCAAAGTTGCATTTCAGCAGAATTTTCTTTCCAGGGAAGGACAGACTGCCCATGTGGTTTTTATTTCTCTACCGTGTTCCTGAAGAGACTTACACCCAGTGCATTTTTTTCAGAAAGCAGGCCACAGAGTACATACAACACTACAAAGTCATCAAGCAGTATGGGCGTGCACGTTTCCACCATCCTCTCTTAATGAGGCAAATTAAATTTTCATCATCCATTTCCTTTACTAAGTTTTCTTTTTCTTCTATAAAACTGCCCAACAGCAGATTATTGAGGGTTCCAGATTTTATCAGAAAATTATGCGGTGAGAGAATTTTTGTATGCATTTTGTAAAAAATCTTATATGAATGTATAGAGCCCGTTGGGTTTCAGTGAGGAGGAGTTCCATCTTTAAAGAGGATTCTGGTCTTTGGTCTCTCATAGTGTGTAGCTTTCTCTTATATGTGCTAATTTAATGGTTCATTTCGTTTCATCCGCCTTTCTTGTATCATGTTTCTGGAATGCGAGTGGCTCACTGGTTTTTGGTATGGATTTATCCTAGTTGATACCCATGCTCAAATTAGTCAAGCACTTTAAATATGGCTCAGGCATGATATACTGTTTCACTATTCACTTCAACCATATTTCTGCTATATTAGTTTCTTTGGGAGGTTATTTTTAAAACGCTATTGTCATGTATGGATTCTTAAATTGATAAGCCCATTACATGGTGATATTGTGTATCTGGATATCATCTCAATGACAACTAGTATTCTCTTAATCTTTCATACACAACAAACACCTTCTGATAATTTATTTCTGTGAGGTATTTTTGAATCGGCCCTCTTTACAGTAAGCTGCCTCTGAATTGTCTGATGCATTTGTGTTAGGGTTCCTCACATATTGCCTCTGCAGTATTTCTTTCCCTGTGTCAAGTTTCTGAAGGTTTTGGTCCCATTCAAATTAATATTTCTTGTTTTCAGGAGATAGCATGAGAGTCTTTTGTTGATAACTCCCCCTGTTATATCACACGCTCCTTGCTATATAAAGATGTCCTAGGCACTGGTCTTTCACAACTCAAGGCTGTCTCTAGGAACCACAACATATATATGTGTTGTAACACTAAAAGGAATATAATGAAAAATCAAGCTGGTCGTCTTGATTTTGGATCCAGGGGAAAATCTCTGTGTATATCTATTTTATGTTGTATGCTCTCGCTATTGTTTATTTAATGTTTTAAGATTATTTTGTAGATAATTTTTGTACAAGGTTAAAACCTACATATTGCTCTTGTTCAAGTATTAATCGACCATTTGGTTATTCATCTTGACACTTTAAAAAATAAAATAAAAAATCGACCTCCAAAAATTAAAAAATGGATCTACCCCAGATCCAAAAAGAGACAATATCAAGAAACCAGAGATCCTCTTTTTAAAAAAAAATAACCCCTTTAAAAAGAATGCGCCCAAACATTTTTCTTCTATGGCCAATACCTTAAACAAAAATTCCTTTCAAAAATGGCTTTCAAAACACAATCCTTTCTGAACGACCTGCTTTTAAAAAAATGGAGGATAAGAATTTTTTTATTTGGCTTTAATCCCAAAGTGGATTCACACCAACACTCTGGATCCTCGTCTCTGGATCCTAATTGTGCTAATCAAATTCACAGCATGTTGTTCCAAAGGAAGGACCACCTATGTAACGTTATCTTCAAGGCTCCACGACCTCCACATAGATCCGTACTGGCTCCTCTTTATCAACGAGCAAAAACTTTAGTTCGCTATATGGATGGGAAATTCACAGCTCCCTTGCTCCGAACCACGAACAAGTTTGACATTCAATTAAATTGGATCTACTACAACATCATATCCACACACCATCGAGCACAATCCTCCACGACACCTCCATGTAGGCTCAACCACCTCCACCTCAGCATTCCTCAGCCGACGACCTACTACAGTTCACGGAGTAGCTCCTACCTGCAATGAGCGACAATGCCTCCCTGCAGTGAACAAAAATTCCTCCATAGCTCAACCACGAGACTTTGACATAGGAAAAAATCTCCTCTGGAATGAATATGACTTCCAACAATGAGCACAAGCTCACCAAGATCAACCTCCTCGTCCTCCACGATCAACAAATCGACGCTGACATGGATAAGAACCCAATTTCAGAAATGTGGCCAAGATTGGCACACTTATGCCTCTCAAATCAACGTTGATCAATAGATTGGCACCCTTCCAGATTTCACCTCTCTAGATCATATTGACACTTTTTTGCCTCTCGGACCAGCGTTGAATCAGCAGATCAACGCCCTTTTTCCTCTCAAACCAGCACTGATCAATAGCTGTACAGAGAACACAACTTTGTCTCACAACTAGGGGCCTCTCTTTTTCCACCTAGACTCTCACAGGGGGATCAAAGCACTCTGGCTTTGACTCACCAACTCTAGAGACACTTACTCAGGGATCAAAGCACTCTGGCTTTGATTCACCAACCCTAGAGCTCTGATACCATGATAAAAAATACAAGAGTAGACTTTATTAATAAAATTGGGCAACTCTCAGATGAGAGACTCCACCTGGAGAATTCCACTGCAGAACACTCTACCTCAATCACATTACAACCATGAATATATAGTCTTCATGCATATAAGGAAGTTAGAACAACTTACCTAAAGAATAGGAACTAATTCCTAATCTAAGGTTCTGGTGAATCGACTCTCTCGTAAATTACATTCTCCATTATCTTCAACAGTCCATCGAAACATGAGTTTCCAATCCCTTTGTTAAGGGAGAGAAAGTATGTTGTGGAGGAGTATATACACCCACAATTGGCGTGAAAGAATCTCAATAATCATACTAATCTAAGAAATCGAAATGTCACCCACCATAAATTCATTGTTTCGATTTTTGGAATTAAGGTTGCCATGTGATCTAATTAAATTGATCATCGAGCAATTTATGTATAATAACAAGAGACCAAGGTCACAAAAGCTTGATTTGAGATACATATGTTGCATGAAGATCGAAGTCCCACACCACCCAAAAATTTTAGCTTCACATAATGGCCAAGAAGGAAGGCTCGTCGGCTCTACATAAGGCAGAATGCAAAGGATGAAACCAAAACGAACGCATGGTAGAGCTCAGGAAAAACACAGAGCACATCACATAGTACAAGCAGTTATTCAAAAAAAAAAATTATCAAATGATGTCAGTTTCTACGAATTTACATCACTAGCTCATTCTGATGACAAGATTTAAGTACGAAATTTTCACTGGCTGGTCATGGATTTTGCTTTAATCACTCGTTATTGTGCTTTAAATCATACACAAATTACAGAGTACTTGGGAATACCAGTATTGGTAGAAAAGCTTATGCATTCAAGCAATGGGAATTCAGAAAATCCTGTCAAATGTTATAAAAAAAAATTGATACAACACTTTCCCAGAAGCAATACAGAGTGTTCATTGTAAACCTATTACAATGAAGAAGTTTATTTGTAACTCCATCCAAATAAAATCCAGCTATTGTAACTTCATTGATATTAACTATATATTTCTTTGGAAGGTTTAATCAATTCGGTGTGGTTGTAGGAAATCAAATGATGAATTAATTGATGAATTCGACGTAGTTAGTATGAAATGTAATAATGGTTTTGGTTGGTCTCAGTGGATGTTAACCATCATCATGATCATCAATAGTGACATCCTCCTCCTCTGTTATGCCAACAACATCTTACAACTTTGAAATGATAAACATTGTTGTAAAGATAGAGGAGAGTCTTCTTCCAATTCCTAATGGGATCTAGGCAAAGCATAATGTAAATGTTGGGTGATATTGAATCAACACATGGATGGATGTGAGAAAGAATTTTGTCTTCATGAAATTTCCAAAGACTTAGCTTGAAGATCGTAATTATCCAAATTCCATTGTGACAACCCATTTGTAAATGAAGGCAAGAGAAGAACATAATTTTAAAAAAAATGCGTATAAATAATAAATATGCATTTTATTTAACAAAGGCACATGGAAAAACACATGTATTTACAAGCATAATATTGTTAAAATAGTTAATTAACTCCGGCATGAAGAGTTAGACAATTTTTTAAGTAAGTGTTGAGTAAGTCGATAGATGAATTTGGTAAGTGAATTTGAGAGTTAGTTGAGTGAGTATTGATAAAGTTGAGTTATGTGATAGATGAGTTTAGTAAGTGTGTGCATGTCAAGCTAGTCGTTAGTCAAAAAGGATAAATACTCTTCATCGGGTTCATTGTATTTAGAGAGAGTGATTGAAGTTTATGTGATTGATAGAAGAGTCGCAACTCGTGTATGTACCGTGTGTGAATTATTTATGTTATTTGTGCCTTTAATCTTCTGTCTTTCCAAAAAATTGATATAGAGTGGATTAGAAATCATCCATGTATGAGAAAATGTTTTTTTTTCTCTCTCTTATTTGAAGCTATAACACAACTGACATTCATATTTGCAGTGTTATAAAGCTGGTCAGTTCAGTAAAAAAATAGGTTACAAAGAGCACGCCGATGACCTTGTTCATTACGCCGAAGGTGTTCTATTATGAGGTTCTATTAGTGGACACTGTAGAGATTCGTCCTCTTCAACACAATCTCTGATAGGTGTCCAACTAATGTGCTTTAACTTTATTAGCTTCTTTAAGTATGAATTGAGACTATTTAGTCAGACCAAAGTTGGTGTGTTAAGCGATCTGATGCTGATGCGAGAAGTGTTGGTGTGATGAGAGATCTGATGCTGGTGCGAGGAGTGTTGGTGTGATGAGTGATGAGTGATCAAATCTGTTGGTGCTAGATCAAGAAATATGTTATGAATATCAGTCTTTCTTTCCTACTGTGACTAAAGGAGTTGAGGTTAGCACGTTGTTGGGCGGTATCGATTATGCTAGACTAAGTTCCTTGGTGCGAACCATCGAAACTAGCACTCGTACCGCACCAGGGAACCAGCAGAATCCATGCTCCCGCCTGGTGCTTCCAAAGCGTACGTGCGCTCTGATTATCCAAATGTATCTTTTAGGCATAATTCATCTCTTTCAGCAGCAACAAGTTCAATCGATACGTTCTAAAACAGCAACAAAAACCATACCATCTCACCAAACAACAATATGTCGATCATTACAGGATGCTTCCCTGTGAATGCATGCATTGTGGCAGAAATTCGCGAAGTGTGGACGAGAAATAACGAGTGCAGAGTGGTGATGTTGGATGCGCATGAAGAACAATTGGTGGATTCTGATTCCTGAAGCCACCAGTGTAATTCGGCGCAGAGCCTGAAGCTTTCGAGGCTGATATCATAGAAGGCTGAGAAATTGGTGGAATGTGTTATGTGGTGCCTCTACGCAGGTGGCTGCTGCATATCTGAGATCACGAAATGGACTCAACTATAAGGCTGAAACCGTAGTGATATTCCAGAGGGTAACCATTATGTTAGCAGATCTTGTCTTGGATTTCTCTCTCTGGAGATGCCGCAGGAAATTGAGTTTGGAGAAGCAGAGGCTCATTTACATCTCAATACATCTCAATTGTCTGGTCGCCCAGTCTGTTTATCATCGATCACATTCATTTTCAGTACAATGGATTTATGTTGGGCATTATTTTGTTGTCACTTTCCTTTTTGAGCGAGGGGCAGGATTTCATGGGTGGATTGGTCTTCGCTGTCTTGCTATGTTTCAAGCATCTGTTTCTAGTAGCTGCTCCCATGTATTTTGTGTATTTGTTAAGACATTACTGCAGAGGTCCTTACAGGATTGTGAAATTTTTTACATTGGGAATCTCGGTGCTTGTAGTCTTTCTTCTCGCATTTGGGCCTTTTATTTATTATGGACAGGTACCTTTCCTTCCTTTCTTGCAATGTTGTTCTAATGAGAAATGCTCATATTTTTGTGGCATCTTGTTACAGAATTGTTAGCCGTGGACGTGGAAGATTTTTTGGACAGCGCCGGAGTTCGTCCAACGTGTGGATGACGTGGAAATATTGTGAGCAGTCATGGATTTTTATGGTGGGGTCCAACATCATTGACGGGGCTTTTGTCATTTAGCCATGGTTAAGTGTTGAAGCCGGGAATGTGAGCCAAAACGATATTGTTAACCACAGGTTGTGTGTATTCCTCGTGCAACCACACCATGAAGTAGTTTGAGGGTGTTGTTTTGAGTGAAAGAATTAATAGTCCCGTTGCATTATAATACACTTTTCCTTATCTTATCTTATAATTGCAGGTCCCCGCAACCAGAGCTCCCCTTTGTGGTTGAGAGGCATAGCTGTTTCAGTAGTTGTGTTCACTACTTTAGATTCCATCTGAGCTATAAGCAAGTCTGTTGTTCCATATAGAAGATATAAAGAAAATAAAATATTGATTGGTTTTCATTTTCCATATATTTCGCTTTATTATTGATTTCCACAATCCACTCTTATTGTTCCTTCGACCTTCCTTTGCACCTCTGAGTGCAAATGCTAGTTAGTATTAGTTGCATTAAAGAACTAACGTGGCACACTAACACAGTGAAGAGCGGTACCACGTTGGGCATTTAAAGGGCAGTTGCATTATTATAAATTCATACACGCAATCTTATTACATTTCCGTTGTGTTAGCAAAACGAGTCAACGAAATTTCAAAGGCCATTTGTTTTTGGATATTATTAAGATATATACGAATGCCTTAATGATTTGAGTCATATTTTATGAGGTCCTTTTATAAAGGTTATGTGAGTATATAAGAGGAAAGTCTTTTAAAAGGATTTTCGAAAGCATATTATAACAAGAATGGCTGCTAGAGGCAGCTAGTCCCTGCCTTTAGGCTAATCTGTGAGTCTAAAGGATTAATAGTGCTGTAATTCCATGACAAGTGAACATGACTAATGCATTGCTTACAACACTCTACATGCTTGATCATAGTTAAAACCATTGCCCGTATATTACATAGTATTAGCTCGATACGGATCTAATCCAGTCACTTAAGTCGCATATAACAAAGGTTGAATAGTCTGTAATCTATTGAATATGATGAATCCTTATTGCTTAAACCGAACATGGTAATTGAAACCAATAGTATCGGTAATCACTATTGCAGATCGGAGGAGCATGAACGAGTTTGGCCTCTGCAATCACTATTGCAGATCGAGGAACATGAAGATCTCGTCTAACAAAAGGGCCGTTGGAGCTCGAAATCTTATTGCACCGAGAAACTTTGGCATGCTCCTATCAAAAAACTGGATTGAATGTCGGTTCTGCGGGCTATATAACGATGATGGGCATCATTTTGGTCGTGATCATTCCAAGAATGTTCCTCATCATGTCATTTTTGTCATTGATAAATCGGGGTGCATCGGGGTGCATAGGCGAGATAGATATTGGGCCAACAATGTCCATGTTTTATCCTTTGCATGATTTCGGGCTTGGTTGCGTATTTGAGGCGATAATAAGATTCATAAGAACTCGTCTCGGGATGGTATCCGATGATTCAGGTGTCGGTGATTCTCTTCGATTACAGTGCAGTTATTGGTGTAGAGTTGAAAGAGATGAGGGAGGAAGTTGTTAGTTCACTTCTTGCCTATAATGCGGATGGAGAAACTACTTATTCATCCGGGTTGGAATTGGTTGAAAGGGTGATGATCAAAGGCTCAAAAGATCCTACAATTCGGCACAAAAAAATCTCATGCTATTCCCCTGTTATTGGATGCTCGTTCGCCCTTCCATTCCCATATGTACCATATGCTCATTCGGTTTGATACATTTGCTCCAACGGGGTTAATTGGCATGAATGGTAGTAGTTATATGATGTTTTTTGCTAAATCTACGCCCTTATGTAGTAGTTTTTATGTTTTATTTAATTAGTTGAATGTGGTAATGTTGTTCGGTTTTATGTATAAATGCACACGTAACCTACAGCTCCTTATGAGGAGCCATCCGAATTATGTACACGGATGGGCTATCAATTCTCGCACAAGGAAACTATGAACAACTAACCAAAGACCTTCTTATGCTTATGAGCAACTCGCATTCTTATGTAGATTGAGAGTAAAAAGACGAGAAAATTCTTGGGATAATCCGACTTTACTCAATGTCTTAGTGAATGTGTTCCCTGGCAATATGCTTCTATGAACGTGAGCTTCTCTAAGGCACATTGCAGTCCTAAGGAAATATAAGTATGCTTATAATTATATAAATATAAGTCTCTCTCGGAGAAGAACGAATCTCGTGGGATTGTTGCAATCCTTCGGATTCATACCGATATATATATTTCAAATTATGATGCCACTCTGAATCACCTATATTAAATCATATTCATCGTTCAAGCCTCGATTATCGCAAATTATTTGAGATTATAGTCAATGACATAACACATGCTCTCGCACGAGAAGTTGTGAGAGACCGTAGGAAGGATCCTTAAATATTGATATTTTTGCAAGTTGACACCCCTTAAATGTAGATCTTGGTTCTCGGTCAAGTAACCACAATATTTATAAACGAAGCTTTGGTACAACTACTTTACTCACAATTTCTGCATTCTAAACATTCATCTCTAATAGAAGAGGCCTTCATGCTCTCTGCGAGATGATGGTCTAATGGCTACCCATGGGTAATATAGAACATCAAACCGACTTAATATTGTTAATCGCAACTCGATTTACAACCTAAAGTGCTTGAAGAGTAGGCCATATGTGCAATGCACGGAGCGAGGGAAGAGTCATGAAATGGAGCACCGTCAATCATTAAGATAGCCGATATAACAAAGCAGGGAAGAGCCATGAAATGGAGAACCATCAATCATTAAAATAGTCGATGTAATCGACAACATACAAAGGCATCTTAATTGGGTCTAAAACTCGGTGATTCACTCTATCAACACACTCAACTAAAATTAAAATATTGGTATTTTTGCAAGCTAACACCCCGTAAATGTAGACATTGATTCAGGCAACAACAATAATTTAAATGTAAACATTTGATTCTGGGGCAACAACAATATTTTTTAAATGAGGCTTTGATACAATTTTGTTTACTCACATTAATCATTCATCTCTAATTGCCCACAACCAGACAAGAATAGGATGCATAAAAGTTTGGACATGATTCTGTTAAAAAACACTTCACTAAGTGCTAAAATTATGTTCATCGAATCCAACGTATCATTATTCTATAAAAAAATATAAGAACTCATTATTTCGGTGACTATTTGGTGCATTTCATCTAAGTATACGAAATAACATATGAAACACTCTACATTCCACTTTAAACTAAAACCGAGCAAAGAAGCATCTTGGACTCTTCTTTGTGCATATCCCCATCCGAATCATTGAGCAATTTTGTTTTGGATCATCGGCCTCAAAATTGCCGGGCTCCCGCCCACTACACTCAATAAACACAAGCACATTATTGTCAAAGCACTCGAGATTACCTTAACATTAGATTATATATGTACCATTGCAGAGCATCCAAGCATTAAAATTTAAAAAAAAACTTTTTTAAAACCAATCCAAAACGAGTAACACACGGTTATGATTTTTTAACGAGTTAAATAGGAGCGCATGGAGAGGGAGCGACCATCTAATGGGAACATGATCCTTTCGACTAATCTTTGCTTGTGAAACCTTCTCGTTACACCTGGCCATTTGCCCGAGATTTCTATATTATATAATTAAAAAAATATAAAAATAAACAAAACAATACAAAGTTGTGGGTCTTCACCGCGTGATCGCATGCAACCCACGTTGCGAGTAATGCCGGAGTAAGCCATGGACTTTATTCAACAAGTGGTCCGCTTAGCCCCAAGTTCCACGATTTCCTCCCACGCACCGTTTTTTTTCGTTTTTGTTTCAGTGTGCTTGGCAAATCCCTGGTGTATGTATGATAATTCAAGGCCACGGTGCCTATGTATTCCTAATTTTATGAATTTCTAAACTGAATCAACCTTCTTCGTTATGCTTTCGATCCGCATAGCTTTACTTTGAGAGTGGTTGCAAATTATCTTTCTCGTTGTTTGCCCTATAAGTCATCCGAGGATGATGTTTCCCTAACTTGTGGTTGTTCACAAGCTATTGACGTGGCTCTCTCGCTTTGGCTTGTGAAGGTGCAAACATTCTACCGCCAAGACCAGGATTTCCATCGTATGAAGCATTACCGGCATCCAAATGCGTTAAAGCAAGGCATTATGATTTAGATCCAGAAAGGGATTTTGAGGTAGATCTAGTTCAACTTGAGGCAATAGCGAGACAACAACACGAGTAGCAATGGTTATTATCAATCCAAGCAACCCCTCGGGCACGAGCTTTTTAGCCATGATCATTTGACTAAGGTATGTTATAATCTGCTACATAATTAATTGTTTGTATATTGTTGGCTTCTCTTATTCCTCTGAATTAATGCTTTAGATTTCTTCTTATGTTAGGAAAATTTGACATATAATTTGTCTGCGATTATATATCCAAGAGAGTTCTATCCATGCCCTGGATGAGGGAAAAGGTTTTTCCGATTACAAGATACTTATTCTATCACAATTTTCTCGCTGTTATAAAACCCTGTCCATAATATATTAAAAAGGGCGTGGGCTTTTTTATAAACCCGTGCACGTGAAATTGTGGCATTTTTTTGTTTTCTTTAGCAGAGGGCTAGGCGGATTCTCGAAGTCTGCTCCGGGAAGTTGTGGCGAGGCTCGCAATCCCTATACATGAACATTCATGGAAATGCCGAAACCAGACGCGAGTGTTGTTGAATTTTTTCTTCATAGCGACCATTATAAGAAGCAAGGGAAGCAAGTTCATCGAGTTCATCAATTACCCAAAAAATCAAAATCCCTGTAATCGTTCCTCGGTGTAGTTACAGCGAACCCGCCCGATCACTCCCGGTAGAACCGGAAGTCTGCTACTAAGCATAACACCTGGAAGACGCCCACTATACCTTGAATTTTCATAAGCACAAACTATACATTGCATGAATACCCAGTGCATTTATCATACAAACAATTTTATTATACCCGTGAGAATTTCGAGTAACGGAAGGGCGAGGGAGTTGGAGGAGGCCCGGACTCCTCCCCGGGAACCGTTCGAGAACTAGCATGGGTAGTAGCTCCATTTGATGAATCAGCGGCGGCCATCATCAAGCACTCTCCTCTTCTACTCGCATTCAAGTAGTAGTGAAATGGCTTTCGCTTTCACGGTGAAGATACAACGGATGAATTTCTCCCGCGGGCTGGACGAGGTGCCTCTACGAACCACCGACTACGAGACACCGAGACAAGGAACCACCGAGACAAAGAAACCGAAACGCGAAAGCAAGGAACCACCGAGACAAAGAAACAAAGAGACCGAAACGCAGAAGATGATGCCGAAAGGAAAAAAGGAGCTCGAAAGACCCATTAAGGTAAACTCGCTGGAGAAGCGTGGGGAAACCAACACAGAAAGCCGAAAAGCGAGATAAACTAGAGAAGCGTGGGGAAACCAGCGAGAAAGCCGATAACTCGAAGAAGTTGGACAATGGCCTCGGGAGAGGTATTCGGGAGAGTTTACAAGTCTACTGTGTGGGAGCTTACAAGTGTAAAGCTTAATTGTTTGACGCCGGTCTTGGACCGCTTCAACCAAAACTCGTGCACGACAAGTGGAACATGTCTTCGATAGAAGTTAGAGAATAGAAATACGATTTCACAAGATATATTTTCCAAACATTTTATGCGTGCTAACTAATGCTAGCATTAGTGAATAGAAATAGGAAAATAGCAATCAAGGTGCCTTTACGGTTCCACTTAGCCTAAGTTCCTAAAGGTATGGCCTCGATATGAGGCCAAATAAGACCTCCAAACTGTTCATTGGCTCTCACGAGCGACGAGGGACTAAAAATCAATGCGTGAAAATTAAAAACGGTTTCTAAAACTTTATAATAGGCAAAATAGCGCTATTTGATTCTCCGGCAAGAACTAATAAACCGCTAGAAAGCGATTACTATAGTCCCTGCCATGCCGCAGGCGACAGGGACTAATAAGGTTTTCAAAGGGAGCTTTTAAATTGAAAATTATTATGGTAAGTTTTAAAAAATGGCTTAGTATCAAAAGTTTATTTTATAATTAAAAGAATTCTTTTATAAAATATTTATTTTTATATATTAAAATAAAACCTAGGGTTTTATTATAAGGGTTTGTTTTTATTTATTTTTATAAAGCTTGCAAAAGAAGAAATTTAGGGTTTTATTAGATGATATTTTCTTTGAAAAAAGATTACAACAAACAGTTTTCAGCCACAACTTCCTTCTTTCACAGGGAAGGATTAAGATGTGTGGGCCATTAAAATGGAGACCATGTTAAAAGCGCATGATGTTTGGGGTCATGACAAGTTTGGGTTTGCAAAACCTCAGAATGACGTAAAGAACGAGCCTTGCATAATGCAGAGAGAGAACAATGGAATAAAGAAAAAAGGAAAAATGCATAAGCGTTACTTCTTATCCAGCAGGGAGTGGAACGAGCAGTGTTCTAGAAGATTATGATCACATCTTCAGCAAAGGAAGCATGGGAAACTTTGGCGACAAGCTATCAAGGTATGGCCAAAGTCAATATTGTTAAATTTCAGAATACTAGGAGAGATTTTGAAAGTCTGCAGATGAAGGAGACAGAGGACATCGATTCTTTCATGAATCAGGTCATATTTGTGTAAATCAACTAAAAATTTATGATTAAGAAATTAAGTATTGAACAGTGATTAAGAAGGTCATTAGATATTTGTCTACCAAGTTTGATGTTGTGGTGGCAGCCATAGAAGAAGCCAAGGATTTGGGAAAACTAATAGTTGATGAGTTGATGTGATCACTTCTATAATATGAGGCAAGGATAGACATAAATAAAGATTCCACTTTAGAAGCTGCTTTCAAAATTTGAGTTTCTATTTCAAGATGTTGAGGCAGAGGTCGATCGAGAGGTAGAGGATGAGGCAGAAGGTATGGTGATAAAAGAGATGACTGAGAAGATCATGGACATGAAAATGGAAGCAAAAATAGCAGAAGCTTCAACAATAATCAAATATTTGAAAAATCAAAAGTGAGATGTTATTATTTCAATAAATTTGGTCACTATGCTTGTGATTACAGGAAGAAGATAGTTGATCAAGGAAACCAGAGATCTAATGTTAGTACAGAGAATACTAACTCCATGTTCCTAGTATGCAACAACATGCATGAACCTTATGATAAGGTGTGAATATTAGACAGAGGTTGCAGTAACCACATGATAGGAAACAAGAGTTTGGTTGCAAATTTGGATCAATCTGTAAAGACAAAGGTAAAATTGGGGACTGACAAGACTGTGGATGTAGATGGCAAAGAAGTGGTCAACATTCTAACCAAGTAGAGGGAGCTAAGGACAATCTCAGAGGTATATTATGTTCTTGGTCTCAAACACAATTTGATAAGTGTTGGTCAATTGACACAAAAAGGATACTGAGTTATCTTTAAGGGGTAAGAGTGTGTTATTTATGACAAACCCCCAAGCAAGCAACATATAGAAAAGGTGCAGATGACAAGGAACAAACTATTTCCTCTAATTATGAATTACAATGATTAGGTCAGTTCTTTTATTGTTGCATGTCATAATGATTATTGGTTATGGCGCCTTCGGTTTGGACACTTGCACTTTTCTGGTTTTATATTGTTGCATCAGAAACAGATGGTCAGAGGATTACCTCCCATCAAAGAACCTTCTATTACTTGTGAGTGTTGCATCTTGGGAAAGTAACACTGTGAAAGTTTTCCGAAGGGAGTTTCATACAAAGCAAAGAAACCACTTGAGTTGGTGCATATATACTTGTGTGGACCTATGAGGAAAAAATCGATTGGTGGATGTTGTTACTTCCTCACTTTTATTGATGACTATATAAAAAAGACTTGGGTTTAATTTTTGAAGCAGAAGTCTAAAACTTTTGAAAAGTTCAAAGAGTTCAAATCCTTAGCGCAGAACAAAATTGATCGACTGATCAAGGTATTGTGATCAGATCGTGGTGGCGAATATGATTCGAAAGAATTTTATGAGTACTGAAAACAACATGGAATCAGAAGAAAGTTTACAACCAGGTACACACCACAACAGAATGGTGTAGCAAAGAGAAAGAACATAACAATTATGAACATGACAAGGATCATGTTGAAAGCAAGAAACTTCTCTAATGAGTATTGGGTGGAAGCAGTTGCATGTGATGTTTATGTGATAAACATATCTCCTAAAAAGAGTGTGATGAATATAGTTCTAGAAGAAGCATGGTCAGGTATGTCATGCAACGTATCTCATTTCAGAGTTTTTGGATGTGTAGCCTATGCACATGTACCTAAGCAGATAAGAGGAAAACTTAATGATAAAAGTGAAAAATGCATATTTTTTGGTTATAGTGAGCAGTCAAAAGCTTAGAAATTGTATAACCATGTCACCAAGAAGACAATAATTAGTAGAGATGTTGTGTTCAAAGAACAAGAGTCATGGAATGGGACTGTAGAAAAAATAGTCGATGCACAAGCACTATTGATGGAAGAGGATGATGTAGCAGAAAAGGAGCAACAAGGCTCAAAAGAGCAGACACCAAAAAGAGTCACACTCACAAGGACTCCAATATTTTCACAGCAACATGGATCTTCAAGCAGATTAACAAACCAGAATTCTCCAAGTAGCTAATTAGGTGATGAGTAAAAAAATGGTAAGAGAAGAGAAGTTTGAAAGATATTTATGATGATTTGGATGTTAGTTCAAATTTTGCATTGTTTTCATTCCAACCTTCTTCGTTTGAAGAAGAAATCAGAGATTAAAATTGGGTGCAAGCCATGGATGAAGAGATTGATTCTATTGAAAACAATGATACATGGGATTTGGTTAATTTTCCAAAGGATAAAAACATTATTGGTGTGAAGTGGGTGTACAAGAATAAGTTGAATGAGAAAGGTGAAATTGACAAATTTAAAACAGGACTTGTAGCAAAAGGATTCTCAGAGCAACTGAGAATAGACTTTGGAGAAGCGTTTGCTCCAGTAGCCAAATTAGATATTGTAAGAGTGGTTCTAGCCATAGCATCTCAGAACAAGTGGAAAGTATATCAAATGGAAGTCAAATCAGCCTTCCTGAATGGAATTCTAGAAGAACTAATTTATGTGCAGCAGCCTCAAGGTTATGAAGTTGAAGGTAAATAAGATGAAGTTTACAGGTTGAAAAAAGCGCTCTATGGACTGAAGCAAGCACCTAGAGCATGGTATAGCATAATTGAAAGTTACATGATTAGGAATGGATTTTGCAAAAGCAACATTGAGCCTACCTTGTACACAAAGGTAAATGAGCATGGACAGATTTTGATTGTTTTCTTATATGTTGATAACATGATTTTTACAGGTGATATTGTGTTAGATGAATTTAAAGAAACCATGATGAAAGAATTTTAGATGACAGATCTTGGTCTCATGAAATATTTTCTTGGCATAGAAGTTGAGAAATATGAAAAAGAAATTTTTTATTGCCAAAATAAATATGCCAGAGATTTGTTGAAAAGATTCAGGATGGATAATTGCAAACCTATACCTATAGCAATTGCAACAGGTACAAAGTTAAGTAAGGATGATGAAGGATCATACATCAATCCAAATCTATTCAAAATATTAGTTGGCAGCCTCATGTATCTCACAGCTACAAGACCAAATATTATGGAAGGAGTGAGTTTGATTTCCACATTTACGGAGAATCCAAAAGGCACACATTGGAGTGTAGGAAAAATAATTCTAAAATACATAGCACGAAGTAGAGATTGTGGCATAATGTATGCAAATACAGAAAAGAAAGATTTGATTGGATACACATATAGTGATTTTTCAAGTAGTTTGGATAAACGAAGATCACTTCCGATTATGTGTTCCATCTTGGTTCAAGTGTGATTTCATGGGCATCTAAGAAGCAGCCCATTGTGACACTATCATCAGTAGAAGAAGAATATGTAGCAACAACCTCAATGACATGTGAAGCAGTATGGTTAAGAAGAGTATTGGATGGAATCAATCAGAAACAACAAGGATCAACAACAATATACTGTGACAACACATTAGCGATTGCACTATCCAAGAATAGTGTGTTTCATCAAAATAACAATCATATTGATACTAGATATCACTTTATTAGAGAACTTGTGAGCAATGGAGAGTTTCACTTGAAGCCTTGTAAATCTAGTGATCAACTGGTTGATATATTTACAAAGCCATTAGAAAAAGATGTGTTTGAGTTTCACAAAAGAAACTTGCGTGTTGTAAACCTAGTTGAGACATAGACCAACAGGCATGTTTGATTTGTCATGAGTTATGTTTTAATTTAGCAGTCGTAATTAAGGGGGAGTGTTAAAATAGTTAATTAACTCCCGCATGAAGAGTTAGACAATCAGTTAAGTAAGCATTGAGTAAGTTGATAGATGAATTTGGTAAGTGAGTTAGAGAGTCAGTTAAGTGAGCATTAAGCAAGTCAAGTTATGTGATAGATGAGTTTGGTAAGTGTGTGCATGTCAAGCTAGTCGTTAGTTGAAAAGGACAAATACCCTTCACTGGATTCATTGTATTTAGAGAGAGTGATTGAAGTTCGTGTGATTAATAGAAGAGCCATAGCTCATGTGTGAATTATTTGTGTTATTTGTGCCTTTACTCTTCTACCTTTCCAACAAATATTTATACATTAAATAATGGGGCTTCAAACAAAATTTATATTAAAATATCGAGGAAAGTTGCCAAACAAAAATAATTACTATAACCTATAGGAATTCATCCGACTGTTGATTCAACAAGGATTAAAATCGTTCATTTTCCTAAAAAAAAACTTATAAAAGAAGACACTCTGGATCAAAAAAGAATTCACTTTTACACACCCCTAGATGTTTCCCATGTGTGAGTGAGGGAGACCATTAGTAAGGTTCTATTTATTTTGTTCCTATTTTACAACTTTATGCATCCTAATTCTATCTGTAAGATGTCGTTGTCAAGTCTGCCAGGATGTCTCCTAGAAATTGACTTCATAGCTTTACTCGTTCTTATCTGGGTAAAAGTAAGAATTTATATTGCATTAGTTTCACTATTTTACTATTTAAATTGGTACTAACTTTTTACATGACAAATCTTCTTAATCACTTTCAACTAGTTTAAATCAACTATGTTACACCTTCCATTTCCTGCATATTCCACCCAATAAAAATGTATTTAGTCGAAAATGCAATAAAATAAATAATTTTCATTTTTTTTATCAATCAAACCTCTCTTTGATAGTCTTTCTTATTGATTTTCAAACTTTATCTTTTTATCCTTTTGTAAATGTTTTTTTTTTTACAATCCTAAAGTTCAGGAATCTATGCCCTTTCTTTCGCATTATGTAAATTTGCTTCTCTTACTATGTTTTGTGTGAACTAATATCCTAATTTTTAATTTCTTTGATTTAGTTAGCACTTTTCTTTTAATTGTGGTTTTATTTGTGTGTAATTTGGTAACCTCTATTTTATTGGCTGCGTGCCCTTTTAACATCTAAAAAATGAACCTTTTAACATCTAAAAAATGAATCTTATTCATTAAATAATTTAATTATACATTTCACATATCATGTTAAACGCTTATCATGATTCTAAGGTTAATTCCAACAGAGTCATGGCATTGGACTTATAACATTATGTTGAAATTGTTTGTGTTATATGGAAAGGGATTATAAAGTAATAATAAGAAGTTAGTTAAATTTTGTTTGTTTATTGGATAGAAGAATGATGAATTATTTTAATTGTTGGATGTTGTTATTTGAATTGTGTGAAGTTCAGTTGAGTGTGTTCTTTGAAATAATTTAATTCTCTGAAAGTTGTTTTTGATCCTCAACTTCCCCATGAAATTTGAAACTTAAATTTTGATAGGAGTAAACCCCACTCAATTTACAATTTATTAAAATTTTAACAAAATATAAATTAAATGTTAATATATTTAAACATTTTATTAATGATATATATTTTAGTAATATTTTAGTTTTTAATTATATATATATATATATATATATATATATATATATATATATATATATATATATATATATATATATCAATCAAAGATTAAGTTTTTTTGGCTATAAGGATTATCTTCTATGGGATCTCTATGCATGACAAAATTCAGAGTTACAATTAAACGTCTATGATCAGAGTCAGGCTTGTGGCCGTTTAAGATGTCAAAATTTATTATTTCATTATATAAAGGGATATCAGAAATAATATAGTCTACCAAACTGCTACCAAGCCCATGGATACATGTCATCTGGCTAGAATTGGTCCACTTCTTTAGATTGTTGCAAATTATGAGATCTTGAGCACTATAGAGCTTGACTAGCTCTGACCCAAACAAATTTTCCCCTAGATATTTAGAGCTCCTTTTGTACCGGCTAGCCAGAGTAAGGTATTCATCTAACCAAAGAGGATTAGGGTTGGAATAATTGCTTAGAAGAATAGCTTGGTTGCTTGAATTTAGAGCATTAAAGTCACCCATTAAGAGAATATTACCTTCATTCCTTAGGCTAGAAATATCATTCTCTAAACCATTGTAAGGACCATGGAGTGAATCTTCATGGTTAATAACAATCTCACCCTAAATAGTGTGGCAGGTAAATTAGATATCAAACTCATTAAAGAAGAAATGAAAATATTGATAGAATTAGACCATGAGTGTAACAAAAGAGCCTTGAACCTTATAATCTTCAATTTTAAAGAGGAGGTAGACGAGGATACTTTAGCCATAGCCCAAAAAAATTACATAATAGATTACAAATTGAAACAACGTGTCTCATAGAAGAAAAAAGGTTGGGGAAATTAACTGAGAATAAAGGAAGGCTGATCCGGATAAAGGTTAGCTCTATTGACCATAAGTATGACATCCTTAGTAAAACCTCAAGTCTAAAAGAAACGAGAATATTTATAAATGAAGATCTCATTCCAGAAGATCAAGAAGAATTAAGAAAGGAGGTTCAAAAGGTAAAAGAAGCTAGGAAGGAAGGAAAATGGGAAAAAATCAGAAATAGAAAAGCCGTTATTTGGGATAGAAACAAAAAAGATAGTAATAAATAGAAATTCAACATGCTACAGATTCTTTCTTGGAACTGTCAGGGCTTTCCATGGAACAAAGGCCACAAGCTAAGTTGGATCTCGAATGAAGTTGATATTATATTACTAGTTGAAACTTGGGAGCATGAAGAATCTAAGGTCCCTAACATAGATGCCATTGTACTATGGTCTATCTAGAACAAGCGATCCTACCATAGAGGCATTGGGGGTATAGCTTGTTACATTAGGAATAACATCTCCCCCCATGCTAGGCTTTACAAAAACGACCCTTACAACCAATATATTTGCATAGATATTACTGACATTAATGATAAAAAAAAACATACATAGCAATCTGTTATTTTTCCCCTATCAATTCTAACTTCTATAAGAAAAATAATTTAGATAAAAATGGTCCTTACAATGGTTTAGAGAATGATATTTCTAGCCTAAGGAATGAAGGTAATATCCTCTTAATGGGTGAATTTAATGATTGAACTTCAAGCAACCAAGCTATTCTTCTAAGAAATTATTCCAACCCTAATCCTCTTTGGTTAGACAAAGACCTTACTCTGGCTATCTGGTACAAAAGGAGCTCTGAAGATCTAGAGGAAAATTTGTTTAGGTCGAAGCTAGTCAAGCTCTGTAGTGCTCAAGATCTCATAATTTGCAACGATCTAAAGAAGTGACCCAATTCTAGCTAGATGACCTGTATCCATGGGCTTGGTAGAAGTGTGGTAGAATATGTTATATCTGATATCCCTTTATACAATGAAATAATAAATTTTGACATCTTAAAACGACCACGAGCCTGAATATAATAATAAACGACCACGAGCCTGAATATGATCATAGACCTTTAATTATAACTCTCAATTTTGTCATGCATAGAGATCCCATAGAAGATAATCCTTATAGCCAAAAGAACTTAACCTTTGATAGAAATAAAAAGGATCTATTTCTAAATGAATTAAAAAATAAATTTCTTCCTTTATCTAGTATAGACAACATAGAAGACCTCAATCATGATTTTACTACAACCCTCTCATACTCTATTAACAATTTCTCAATTGAAGTTTCAAGTAATAAAAGAAATAACAAAACCAACCCTTGGTATGATAAAGATTGTAAAAGTGCGAGGAGAGAAATTAAGGAAGCTGTTGATGAATCTCTTAAAATTGGCAAGATAAAAATACACAATGCCCTAACTAAAAGGAAAAAAGGGCAGTATATTCATAAAAGACAAGAAAATATCTTACACCTCTCAAAGGTAGCTCCTAAGAAATTCTGGAGGCATATTCTAACTAGAAAAACTAATGATAATAATAAAATTTATTTACACGACTGGAATTCCTATATTAAAAAGCTTTATGAATCTCCAAATGTCATAGATAACTTTGAAACCCTACTCGCAACGGAAAAATTTTTCTCATTAGAAGACATAGATTTTGGGGTTAAGCACCTGGAAAATGGAAAAGCTAAGGACATTGAAGGTTTCCAGGTAGAAATCTTACAAATTGGAGGTCATGTCCTGATCCCTCGCATCCATAAGCTTTTCAATCAAGTGGTCAAGCAAGGTTTCCCTAAACCATGGATTCAAAGCCTCATTATTCCTATTTTAAAAAGTGGGGATACAAATAACCCCTCTAATTATCGAACAATTATGATTAGCCCTCTCTTAGCCAAGTTATATGGTATTATTTTGGAAAATAAGATGAGCATATGGCTTGAAATTGAAGGTAAGCGGGCTAAAGGCCAAGCGGGTTTTAGAAGGAAACACTTAACAACAAACCACCTCCTTATGCTTAGGATCATTGTGGAGGAATGTCGTAATGATAAATCCAGTATCTTTTGTTGCTTTATGGAATTTAGAAAGGCTTTCGATATGGTACCTAGAAAAAACCTATGGAATAGATTAGAAGAGCTAAAGGTTCCTTTCGAGTTGAGAGCTACCGTTATAAGGTTATACTAGAATGTAATTGCCAAGCTAAAGAGAAATGAGGGGTGGTCCAAAGATATTAAGTGTAATATTGAGGTTAAATAAGGTTTCCCCCTCTTCCATACGCTATTTGGCATTTAAATCGACAAGCTAGAAGGTTTTTTAGAGGAAGCAGGCTCTGCTGGCACAATCTTAGCTGGAATAGTCATCATCCTTCTTCTCTATGTTGATGATATTGTTCTTATGGAAAGGTGCCCTTCTGATCTTGATAAGCAACTTAGACTTCTTAAGGATTTCAGCTCTACAATGGGTATGATTGTTAACAATGACAAAACAAAAGTTATGATTATCAAATCCAAGAAGGACACTTATGCTAATTTTGTGTATGAAAATAGCAACTTGGAGGAAGTATCTTCTTACAAGTACCTAGGAATTGATATTCATCACAAGCTCAACTGGAACTATAGCATTGGGAAAAGGATTAATGGAGGGTGGAAAGCTTATTTTGGTCTTGAAAATAATTGTAAAACAACAAACCTTGCGATGTGGGATAGAAAGAAGCTCCTCTTTGAAGCTTTAGTCACTCCTGTTATCTTGTATGGATGTGAGGTTTGGGGTTGCAACATCTCTAGATAATCCTGAAGAAATATTGAGCAAATCTAGAAGTGTTTTATAACATATAACCTCAAAATTAAAAGCAATACATCCTATCCTATTCTCCTTATAGAAGTGGGTATTTCCCCTATCAAGAGCCTAGCTATGACTAGGCTTATGTTGTACAAACACAAAATCAATAACATGGGAGACCATAGAATTCTTAAGCTAGCTTTAAATTCCAGCCAAAACCACCTAAGGCTGAAACAAGGTTGGAGGATACCAGGGCCTGATTAAACCATTGGGAGATCGACAAAAATGTTGCACTGCAAAATATTAATAACATTACAAATATTGTTACTTCTAAGTTTAAAGAGAAAATGTTGTGTGAGAAAGATTTAGAGGCTAAAATAAAATTAAGATATTATAAGGAGGTCCTCAACCCTACTCTAGAAGATAAAAAATATCTCTCTGTTTTAACTAGCTCAAAGAAAAATATTAATATATCCAAGATTAGAACGAACTCTCATGAGCTCCATAGTGAAACAGGTCGTTGGGCAGTTCCTAAAACACCATGGGTGGAAAGGATTTGCAATCTCTGCGAGAATATGAACATTGAGGATGAAAATCACTTCCTCTTAGAGTGCCTTGAGCACACCCACATTAGATCTCAGTTTCATAATCTTTGTTGCAATACCGACCTTCCTAGCCTTTTAACATGTCAAAATTATAGTGAGCTCGAGACGCTTCGCTCTTTGAGCATATGAGTACAATTTTAAAACAAACTAAATAATTCGTTTCTTTAGGTCCGATAGACCAAAGTTTGGTCTTTGTCGTCATCATCATCATCATCATCATCATCATCATATATATATATATATATATATATATATATATATATATATATATATATATATATATATTTATTTATTTATTTATTTTAAAACACGTTATTAATAATTATGTTGATAGGTATGTTTATTTGGAATTAAGATTCCATAATTTTAATTTAATTATCAAAAATTAAGTGGATGGCAATGATTAAACTTTTATAATATTTATTAAATGAGTTATGGTTTGTTGGGAATGTGGTATTTATAAGCCATGATGTTGGCCCATAGTATTGTAACAAAGCCTATAATCTCCATGATAAAGTGGAGTGAATCTCCATGGTTAAAAATCGTCTTATATGTAGGCATGTCTATTTTGGAATTGGGCTTCCAAAATTTTAATTTAATTATCAACAATTGTTAAGTGGATAGCAACAATTTACCCTCCATAAAATTTATGAAATGAGTTATGATTAGTTGGGAATGGGGTATTGATAAGCCATGGTATTGACCCATAATATTGTAACAAAGTTATAGTCTCCATAATAAAATGGAGTGAATCACCATGATAAAAACTCTTATTATATGTACATAAGTTGACCTCTTCCTCAATCATTCAGCGAACATTGAACCCATAATCTCTTAATAACAAAAATATAATCCTCAACTCTATATATTAAATATTTTATCATTAATAATTAATATTATTATTTTAAATATAATACTTATAATCTTTTTAATTTTAGCAATTTGAAATGTTTTGAAATTGCTCTTTGAATTAATCATATTATCCGTTTTTGGTTAATATTTCGAGTCAACTATTATGATTCATCCTTTCGAACCACGTACCTTATTCATCCTCACAACAAAAATGGAAAAATCCTATATATTAGGATTTAACAATTATTTAATTTACCTGATTTAATTTATATGAATATAATATTAAAGTAACATTCAACTCTTGAAATTACAGCGACGACGTGATTTAGACCACCTTGTTTGTTTATAGGACAATGACCCGCTAGCTTGGCAATTTGACTAGACGTGCTTGACGCCTTCTCTTTTTATAGCACAATGACCCACTAACTTACGATTTGAATTCAATATTGTACACTCTGCCATTATACTCTACATGTTGAGGGCGGGAGTATCGTGGTTGTCGAGGAAGATGGAGTGGCTGGGTGGTTCCCATCAAGCCCTCTAGATCGAGAACGACCGCTTTCAGCTCCCGCTCGACCACATGACTCCCATCAATGTTCCCTTCCATGTGTTGACCGGCACCCAGCCTTATCCCCTCCTCGTCTTCCTCTTAAGATTTTTCACTCCTCTTCGGATGGAAATCACCCACTTCCTAAATCATGAATTACAACCCTAACATCGTAAAACATACCTCCTGTAAAGTGTATTTGCTGAGATGTAATCAATTTTCATTTTCAGTTCTTCAGGTAATTGTGACGGTTGCATAAAAAATCCAAAAGCCTACACATTTTGGCAAAGAAGAGGTTGCTAAAATCAGAGTCGTCAATGGAAAAAGTAACATACTTAGAGCAGAACATCTACCGTTGCCTATAAGTCTCAATACGGAACTGAAATTTTCACAAGTAAAGCACAAAATCGTGCTACAGCAAACAGAAAATGCTTACAAAATAAAAGAAAGTGCAGTAAAGAAAATACTTACCAAATGGATGAAAATGTAAATTCAGCAAAAAGAAAATGCTTAACACGTGAATGAAAATACAAAAGTAACAGGAAAACAGCTCAGATTAACATAGAAAATATTTATGAAATGGATGAAAATGTAAACACAGCAACGAGCAAATGCGTACAAAATGGATGAAAATGAAAATTTAACATAGAAAATACTTGCAAAAGGGATGAAAATGTAAACACAGCAAAAGGAAAATGCTTACAAAATGGACGAAAACGCAAAATCAACTTGAGAACAATTGGGATTTAACATAAAAATAAAATAAAATACTCACGAAATGGATGAAAATGCAAACGAAGAAAAGCGAAAATGCTTACAAAATGGATGAGAATGCAAAAGAAATAGAAAAATGCTAAGATTTGACATAAAAATTACTTGCGAAATGGATGAAAATGTAAACGCAGCAAGGAGAAAATGCTTACAAAATAGATGAAAATGCAGAAGCAACAGGAAAACAGAAGGTAATTTTTTTACGAAATGGATGAAAATGTAAATACAACAAAGAGAAAACGCTTACAAAATGGATGAAAATGTAAATACAGCAAAAATAAAATGCTTACAAATGGATGAAAATGCAAAAGCAACAGGAAAACAGCTCAGATTTAACATGTAAAACGCGGGAAAGAGAAAATGCTTACAAAAAGGATGAAAATGCAGATTTAACGTAGAAAATACTTACGAAATGGATGAAAAGTGAAAACGTAAACGCAGCATAGAGAAAATGCAGACAAAATGGATGAAAATGCTAAAGCAACAAAAAAATAGGCTCAGATTTAACATAGAAAATGCTTACGAAATAGATGAAAGTGTAAACACAGCAAAGAGAAAATGCTTACAAAATGGATGAAAATGCAAAAGCAACAGAAAACAATTAAGATTTACCATAGAAATTGCTTACTAATTGGATGAGAACGTAAACAAAGCAAATACAAAATGCTTACAAAAAGGATGAAAATGCCAAAGCAACAGGAAAAGAGTTAAGACTTAACACAGAAAATACTCATGAAACGGATGAAAATGTAAATTCAGCATAGAGAAAATGCTTGCAAAATAGATGAAAAATGTAAAGAGACAGGAAAACAGTTCAGATTTAACATATAAAACACGGGGAAAAGAACAGTAACAAAACTCAAATTTTAAAGAAATTAACCAAGAAATAGGAAAGAAACATCAAAAACGGCTCAAACTTCTTAATTAATACATCAATTGTGCAAGAAATGACAATATAGCTGGAACACTCGTGATCCATGGCACAAGAAAACATGAAGGAAAATAGGTCAAATTTTACCGGCCAAAAGACGGGAAATTGCTCCAGATGCAAGCCGGAATCTGCAAGAGGTACGGTTAAACAAAAACGCCAGAGGCGATGATCAAGCGACCCGAGCCTAAATTTTCGATCTGATACATTTTCTTTCCGCTGTAAGCTCTTCTGGTAATTGTGTTAATGGTTGTTAGTTTAACATCGGATGGATGTTGGATGGATATTAAATGAAAAAATAAATAAAAATAAAACATTGACTCAATTAAAAATAATAATAATTTTGTATTTATCAATAAATCACTTTTAAATCATTTAAATATTTTAGTATTATATCATTTTTAAATTAAACTATTTTTTATATATAAATTTTGTATAATAAAAAAAAATATTAATATAAATTTTATTAAAAATTTAAATATTATTTTAATAGGTAGATTTTCACACTTAAGAACATAATTATGAAATTTTTAGAAAATTTCTTGAACTAGTGAACACTTTACCCATTCTATGGACTGAAAGTAACTTAAATGATGCATCAAGAGAAGAGATATGATAGTAACTTAAATGATGCATCAAGAGAAGAGATATGATAGTTAGAGAAATAAACATTAATGAATTATTATTTATTAATAATTATTAAGTTAAAATGGGATTAGGAGAATAAGTAAAATTAGAGTAAGAAATTGCCACTTCAAATTAATAAAAGTAAAAATGGTCTAAATGAATATTTCTATTAAGTTAGACTTGAATTATTAAAATAGTATTAATAATCAATGCACTAAATTATCAAAATAATGTTAAAATAAGAATAAGCTCTCCATCTATTGTTATCATAGACACTGTTATCCTAGAGTTTATGCTCATTGCAGTTGCAACCTGGTCCCTTTCTCATCTTTCTCGACCTATCTTGCTTTGTTGCTTTCCCGTTGAGTAAACCTTGAGGATTGACAACCTCAGGGGGACAGGTCCCAAATCCCTCCAAACACGCCCGAGGGTCGTTCCCGTCAGTCAATCCTGACACTCGCAACTAAAATTCCATAGAGGCCATCAAGTTGGGCTTTATAGAGAACCTAAAATAAATATTTTAGCGAGCTCTAGCTCATAAGAGCATGAGCACCTGCATCGTTAAGTTGGCAGAGAAAGCTCAAGCAGATTCACACCCCACCAACCAAGCTAAATGCAAGAATCCAAAACATGCAGGATCATGCATTGATCTTCATGTTTATAGGGTTATCGTCAATGGAAATCTCTCCCCCACTGGATTGTTTCCAGGTGGAAGCTAAAGGCTCACTATGAGGTAAAACTAGGATTAAAAGGATTTTTAACTATAATTTTCTCGAGAATAAAAGACCTAAATATTTTTTTTGGAGGGGTGGCACCTATTTCTTCAACTTCGATGGGTTGTATATGCATCACTAGGTGGAACACTTCAACCCCCACAAAGAACATTTCTCTTGGGCTATGATTTGGATTTGCATGTATTCCCCCCTCATGAATATTGGGATACCGAGACACTGGAGGAGATTAGCAACAAGCTGGGAGAATTTTTGTGCCTATCAGACCAAACAAAACATGATATGTATACCTCTTATGAATATATATTTGTGTACATATGAACACTTTTGACACCCTCCTAGAAGCAATTTCCTTGGAATCCCTCAATTACGATTACATGCCTTCAGATGCACGAGATGCCATGCTCATGGGCACCTATTTTGTCGTTTCCCTCTCAATGAGCCCAAAAATGACACAAGAGAAGCAAAGGAAAATGATGGAGATGGTTTCATGAAAATCCATACAAAGAGGCACCATACAAAAAGGACCCACACATCCAATGCTCCCAAGAGACAAGTTACAAGAAATAACTTTGACGTCTTAGTTGATTTACCAAAAGTCTCAGAGGTTGATGTCACCTCAAGTGTGTGTCTTGTTGGTACTAGGGCCATCTGTCCATGGCATCTCATTCGTTACCTTATCCATTCATGACATCCATGTTATTTATTTATGTGGAAGGTTTTTATTATTTTTATCCCATGTCCACTTCAATAATCAAGCCAAATTCCAAAGAAATTGAATGATCATATATTGCCCACTTCCTGAAATCTTAATTATTTACCTATTATGTCCAATTCAAAATTTTTAGATCACTTTACCAAAACAAATATTATTTTAATATTTCTTTTTGGCGTCACTTCCAAACTACATAATACTTTAATAACCAACCTTTTCTGAGTTCTTTAATAATACTTTTCAGTTGTATTACTTAATTGACATTGATTTATACTTAACTAGCATTCAAATGACATGGGATTTTGCTAGTGGGAGTGGAAACTTAAAATTGGCTTTATGTAACATTCCCTCATCAATAAATTTGTACCAATATTCAATTTTGTGCAAATCCAGGGTTGTAGGTGTGGAAAAACTCTTCTACAAGGACTTACTCCCTCATAGGCTATCCCAAGGTTACTTAGTATAATTTCTAAAACTGAGAAGACATATGTGTGTGTGTGCACGCTTCAATTTTGCAGAAATTTCATTTCCAAATAAAAGACAAAAAAACACTCGGACATACTCCAAAAATATAGAAGAAAAAAATATATTTCCACCAAATGAGGGAAATTTTCTTAACATTCATTTACACTTAAATTGAGATAATCACTATTTCAATTTTACCTAGATGAATTTCCAATAATTTATGAGAATTTAAGCATAATTATCTACCTTAGGCTTTAGATTTTCCTTGCATGCATATGAGTAACTTTATTTCCCCCATGTAAACTAGAAAAGACAAAAAGGAAAAAGGGTAAATAAATCATAAAGACATAATAATCCCCACATTCACAATAGCCCAAATGGCTCTTAAACTTTATGACAACTCAAATTCTCTTTAAGCTTTGTGACAATTCAAAGGCTCTTTAAGCTTCCTAATTGAACATGGGCTATGTTCCATGGTTGTACCAACAAATACTTACCGTATCATAATTTTACACTAGACTTAGAGGCTTCATGAATTTATTGATGAATTATTTAACTTGTTAATTCATATGTTTTGTGGCTATTTTTCCAATTAAGTCTTCACTATATAACATTTATGTTACAAGAATTACCCATGTTAAAAGAACAAATTGAATTCAAATATTTTTATTCATTTCCCTTCCAAAGGGAACATCTAGTCATTCACACTTGAGGGCAAAGTCCAGATTAGCATTAATCATGAATTTATTGATGATTTATTTAAATTGTTAATTCAAATGTTTTGTGGCTACTTTTCCAATTAAGACTTCACTATATAACATTTATGTTACAAGAATTACACATGTTAAAAGAACAAATTGAATTCAAAGATTCGTATTCATTTCCCTTCCAAAGGAAACATCTAGTCATTCACACTTGAGGGCAAAGTCCAGATTAGCATTAATCATAGAACATTTAATAACCATAAAATTTTATTAACATAAATAAGTTTATACACACATCTAATTCACAATAGCTTGTTGGAAATTAAAGAAGGGATATCCACCCTCCACCCAACCATAGGCACAAATACACTATATATTTCTTATAATCGACCACCCTGAGACCATATTTGATGCCTTAAGAGGAAGCTTCAATCACGATTCAATAGATTCACATAACGGTAAAGGAAATGAAATCCACTCTCCTTCACATAGAAGAAATCAACACTTCCAACAAAAAAAAAAAAAAACCTGCCCTCTAGCTCTACCTGAAGGTTCACACATTGTCCTTGTCCAATTAAGTAAGTTCACAAAATCCATATAGATCTAATGTGACTTAGAGGGTTATTTGTTAGCCCCAATCAAAGTCATACTTCCAAAACTATGTGATTCAGTTTTTTATACACGGGTTCCCTTTGGGTCACTTGCATGCACTTCCTTATCTCTCATACACTCAATCCCATTCCACTGCATGCAACTATTGTCTACTTATCCTCCATGCATAATCCCAACTTTGTGAATTTTTGGGTTCCTCCTCGATCTACTTGGTCCTTTGAAGTCTACAACATGGGTATGTATCCCATAGTCCCCGAGTAACTTGGTACCATTCCCATTTCTTCCCATAATTGCTAATGGTTGGGTGGTTCAAATAGTAAATCAGAAATTAGTACATTTAATTAAAGTAATATGGGAAACTTCCTACCCCTTAGAATGCTCCCCTCGAGTGGATATATGTTGGTTTCTCTCTTCTTTACTTATATATATATATATATATATATCAAATGAATTCTATCAAAATACCCATGCCAATCATTCCAGCATTATCAAACTTAATTAAATATTACAAAACTTTGAGTTTAATAGGGGATGTTACAAGTAATAGGATTTAGTTGATAGTAAACTAGAATTCTAACCCATAGTCAACACTCCTAACAAACCACAAGGGTCAATAGATGATAAATCCCAGCCAACCATGTAGTTTCAAAGAGAAAATATTAAGTTAGACCCAAAACCCATTGTTTCTTGAAATAAAATTACATCTAGTTTCTTAACCATGACCAACTGCCTTAAGTCCAATTTCTTGGTTTGTCCCCCTATTGCACAAATTTTGACAAAGAGGAGCTTCATTGAGAACACTCGAGAGGGGTATGGTTAGCTCTAAGGCCCTGCAAGATAGCCTTTTTATTTCCTTTATTATTTCCTTGACATCACAGTCTTATGTGTGTCTTAGAGAAAACTTTTGACCAAACAAGGACCCTCTCACATCAAGGACCAAATACATTGCTAAACCTCTAGAAAGTCTCAATGACACCAAAGGAAATTTCCTTAGTGTAAAAGTATATTATTTTCTGCCCCACGCCCCCTTCCTTTCGCACCTAGAACAACTACCTATAGAAGTAGTATAGTGCACCGAGGAGTCCATAAATTTCTTAGTAAGGTTCAAAAATATATTCTAGACCAAAAAACCCATTTCGATACCTTCAATGGTCTGAGTGTGGGAAAGAGAAATTCTAGGAGAATCCCCATCTACTTGTAACTATGTAGAGATAATAGACACATAGGGCACTTGAGATTTACTGGAATTGTCACATATCTAGTCCATTGAAACATGAGTTTCCAATCCGTTTGTTGAGGGAGAGAAAGTATGTTCTGGAAAGAATATCAATAATCATCCTTAATCTAGGAAATTGAAACATCACCAACCATAAATTCATTGTTTCAATTTTTGGAATTAAGGTTGCCATGTGATCCAATTAAATTGGCTGTCGAGAAATTTATTTATAATAGCGAGAGACCAAGGTCACAAAATATCGATTTGAGATCCATATGTTGCATGAAGATTGAAGTCCATGCCACCCTTGAAAATTCAAGCTTCACATAATGGCACATCACACAATACAAGCAGTTATTTAAAAAAAATTATCACATGATGTCAGTTTCTACGAAGGTTGACTATACAGGTTGATTAAAAAAAAGGGAAGGTTGATTATACAGGTTGATTATTATTTCATAGGCATGAGGACGATGTCATATCGAGTGTTGGAAGCTCATCACAATTAAAAAAAAATTGATTGGAGAGGTCTGAGAGAAGATGTCCTTTGCAAAGTCAAAAATAAACTGTCATCGACACAAAAAATGTGTTGGAATTAACTCCCAACCACTGCCATGAATAAGCAGTGGTAGTAGCCCACACTTCATCAATTTTGTAGTAGAGAAGGACAAGCACAGATCCATAGAGACAAAGGCATTTTCACACAACCACAACAAACCGAGTACCACGACCATCCTCTGCGTTTATTTCTTTGAACGACCGCATTTAAATTACCTTTCCTGCAGAGTGCAATCAAATGTTTTTTGTTTTAACCCTTAAGCCCTTTCGTCGTATCTTATTCTACCGTTGATGCGATATCCGACAAGACCCACCTTATAAATTACCGCATTGACATATGCCCCAAACCTTTGTTATCTGCTATTTCCCTTGTATTTTTCTTACCGCACTTACCATCCTTTAGCTGCACCGCAATACCACACTTCGCAATGTTTACCACTTACCTTCCGCTAGCCGTAAGCTATATTATTTACCATGTGATGCGATTGTGCTACCGTGCATCGAAATCGCAAACCTTTTGAGTTTACCATTAAGCACTGCAGCGTATGTTATTTGTTTTGTGACGTGATCATGCCATCACACATCGCGCCCGCGAAGTTTTAAGTTTACCATTAAATTTCTGAAATGTATTGTATTTGCATTGCGATGCAATGCGATCGTAATCGCACATCGCAAGGTTTCTAGTTTACCCGGTTCGCACATATGATAAATGTTGAGATCGTCGATCAACGATTTGCGATGGAGCATGGATGCGATGAGGTTTCAGAGTCAAAACATATAAATTTTGAAGTCCGCCCTTTTGCGTTTTGAACGCGTTTTTATGTGTTTTCGTGTATAAACTGAAATACGGTCTGTGTGTCGATTTAATGAAGAAATGGGTCGTTTGACAGTAGAAGGACAACTGGTTATTAAACATCCGTTTAGCAATTTAATTGCATTGATTTAACATTAGGTTTTTCAGGCTACGACCATTTTGAGATAAGCTTATGTAATTTCATTATGTTTTAAAAAGACTAGAATGAAATGAAACTCAGATAAGAGTTAAATAAATTAAAAAGAAGTTCTGCTCCTATTTTTACGTTGTATGTCGGTATGTTAAACTATTAATTCCGCAGAATTGTGTGTTCTCTGTGTTGTGGGGGAAGAATCCCTCTGTATTTTTTTTGTTCCATATTTTCAACATGGTTTCAAAGTAGGTCTAGGCTCTCAATAAAAAAACAAGCTCTCTTTACTAAAGAAGCTCTAAGATTGTTTGTTTGTAGAATCAGAAGTCTCCAGCAGTGAGAAAGCTTTTACAGAAGTGGGAAAGTTTGTGTTTACGTAGTCAAAATGGCAGCAGCGAGCACATGCCTGACAAATCCACAATTTCCATAGTTCAATGGTAAAAAATATGATTATTGGGCCATTACAATGAGGGTCCTATTTGCTTCAAAAGATATATGGGAGTTGGTGGAACATGGTTTTCCAGAACCAACATATGCAGCAGTGCTTAATGCTTCAACAACAGCAGAAAGATACTTGTTGAAAGACAATAGGAAGAAGGACTCCAAAGCCCTCTTCTATATCTTCCAAGCAGTGCATGAGAGTATTTTCCCAAGAGTTGTAGTAGCAACAAAGTCCAAGGAGGCATGGGATATTCTCAAGATATCCTATCAAGGCATGGAGAAGGTGAAGACAACAAAATTGTTAGCCTCTCTCATAAAAAAATTATAAATCCAAAATAAATAAATTAAATATTAAAATTTAGGAATTTATGCCTAACTCTCTAGATTGGGTTGTTCCTCTAAGTTAGGAGTTATTTTAGGTAGCTCCTAGATTGGTGTGTGAATGGTTGAGAAATTTGTAGAAATTATATCACTAATGCGTTATACATTTGAGATTCTCCTGATCACACACTATTTGACTTCATACATAATATAGAATCTCTTCTACTATTGATCATTACTTGCGGAAATTAAATCAATTGCATGCACACATTGAAACCATAAAAATTCACACATATGAACATAGTGTTTTAACGGGAAAGCCTGAAGCTAAAAACCCCAACTATATATATATAATATATGTCATAGAGATCATGTAACAATCATCATACAAAGCTGATCATGTCAAGCTCTCAATACAATACAATCGCTAGACACTAATCAGGCCAGATCTAGCAAATCCATGCACCGATATTTGCCACTTGCTAGCCTGCCTCTACTGCATAATCCCTATCGAATATTGGCTTTGAATGAACTCGAATTGGTCCAACCTTGCTCACGCAATCCTCATTGGCATCTCCAATCACTGTGTGTTGCAGATCATGCAACACTATAGTCACAACTGATAGTCAACCTTCTCTTTCACCTACCTCTCCACTAGTCTCCATTGAAACTGTCCATGCACTGTAGTTAACTGATGTATTCTTCAGTTGAGTAATGAGTTAATAATTAGTGAATTAATTAATAATTAATTCACACCACTCTTACTAGTGTATCAGTCAGTTAGACTAGATACAACTAGCTCAACTGTGTCTAACTGAGTTAAACTGAACACAACTCCACCAACTACCTCAATAACTCCACCAAACTATGTCACATGAGTTCTAACTGAAGTCTCCAAGAATTAGCTCCACTTAACCCTCAGGAATAGCATAATTCCTTCTATCAGCTCCTATGCCACATCTGTGCACTTAACTGAAGTGCTCAAAGAGAATAAGATAATGTTTAGAGTCCAAATATTATTAAGAGCTAATAATATTCGACATATCTAATTTTTAGACTAGCAATCTAAAAATAGATTCCACCCAATATGTCTAAAAATAGAAGTCCATCTATTTTTCCAACTTGACCAACCATCCACAAATAGCATCCTGCAACTCATAGAAAATGATCGACATGTCTAAAAATAGACATAGTCTAAAACATACTTGTGCCAAAAATAGCCTGCAGGCCCACTTAGTGAAGGCGACTCTTTTCACTAAGCTCATCATATTGTTGCAATCTCAACAAAATTGTCTCAACCAAAGTGTCCAAGATAGAAAACACTATCTTGAGACACAGTCTCCTCATCTATTTAATTGTAATATTACATTCTTTTAATAATGAGAAAATATGTGAGGAAGCCGTGAGGCTAAAGCCTTTTCCACCAATGTTTTATCTCTGGTTTGTTATGCGTGTTTTATTTATTTTCTAAGTGATTTGATTTTCAGCATGTGGTATCAGAGCCATATGGTGATTATGTGGTTAAGGCAGTTGGAGTATGCCGATTAGGAATATATCGTGAGTAGAGACAGATCTCAAAAAGTTGCAGTCTGTGATGGTTTAATTAGTCAACGAGCAATGTTGTGTTGTGAGGAAAGACAAGGCTAATTTCCAGTTGGGGCTGTCCACATACTCGAATGTTGTCATTGGCAAGGAAAGTGGAGAAGAAGATGACCTCATGGATTCGGTCATGGCTGGAGGTCCATTCCCACGTGCACGAGTCCCCTGCAAAGTGAAAAGGACAAGCATATGTGCTCGTCTATAAAGAGGAAGACCGTAGCTCATTGGTACGTTGTTTGGAATCCATAAATTCAACCCTGTGTTTCCATAGAACCACAACAACAATTTTATAAATCTGAAGG
Source organism: Pinus albicaulis (assembly GCA_034641835.2). NCBI lineage: Eukaryota > Viridiplantae > Streptophyta > Pinopsida > Pinales > Pinaceae > Pinus > Pinus albicaulis. Next base: position 1,160,495,193 of record CM076574.1, read on the forward strand.
GAAAAATGCTTAAAGCACAGATCTGTGCAAGATATACCTCCTCAGAAATCAAATTACCCAAGTAAGAGACTTGTCGATGGAGGTTGGAAACTCTGTCATGTCCAAGCATGACCTTGTAGGGATTAAGCGGCAACGTTATGCTTCTGGATCTAACCATTCACCTCTTGTTGCAAATTCCTTTGACAACAAGATAAACATATTCTCTTATGCTGAACTTCACATTCTGTAGGGATAACTTGTGCAAGAGGATACTTTCTCCTTCAAATTGATCTCTACCAAATCTACAAAATTTGTTTACAACAAAGCTTCATTCCCATGGCTGACAACAGAAGCTTCATTGCCTGCGCCAACGTGGATTTCTGAATTAGAAGTATGGCATAGGGTGTAAGCCTAAAGTCAAAGTGTGAAATGATACCAATACTATGTGTTACAAGAAGCATCTTCTCTACATTATTAAACCAACGTGGAGGAAACACATAAAAAAAGAACCAGTGTTGAATCCACTTGAACAAATATTTATAAAAAAAAAAAATCGCTTTATAAATGATCTAAAGTGTGCTCAAATTTTAAACAAAGTAAACTCCTTAATTTTTTTAAGAGGACGCGAATTCAATTTTAAAAAAGGATAATTCATGAAATTCATAATATTTTTTAATGGAGGGTTTGAAAGGGATTAAAAATAAAAGACTTCTTCTTGGAGAGATAAGGTGTTTTGGTATTTTTTTTAATTGTTTTTGTTGGAGTGATAAGGACTTAAGTGGTTTTGGAATAATAAAGTGTAAAGTTTAAAAGGCATCCCTTTTAAATGTACATTAAATTATTTTAATAATAATTTAATGAGATGTATGGAGTGATAAGGTGTACTTTTGAGTGATAAGGTGATATTTTTTGGAGTGATAAGTTTTCTTTTGTAATTTGGAGAAATAAGGTGTGTTTCAATTTTTGTAATTTGTGGAGTGATAAGGATTGATTTTTTTTTTTTGTAAGTTTGGAGTGATCAATTTTTTAAAGGAAAGCTTATTTTTGTAGGAGGTTGATTCAGTTTTTGAAGACATTTTTCTTCCTAGCAGTTATGAAACTTTGATTCCATGAAGATATTGTGAAGCTGAAAGATTATGCATTCCAAATTTTAATAAAGCATATATTTTGGTGGTGATTGTGTCCTAGATCTGCCCGAAATAGAATAAGGGGATCTTAGGTACATGAAGAGTGTGTTGATGATGGTGCATGCTTCATGTTGTTGCTTATGATTTGTGTCTAGTTTTGACACATAAATGATCGCATTTACCACACACATAAAGTTCAATGCAAGAAAGCACAACACCTGTAACGAAGTAGCCACAAGGAAGGATAATTAAACTCAACACATGCATTTGCGCACCTACAACACCTAATCAAAGATTTTCAACATCATCATTCTACCTCAACAATAAAATTCACTCAATACAATCAAGTTAATGTGTTTCAAATCACAGTCGACATCAACATTCTTGCAAATAAATTTAAGAACTTGTAATCAAATTCAAATTGCATTGAATTGTAAGGGTGCATTCTCGGTTGAAACCGACACACAAGTTTTGAATTGAGTCAAATTAAGTCAAAGTGAATTCATTCTAATGAGTCATTCAAATAATTGTTGTTGGGTTTGTGTTATATTATTTCCACGACTAGTCACGCGCGGGGGGGGGGGGGGGTAAACAGGGGGGCGATAGCCCCCCTTGGCAAGGTTCGGGGTAGCGCCCTGGAAAAAGTTTTTGGTCCTTATTTTCCGGTGGGCAGACCCGCCCATGGTTTTGTGCATGGGTTTGCACATGGTTTTGGGGCATGATGGTTTTCGGCCCCTGGTATTTTGTAGATTTGATCAAGGGAGCTATGGTTCTGTTCTAATCCAAGGTTAATGGATTGGGGTTTATGTATGCTTTGGCATGTATATATATGTGTTGTAACATTAAAAGGAATATAATGAAAAATCAAGCTGGTCGTCCCGATTTGGGATCCACGGGAAAATCTTTGTGTTTATCTGTTTTATGTTTTATGCTCTCGCTATTGTTTATTTTCTATTTTAAAGATCTGTTCGTAGATAATTTTTGTACAGGGTTAAAACCTACATTTGGTATCAGAGCAGTTTTGGCTTCAAGGGGATTCCTTTGCTGCTGAGGGGTTTTTTGCTCGGGCCTGAGGTAGACCCTGTTCAGTGGGAGATCTACAAGATCGATTCTTGTGATGAAAGAAGATGGCAAGTGGTGGGAAGATAGAGATCGAGAAATTTAATGGTCAGAGTTTTGAGTTGTGGAAGCTCAAGATGGAGGATCTGCTGGTGGATAAGGACCAGTGGATCGTGGTAGATCCAGGTACTAAACCAACGGCAATGTCAGATGAAGACTGAAATAAACTGGATCAGAAGGAAAAGAGTAAAATATGGTTGTGTGTCTCAGATTCAGTATTGTTGAATGGATCTGGGAAGCTATGACGAAGACCTCGTGGGACAAGCTAGGGAATTTGTACCAATCTAAGTCTATAGTGAATAAGTTGTTCTTGCGGAAAAAACTGTATAACGTGAGGATGAAGGACGGAGACTCGGTGATAGAGCATATGAACACCTTCAATACTGTGGTAAGTAAGTTGTCATCTGTTGATATTAAAATCTTAGATGAAGATAAGTGCATCATTTTGTTGTGTTCTCTACCAGATTCGTGGGACAGTCTGTTTATTGCAATAGGTAGCAATACAACTGCCTTGAATTTTAATGACATTGTCTCAGCCTTGCTGTCAGAGGAAATGATATGGAGAAATATGGAGGTTCAGAATGGAGATGCCTTATCTGTACGAGGAAGGTCCCAGAACAGAAACAAGAATAAGGTTTCGAGTGGGAGATCTAAATCTAGAATGAGATCTAAATCTCCTAGAAAGTTTGTAAAGGTGTGCTGGAAATGCGAAAAGGAAGGGCACTACAAAAAGGACTGCAGATCTAAAGCTCTTGAGAAAGAAAAGGGATCTGATGATGCTCCTTCTGCAGAGGCAAAAACCACCTTGGATGAAGGTGGGGATGTGTATTTGGATTCTTCTTCAAATACACATGGAGATCATGAGTCATGGTTGATTAACTCAGGTGCATCCTTTCAGTTCACTCCTCATAGGGAGTGGTTTTGCGAGTATGAGAAATATGATGGCGGTGATGTCTTCTTAGGTGATTATAGGAAGGCCAGAATCGTCGAACGTGGAAAAGTCAAGCTGAAGCTACAAGGTGGAAGAATTAGAACAATTCCTGGTGTTTTGCACATTCCTGCATTGGCCAGAAATCTGATTTTTGTAAGCAAGATGGATGATGAAGGTGTAAAAACAGTGTTCGAGAAAGATACCTGTAAGATGGTTCGGGGAGCACTGGTATTAATGCGGGGAGTTCACATTGGAACTCTATACAAGCTTCAGGGCAGCATTGTTATTGATGGGTGCAATAGTTCTGTGGTTCCCGAAAGTGGAGCGTAAAGCCTAGCAGTATCTGGAGAAAAGACCATGCTATGGCATAAAAGGCTTGGACATATTGGAGAGAAGGGCCTTTGGATACTGCATGGAAATGGTATGGTAGAAGGTATGTCTAATAGCTCTCTAGATTTGGATTTTTGTGAACATTATGTATATGGGAATCAGAATCGGGTGAGTTTTCCTTCTGGTTCTAAGAGGGTGAACAAGATATTAGTGCTTGTGCACAATGATGTGTTTGGACCTATGTCGGTTCCATCACTGGGTAAGTCTGTGTACTATGTTTCATTCATAGATGACTTCTCAAGGAATACATGGATATATTTCTTGAGGAATAAATCTAAAGCCTTTGACAGATTTAAAGAATTTAAGGCTTTGGTGGAAAACCAAACAGACAAGAAGATAAAGGTGGTGAGGACAGATAATGGTGGGGAGTTTTGCAAGAACGAATTTCAAGAGTTATGTAAGAAGTGTAGTATAGCACGACAGAAGACTACTCCATACACACCTTAGCAAAACGGAGTTGCAGAAAGAATGAATAAAACGCTGATGGAAAAGGCAAGAAGCGTGCTCAATGGTACCGGGTTAGGACAAGAATTCTGGGCAGAGGTAGTGGAGACTGCATGTTACTTGGTTAACAAATCACCTTCAACAACGTTGGAGGATAAGACTCCACATGAGGTATAGACTGGTAAGAAACCCTCTCTTTCACATCTGAGGGTATTTGGATGTGACGCATATGTACATGTTCCAAAGGAGAAAAGGAGAAAGTTGCATAATAAATATGAAAGGTGCATCTTCACTGGGTATAAGGATGGTTTAAAGGGTTACAAGCTTTGGAACCCGGAAATAAGGAAGGTTGTGTTTAGTCGAGATGTGGTGTTTAGATAGGTGAAAGATATTTTTAAACATGAAGTCCTACTAAAGGAACCTGAGGAGAGAGATTTTGAGCTAAAGGAGGATGAATTAGACTCTACAACAAAAGAAGACTCAGAAGAGGAAGATCCACAAACTCCAGCTGTGAGAAGATCAGTTCGGGAAAGATGACAACTAGAAAGGTATAGTCCATCTGATTTCTATTAAATTTTTTCTTTAACTATAACTGATGATGATCCTAGAACCGTCAGGGAGGCAGTAGATTCAGAGGATGGAAAACTCTGGAAGGAAGCCATGGTTGATGAAATAGCATCCTTGCATAAAAATGAGGCATGGGATTTGGCGGAGTTGTCGGCTGGAAGGAAGCCCATCGGGAGAAAATGGGTGTTTAAGAAGAAGATGAATGTAGAAGGCAAGGTGGAGAAATACAAAGCTCGGTTGGTAGAAAAAGGTTATTCCCAGGTGTCGAGAATTGATTTTGGTGATATTTTTCTGTTGTTGCCAAAGTTACTTCTATTAGATTGCTTTTGTCTCTTGCTGCTGCATTTGATTTTGAGGTAGAACAGAGGGATGTGAAGACAACATTTCTTCACAGGGATCTGGAAGAGGAGATCTACGTGAAATAACCTGAAGGATTTATGGTGAAGGGGAAGAAAGAGCTGGTATGCAGGTTAAAGAAGCCTTTGTATGGGTTAAAATAGTCACCAAGGATGTGGTATCAGAAATTTGATACATATATACGGGGACTTGGCTTCACCAGAAGCAAGGAGGATCACTGTGTTTATTTTAAATTAATTGGTGACCATGTTATTTAATTGGTCTTGTATGTGGATGATATGTTGTTGATTGGAAATGACAAAGAAATTATCCAAGATTTGAAGACCTAGTTTTTCTCCAAATTCGACATGAAGGATCTTGGTGCTGCAAACTATATTTTGGGCATGGAAATTAAGAGAGATCAGGCACAAAGGAAGCTCTATTTAAACCAGAGGGAGTATGTCGAGACTATAATGCAGAGGTTCAATATGCATGATAGTAAACCGATGAATGTTCTGATTCCTGTAGGTACAAAGATGTATGTTGAACAGTGTCCCAAGACACAAGAAGAAGAGGAGGATATGTCTCGTGTTCTATATGCAAGTGCAATGGGTAGCCTGATGTATGAAATGGTTTGTACTAGACCAGCCATTGCACATGTAGTGGAAGCATTGAGCAGGTTTATGTCAAACCCAGGGAAGGAGCATTGGACAACAGTGAAGAGGGTTTTCAGATATTTGCGTGGCACTATTGATTATGGCTTGTGCTATCAGGGAAGACTAGGATTCGAAAGAGCATTGGAAATTCGTGGTTTTTTTGATGCAGACTGTGCTAGAGATTTGGACCAAAGAATATCTACAAGTGGGTATGTGTTTAGCCTATTTGGAGGTGCAGTCAATTGGATGAGTAAAAGGAAATATGTAGTGGCTCTTTCAGCTACAGAGGAAAAATATATGGCAACCACTCATGCAAGCAAGGAAGCAGTTTGGTTGCAGAGATTGTGTTCAAGTATGGGGTTGGTGTAGCAAGCTATGAGGATAGACTGTGATAGCCAAAGTGAAATTTTCTTGGCTAAGAAACTTGCTTATCATTCAAAGACAAAGCACATTGATGTTCAATATCATTTTGTGAGATATATGGTTGAAGCTAAAAGGGTGTTGCTAGTAAAGGTGGACACTTTGAAGAATGTTGCAGATGCATTGACAAAGTCTGTGAGCACTCAAAAGTTCTCTTGGTCTAGAGAAACTATGGGTGTTGCAAAGCTGGGCTAATGAATCAGCTCCCCTGTGGCCCCCTGCGGAAAGAAAACAACAGGTGGGAGAATGTTGGGTTTGTGTTATATTATTTCCGCGACTAGTGGGCGAACTTGCCCATGGTTTTGTGCATGGGTTTGCACATGGTTTTGGGGCATGATGGTTTTCGGCCCCTGGTATTTTGTAGATCTAGTCAAGGGAACTACGGTTATGTTCTAATCCAGGGTTAATGGATTGTGGTTTATGTATGCTTTGGCATGTATATATATGTGTTGTAACACTAAAAGGAATATAATGAAAAATAAAGCCGGTCGTCCCGATTTGGGATCCAGGGGAAAATCTCTATGTTTATCTGTTTTATGTTTTATGCTCTCACTATTGTTTATTTTATGTTTTAAAGATTCGTTCGTAGATAATTTATGTACAGGGTTAAAACCTACAATTGTAAGCTTTTTTGGGTACATTTTCGACAAATGTTCGACACCCTTCCTTTAAAGCACAATTAAGTGAGTACATCAAGTGCGTGAGTTTTAAATTCTAAATCAAACAAAATATAGGTTCTCCTCTCCTGCAAGCGAGCGTGAGTATTCATTCAAGCAAGTTCCATCAAGTCAGTAGAAATTTCATAACATCAAGCGAGCCAACGTGAAGTTCATTGCCGCAACAATCAAAGCAAGTGAGTGAGTTTAACTCCAACGCAAGTAAATGTACTATTAAAACAAACAAACTGAAATCTAGAGCAAGCGAGCGTGAGTTCCAGTGAACTTGAAACAAGAGCAACAAGTTTCACCAAGCAAGAGATCAAGAAAATTCCGAAGCAAGCGAGAGTGATAAACTCCATCAAGTGAGCCAACACAAGCAAACGTGCTCTTCAAGCAACAAATTAAGTGAGCGTGTAATTAACATCAAGCGAGCACATTCAATACACCAAATTTCAAAACCAAGTGAGACAGTTCAAAACAAGCGAGCCTGAATTCAAGTGAGAGAGTTCACATGGTGAAACACATCCAGTTGTTATAAATTCTTCACAATTTGATCCTCTCAAGTGTTGAAGACATGGTGCAAATCAGCAAAGAAACTCTTGTTGATCTTTCATGACATCTACAACAAAAAAATGAAACCATTGAGTTTCTTCAACTGGAGTTGCAATTACAAAGAAATGAATTGCAAGAGAAGCATGATGCTTCCAAGTATTTGAACCATACAGCTAAAAATGATTCTAGGTCATTCATCCAAACAGCTTCAAGTGTTGAAGTTGTTCAAGTTGAATTTTCTTCCAAACCAATCATCAAGCCATGGGAAGAAATCCAAAGTAACAGAAATCGAAGAGGCTTAGGATATGTCAAAGATGATGCCAACCTACATATCCTAGATTATTCAAAGCCCATTAAGTTCGTTAGTGCGGGATTGATTGAACAAATCACCTCAGCACGTTCTGAGAAAGTTGCAGTCAAACCGAAATTTTCTCATGATTGTCAAAGAACCGGTCATATGGAAGATCAATGTTATGATATCCATCCTTGTCGCCATTGTGGCAAGCCAAATCATTCATCAGAGAAATGCTACAACCAACAACAATCAACCAGATTGAAGATACATTATGAAAGGATTGATCCTTGGGAATGGTCATCCACAGTCAAAATATTGTATCAGTTCTACAACCGAATACAATCAAACCTAGTGCAGCCAACAATAAAACACTAGAGAATTTGGCGGAAATTCCGACGGCCAATTCGTCGCTATTCCGACAAATATTCGTCGCAAGAGCGACAGTTCGGGGGCGGAAAAACCGTGGTTTGTCATGCCGTCGCCGTTCCGACGCAAGGCAAAAGTGTCGCACTATCGACACTTCTTCCGTCGTTCCGAACAGGCGTCACTGCGTCTCTGGCAAAGTAGCGCCTCGGCGTTGTAAGCTATCGCCCTTCAGTGAAATGGTTGATGTTTTGGGCGTCGTTCTTCGGCGGCTATAAACCGTCGCCGATTCAGGCTAAGCGTAGTCGAAGCGTTTTAGCGTCGCTTTTCAGAGCACTTGTAAAGAAGCGTAGCAATTCCAGAGCTAAGCGTGGTCGATGTTTTGGGCGTCACTCTTCAGCGTCTGAAAGATGTCGTAATTCCGGGATATGTGGGGTAGGCGTTTGGAGCATTAAGCGCTTAAACGTTTTCATCGCATCTCTCTTAGGCGTTTAAGGTTGTGTTAATCTAGGCGTGGTAGACAAACAGTTCAATTTAAAAATTAAAATTTTAAAAGGCAGCAGCCATTTTGAAGATATTATATGAAGTAAACAGTCCATGAAAGTGAAATAGCAGTATGTAGAATAGTAAAGCAACAGATAGAGTACCGACGTCCATTGTTCCAAATACAAATTAAAGTACCCAAAACCCTACAACAGTGAAGTAAAACAGTCCATGAAATTGAAATAGCAGTATGTAGAATAGTAAAGCAACAGATAGAGTACCGACGTCCATTGTTCCAAATACAAATTAAAGTACCCAAAACCCTACAACAGTGAAGTAAAACAGTCCATGAAAGTGAAGATATTATATGAAGTAAAAACGATTCGCAGAAATTGAAGATATTATATGAAGTAAAGCAAGTCCATGAAAGTGAAGATATTATATGAAGTAAAACAATCCATGAAAGTGAAGATATTATATGAAGTAAACGAGTCCATGAAAGTGAAGATATTATATGAAGTAAACAGTCCATGAAAGTGAAGATATTATATGAAGTAAAGCAGTCCATGAAAGTGAAATAGCAGTATGTAGAATAGTAAAGCAACAGATAGAGTACCGACGTCCATTGTTCCAAATACAAATTAAAGTACCCAAAACCCTACAACAGTGAAGTAAAACAGTCCATGAAAGTGACATAGCAGTATGTAGAATAGTAAAGCAACAGATAGAGTACCGACGTCCATTGTTCCAAATACAAATTAAAGTACCCAAGACCCTACAACAGTGAAGTAAAACAGTCCATGAAAGTGAAAGAGCAGTATATGAAGTAAAACAGTCCATGAAAGTGAAATAGCAGTATGTAGAATAGTAAAGCAACAGATAGAGTACCGACGTCCATTGTTCCAAATACAAATTAAAGTACCCAAAACCCTGCAAGAGAGAAAAACGCTAATCATGTGAGGAGTGTGATATGTCCAAAATATAAAAATACCATCAGACCATATCAATAAACCAACAACATAGACCAGCATCGCTAGTTTTGAAGGCAGAGTGATAAACATTAATCATTTTTTTTTCACAAGAGAAAAAACGTTGTTTTGAATATATTATATGAAGTAAAACGGTCCATGAAGTCATTACATTTTCACATCTGAAGATTGGAACCCAAATATCCATCCAGAAAAGTGGAAGTCCCACCCCAGACAGTGATAGAAAAATACCCCATGTCACATACGGGGACTTGATATAAAACCCAGTAACGGTCCACATGGAGATTATCGACAATCTGAGAAAGCATCCAAATATGCACGAGGCATCTATAAGAAAGTGAAATAGCAGTATGTAGAATAGTAAAGCAACAGATAGAGTACCGACGTCCATTGTTCCAAATACAAATTAAAGTACCCAAAATCCCGCAACAGAGAAAAACGCTAATCATGTGAGGAGTGTTATATGTCCAAAATATAAAAGACCATCAGACCATATCAATAAACCAGCAACATAGACCAGCATCGCTAGTTTTGAAGGCAGAGTGATAAACATTAATCATTTTTTTTTCACAAGAGAAAAAACGATGTTTTCAATATATTGTATGAAGTAAAACAGTCCATGAAGTCATTACATTTTCACATCTTAAGATTGGAACCCAAATATCCATCCGGAAAAGTGGAAGTCCCACCCCAGACAATGATAGAAAAATACCCCATGTCACATACAGGGACATGATATAAAACCCAGTAACGGTCCACATGGAGATTATCGACAATCTGAGAAAGCATCCAAATATGCCTGAGGCATCTATAAGAAAGTGAAATAACAGTATGTAGAATAGTAAAGAAACAGATAGAGTATCGGCGTCCATTGTTCCAAATACAAATTAAAGTACCCAAAATCCTTGAACAGAGAAAAACGCTAATCATGTGAGGAGTGTGATATGTCCAAAATATAAAAAGACCATCAGACCATATCAATAAACCAGCAACATAGACCGACATCGCTAGTTTTGAAGGCAGAGTGATAAACATTAATCATTTTTTTTTCACAAGAGAAAAAACGTTGTTTTGAATATATTATATGAAGTAAAACAGTCCATGAAGTCATTACATTTTCACATCTGAAGATTGGAACCCAAATATCCATCCAGAAAAGTGGAAGTCCCACCCCGGACAATGATAGAAAAATACCCCATGTCACATACAGGGACATGATATAAAATCCAGTAACGGTCCACATGGAGATTATCGACAATCTGAGAAAGCATTCAAATATGCCCGAGGCATCTATAAGAAAGTGAAATAGTAGTATGTAGAACGGTAAAGCAACAGATAGAGTACCGACGTCCATTGTTCCAAATACAAATTAAAGTACCCAAAATCCTTGAACAGATCAAGAAAAACGCTAATCATGTGAGAATTCTAAGTAAAGTTAATCTATTAACATTGCGAATAAAATTACACCAAAGTCAAAAACATTGCCTGGCCATACTCATGGCAAATTTGTCATCAAAAAATCAAAAAATTAAGAAGACTACCCTCATACGGGGAAACCAGTCTTGAACGTTTAATTTACAGAATTCAAAAATATTACTTAAAGGTCCGGCACAGTAAAATAAACTAAAAGCAGCCCAATTAACTGGGCCTGCTAAGCAAGAAAAACAAATTAACCAAACTAATCCTCCGCTGGTTCCTCCACGATTTGGCACCATCCTTCGGAAGGTCCAGGATCGCTAGGTGCTACCTCCACATGCATGCCACGACTCCCCTCCTGAAGGCCCGAATGCTGGCCGGCTTTTTCCGAGCTCAGACCCGCCGGACGGGTGCATTCTTCTTCCGTTTGGGCCTCCTCGCGGAAGACCACAGTGACTACAGCTGTGATTCGCGGGCGGTTGAGAGAGCAATCAAAGGAAAATTGCGCAGTGCGCGTCGTGGGAGAAGGTGAACTAGCGGTGGGGCTTTCGAACGGGGAATCCATGCGGTGGCCGGATACTGCAAGCCGGCCCGCCCACTCCTAGTATTTGGATATCAACCTAAGTAATAATCACTGGACTGGCCAGAAGTCATCTCTGTTGAGGTGCTGGAGGGAGCGCGCCAGGATTGACCTCTAGTGCTCCCCCTGCGGCAACGCATCCTATGACGCACGCGAGGCATGGGTGCAATCTCAGGCGCAGTGGGCACAAGAGACGAAGAAGCAGAATTCCAATTAACGGAGGAAGACAGACAGAGACAGAACCGAGAGACATGGAAATATGCAGCAAAGTCTAGGCAGAAGTTCCGCTGGCCACTTCTCCTTATCGTCACAGTTACCAGGCAGTGTAATCCAGCAACCGGCTTGTCTGAAAAACCATGGCTAAACGCCATTTTGTATGTCGACCCGTTTGCAATGCAATCAAAGGACGCCCGTCATAATGAATCTCTGATCATTAATAATGAGAGCCGAAGGCCGGATCAAATTGGAGCGTGCGGAATCGCTCAGAGGAGTGGAGGTCCGATCTTGAACAGTGTTAAAAATTAATTAATGTAGATTTGATGTGAAAACTTAATTGAGCAGCGTTAAATGTTAATGCGAATGATATGAAATCGCCATATCCATGTCCCATCACCTTAAACGCCATCGAATGCACCCGCAGCCGGGAGCAGGGCAAGTTTTTAGTGAGGACACGTGGCAAAAATTGATTGGAGCGGATCTTTGTTTGGGCCGCTCGCGCAGTGGAAATGCGGACCCGTAAAATATTAGGGCGAATTTGATAAGAAATACGCGTCACAAAATTGGCCGACGTCAGCAGGCTATTTTGGAACGCGAATTTGGTTTGAATTATGGTTTATCGCCGTTTGAAGTCCGGCGGGCTCGACTTTTGAACAATTTTCTTATAAAATTTGTGTTGGTTTCTTTGATAATACACATATTAAAATCCCGCTTAATAAAGAGACAAAATTGTTGTGCTTTCGGAACCTGACCCGAGGATTGGACATGAGTTAACAAACAAAAGGATAGCGGAACCGGACATGCACCTATGGTCAAGCCCTCTACCAAAACCACGAGCGGAATCACAAAAGCGGGTTGCCCATATCGCACCGCTTTTGCGGAGTAGGCGGTATTTCCTATTCGCGAGCGATTCCATAGGGAATGCGACACGTGGCGAAGTGACCCCGGAAAACAACCGTTTAACCCACGCCATCGCACGTTAAATCCCGACGTTGGAAGCCGAGCGAAATTGCCAAGAGTCGTTGATTTGGAGAAGGGCCATCGGACGGTGGTCGCACGTTGAACTTGCCCGGAGGTTAACTAAGGTGTGCGGAGGATAGCCAGGTACGATACGAGTGTTTGATTAGTTATTGATATATATATAGGAGTGTGTGTGACCTTAATGAAAACAGCTAAATACAAAACAGTTAGCGGTGTAAATCACGCCTGTAATCTGGGAGGTGGTGGATTGTTAGCCCAAGGCTGGGGCGTTTGAGCTGGAAATACAAGAGCCGACAGAGACCCCACCTTAAATTTATTTTATTTAAAAAGAAACGTGGAGTGTAAATACAAAGTGTTGAAAGTTAAACATTGGTTATAAGGATTGGAGATAATATAAAGTCGGGAATATAAATTAAAGTCCAACCATTGTGGATAGTATTTATTTATCAAATTCTACGAATTTGATAAATAAATCCGAATAAAGAAGAAGTTAATTAAGACTCAGGCTGGAGGAAAAGAACGGGGTACACACGCCATCGAATGCACTCGCAGCCGGGAGCAGGGCAAGTTTTTATTGAGGACACGTGGCAGAAATTGATTGGAGCGGATCTTTGTTTGGGCCGCTCGCGCAGTGGAAATCCGGACACGTAAAATATTAGGGCGAATTTGATAAGAAATTCGCGTCACAAAATAGTATTGGCTTGATCGACGGAAGATATTTTGGAGCAACGGGTAGTTTAGATATAGTTTTATGTCGTTTGAAGTCCGTAGACTCGACTTACAGTATGATTTTCTTATAAAATTTGTGTTAGTTTTCTTTGATAATACACATATTAAAATCCCGCTTAATAAAGAGACAAAATTGTTGTGCTTTCGGAACCTGACCCGAGGATTGGACATGAGTTAACAAACAAAAGGATAGCGGAACCAGACATGCACCCGTGGTCGAGCCCTCTACCAAAACCACGAGCGGAATCACAAAAGCTGGTTGCCCATATCGCACCGCTTTAGGTAAAGCGGTATTTCTATTGGGGTTGGACCAATGAATCACGACATGTGGCAAGTGACGGAAAACAGCAGTTTAACCTTATGATACATACATTTAAAGCCCAACGTTGGAAGCCGAGCGAAATTGCCAAGAGTCGTTGATTTGGAGAAGGGCCATCGGACGATGGTCGCACGTTGAACTTGCCCGGAGGTTAACTAAGGTGTGCGGAGGATAGCCAGGTACGATACGAGTGTTTGATTGGTTATTGATATATATAGGTGGGGCCGGATTATAATGAAATTGTTTAATTAAACGATTGGCGGATAATTAGCATAAGTCTGGAGGGTGATTGTTGTAAGGCTGGGTGGTGAAATATAGAGCCGAAAGTTCACTACAAGTTATTTATTTAAAAATAAACGTGGAGTATAAATACAAAGTGTTGAAAGTTAAACATTGGTTATAAGGATTGGAGATAATATAAATTCGGGAATATAAATTAAAGTCCAACCATTGTGGATAGTATTTATTTATCAAATTCTACGAATTTGATAAATAAACCAGAAGAAAGAAGAAGTCAATTAAGACTCAGGCTGGAGGAAAAGAACGGGGTACACCAAGGGAAAATGCTGACAGAGCGATTGTAGACACACCAGCTCTCCTTGGGGGTCCAATTTCAGTTTTGTTGCGTCACACGATGATCTCTCTTCTCTGGCATTTACTTATATTGAAGATCACTATTCTAGGAATAAGGAGTTATTTTCTCCAAAAATAACCCTAGCCAAACATTGACAATGCATCAAGGATATCTTTCTATGCTTCATAAGTACATATGTTCTACTTCTAAATCATGTCTTGGAAGTGGTTGTTTTGCTAGAAATTATTCACCAGTTGGTTTCATACCAAGTCTTTTTCTCATTTTCAGCATCCAATACATGAAAAAGATAATGGTTTAAAACAACATAAATATTTGAAATTTTGCAAGAATTGTCTGGCACACTTTGAATATAAATTTTGAAGTCAAGTGCATGATGCTGTATAGGATCAAGTGTCATTTTGAATACCAAATGTTTCACAAGAAACTTCTCAACATGCTACCCTGCAGTAAGGATTAAATGACAATATTGCATCGACTATTTCCATAATAAAAGTGCACCTCGGCCATAAGACTAAACAACTACAAATGTTGTAGATCTAACAAGACCACACAATCAAATGTATTCCACAAGGCCAATATTGTATGAAAAATGAAAAGGAGTTTGCAGCCAAAAATACCTTAGGCAACTAATTCAATTAGATACACCAAACCATCAGCAAAAAGGAAAACCAGCCTACTCAAAAGGCAAGCGTTTACCTCCTTTGACAAAATTTTGAGTTCCGAAACAAGGGCCTTTATTGTCTTGTCAATGCTCCTAGTAATTTGAATGGGGTTTGCACCTACTGCAACAACCTAAACAAAAAGGTTTCATTTCAAATTATTTTCCATAAATTTAAGATACAACCATTGTCAGTTTTGTATTTCCTAACAAGCTCATAAATTTTGACAAAAGAACCAAAATTTTTTAATACTTGATAGCAATTTTTTCACTCAAAAACTATCTTAGACTCAATAAACCCAACCCAAAACTAAAAAACCAAACACCATAAGACCCTACAAAAATGAATAGATGATCTTAATCAAGTACCATCGACAAAACGTTACCTTTACACCCTCACTTATTAAACCCTGTGTTGTTGAATTTTAACTTCAACTGCTGCAGCAGAAGGACGGATGCAGCAGCAACATTTTTTTTTGGAGGTTGCTTGCATGCCATCCAGAAATTTAATTCAGCATTTAAAATTATTGCAAGTTTTTTTTGTAGACGGCCACAGCCATATTTCTGTACATGATTGTATTTAAACACAACAGCCAGCATTAACGCAATTCACCAACCAGAAATAAAACAAACAGAAATTTACCCGACAGTTTTGTAAATTCAAAAGGAGGACACGTGGAGCATTAATATTGGATCGCATGAAATTGAAGGGAATCTGAAAACTTGAAAACCGGACCCGAATTTTTTATAGGGCACATTGGATTGAGAATTCGAGTTAAAATTAGGCAGACGTCGGCATCCCATTTTGGAACGCGAATTTGGTTTGAAATTCAATCTATTTAGACTTTTGAAGTCCGACGGAAAGGGTTCTTTAATGTTTTGATAGTTTAATATATACATATGTTATATATATATCATATGCGAAATGAAAGGTGGGCCATAAAATTTAGTTTTAATTTTTTTTTTTTTTTTAAAGAGGGTTTATTATAATATGTTTTATATGTTCCGGCATATAAAAATAAAAAGGTCGAAAAAGCTTGGTAGTTTTTTTTATAGACAGTACGTAAATTTTTTATTACATAGCAGTGTGTAAAAAGTGAAAAACTGAATGTAACTTTTTAAGTGTGTATGCACAGCAGTGCGAAAGGGAAAAACACAGCAGAGTGTTTTAGAGACAGAGTATGTTTGTTTTGAACAGACAGTGAGTTGGTTTTATGCACTGCGTTTTGTAGCAGTCATAATTTTGTAATCCCTCTCGGTGAGGAAGTAGTGTAATAGTTTTTTTTTGAGTTATTGAAGGGAATAGAAGTTTGTTTTCAAAGTATTGAAACTCTGTCTCCTGTCAAAGAAATTTTTATTTTCTCTGTGTTAGAGGAAGGGAGATTTATGGGTGGTTCTTATGAATCAACCAACCATTCGAAACATGCTCATCAATCCAAACCATAAGTATTATGTGACAATATTCAAGCAGGCACTGAATCGGATTTCTGAAGCTATGTTAGAGAAACCCTAAACTCTCACTGAAAATAGGTGAAATGTGGCACCACTCAGAGATTGACATGTGCCAATTGGTACAAGTGGTAGACAATTGGCATGCTCAAACAACGAGGTGATGCGGGAATGACATGAGGGAGAAAATATCAGAAAAGCCCCAAATCTGGAGAACTAAAGCTCATCACCAACCTGAGATTGACAAATTTACATGATGTAACCTATGAAATCGTAAATGGAGAAATCATAGTAACAATAAAGTAACCTATGTAACAATAAAGTCGGATTCATCCTGGGAGTAGTAATGGGAGAAATCATAGTGAACAACAGGAAACATGCAGAGTTGCTTACAATCAAATAGATGAAAAAACACATACAAAAAACCTAGATAATAATCATGAACAAGCTTAATATTGAATTATGAACTGTAAAGAACTTACAAAATGTGACATTACGAACCTGGTCAAGCGCACAAGCAAAAATATCCTGGACATGACCCTGGTTGACAAGTTGTATTGCTCATGATGCAAGAGGATTTGTACCTGCACTGCCAAGTCAATCAAAATCCATCATTATCTATACAATAAATACGAGTAATTGATGTAGTATTTTTTACTCTAAGATGCATTCTTATGATAATGTTAGAACATATGTTGAAAATGTCAAAACATACCTGAATAAGCTCCTCTTCGTTTCAAGAAAAATTTATTAGAGTCGCATGAACTTGGAACAAGCCTCCCACGATCTGAAAGAGTAGCAACTAAGTCAACGGTGACTTTTTTGTTGCTACGCTGGATCGAGGGAGGTTTGCTCCAAGATTAAATCGCTCCAATAAATTATTCTCTACTAAACAGGGCCAACCACGTGAAGGTGGAAGCTCTTATGGCCCTCCCCCCCCCCTCACATCACTCTCAATTCCCCAATACCCAATCTATATTTCAATTTTTACTTTCATGAGCATAAAAAAAAATATTCAATAACTAGTAAAAAAACAATTCAACAAAAAGTACACAAGGAAACATTTCAATTAATGCTTGACATAAAAATAGTATGATAAATGAGTTTTTTATATAACGCAAAAAAATGTTCCAAGTATGGTAACGTTTGTCTTATAATAATACAATATTTTACATTGTCGAATTTTCTTTTTCTTCTTCCTATTTTTAAAGCTCCTAATTACATCATCAATATCATCGTGCTCTGCTCCTGTTTCGTGCCTTTCAACCCGCACTGCTGACCTAGTTGCGTATTCATGATGTCTGGGCTCATCCAGTGACGGGGCATCGCCTACAAAAACAGATAATATTAAATTTTAATTGTCAGTTTTTAAATATCATTGAACTAGTTCGATAATATTAATAAAAAAAATTGCAATGAGATTATTTACCTGGTGCACCAGTTGTCGCCGCTGACCTAGTTGCATTGTCACGATGTCTGGTCTCATCCAGTGACAGGGCATCGCCTCCAAAAACAGATAATATTAAATTTTAATTATCGGTTTTTAAATATCATTGAACTAGTTCGGTAATATTAATAAAAAAAATTGCAATGAGATTATTTACCTGGTGCACCAGTTGTCGCCGTTGGGACTGTTGCCCTGTCTTCCTCTCTGGTGGTAAGATCCTCGAGGGAAACATTCTCTGTCATTTAAACAAAAAACGTTATAAGGACAACCATCAAGGTATAATTAGAAAAAATTATAAGTGGAAATTAATTACCGTCACGGCCCTCACTGATAGCAGCATTGTCGGCCTGGTCCCCACTACAATGATCGGGTTGCACGAGAGGATCATCTACATCTGGCTCTAAAACTGGGTTATTTGCCTCGTTGGTAGTGTTGCTCCCCTGATTTAAACAAAGTTGTTAGACATTAAATTTATGGACGAAAACAAAAATATTGAAAGGTTAATGTTTTACCTTATCGGGCATTGTAGATCTTGGGACCTGCCCCAAGCTTCTGCGACGTTCAACTACAGCTTGATAGCCAAAACGGAAAGCAATATTTTTATCTTCCTCTGTAGTTATTGTTCCAAAGTCATCACCCTACATTATATATGATTGTGTATTTTTAATCATATCTGATAGGATTACAAAAACGTTGGAAGGCGATACAATTAATTATAGGATGTTTAGCTACTTAATTACAATTCTTGCAGCTAATTTCAAGTAGCCACCCTAGCCGAGCTTGTGATGGCCCTTTTTCTCAATCCTAGCTTTGGTTGCCTTTGAGGTGTCAGGCAACCTAGCATCAAAAGATTGAAGTCAGATATGACGTAGCACACCTTTATTTTAGACATAAAGAAAATTAAAGCTATTGAATTAAAGTTGTAATTTACCTTGCGGGTCCAGTTGGCATTTTTCCTTCTTTCTTTGCCCTTTTCTCTTTTCCGTCATGGATGAGTGCTCTCCACTCACTCTCTGAAACTGCGAGAGGACGATCATATCTAGGGTTAAATTGCAATTGCGTCCTATAGGTGTCCATGGTATATTTCAAATATTTGCCGGCTACCTGAGCCACTACTTTTCTGTCAAATGTGCCGACCCCAAAAAAGGCTTCTAGATAATCTAGAAGTTCTTTTTTCAGGTTGGAATTCTGGGAATTCCACCCTGTACGTATGGTTGGGCCAAAAATTACCAACGCATGGCTCTCCAGAATCCTGTAGAACTCATTGTTTCCTACACAGAATAAAACCAAAAAAAAAAAGATATTAACATTAATTTAAAAATAAAAATCATGATAAATATGTTTTAGATAAAGTACATGAAATAGTTAAAATATTAAAATTTACCTGGGAGTTGTACATGCTTTATAGGGACACCCTCATCGTTCACCAACAACGTGCCATTAATGGTCCCTGTGGAGCTGACACGTGTAGCTCCAGGAAACGCAATAATGTAGTTGGCCATATCGGCCTCATCATTGCCAACACGTTCAGCGGTTGGCTGGGTGTCTGCTTGGGCAGGGTGTGTTTCTTGGCTAGCACCTAAAGGAGTAGAAGGTGTACGAGAGGGTTGTTAGGCAATCTCTTGCCCTTGTGTCCCACTACCACCAACACCGGGTTCAGCAAATGCCAGAAAACGCTACATACAAAAGAACTTTTTGTTAGTTTAGTCAATGTAAAAATTAAAAATCAAACTATCACAATTCATCTCATGCAGAACAAAAAAATATCCTTTTGACTTTTTATTATTACCTGATATCTATTTAGCTGCCTCATAAGATGTTGTATCCTCTCTTCTGTTTCAGGTGTTTGAGGCGCAGCTATCAAAGCATTAAATTCCGACGTTGCATCTCGTGCCTTTTTTTGCAACAACAACACTGGAGATAGGGATGAAAAAAGCTCTTCCTCAAAGAGGGAATCATCGGGCGTACCATGGCTAGGTGTCTGCATATTTGAACAAAATTAATATTATTTCAATTATGTAAATAACTAAAATACCTGAAGATAGAGCAATGCTGGCACTTTACATGTTCTTCCGCTGGCCTCTTTCCACGATCATCCCGTCTCGGGGTTGTTCCTGCAATGCTCTGATCAGTCTGCCACATTGCAATAAAATTATAAATGTAAAAACTTGAAAAAAATATCTAACTTGAAAACAAAAAATGAAAACTGAAATAATTTCTAATAAGACACCGGAAGACAGAGTTAGAGTTTCAAATATGCCTTGCATTGAATTCAGTCCTGGAAACATGTCATTGCACATTAAGGCACCCCAACATTCAATCCACAAATGATATATTTAAGTAGGCTTCTCCTATTCTGGGAAAACACCATACCTATAATGCATTCACTTGCATGTATAAAGGGAAAGGAAAACATGTTTTCATACAACGGTAACAAAGGCATCTTGGGGAAAGGTATCTTCACTTTTTATTTATGTTGTTCACCCACACCACTCTCGTGTTTTCACTAATCCTGTTTTGTCATTTTTGGATTCAAATTAAGTTAAGGCCTTAAGTATTTTTTGACCTTTCGGTGTAGTTTTTATAAGTGGCATGTATGGATTTTCCATTAATTTTTCACTTTTTCTCTTCATGCGCATGTTTCCCTGGAAATCAAATGCATGATTTAGTCCCATACATTTAACAAGTTGTTAGATCAACTCCATAGGAAATATCATGTTTCCTATTCAATCAAAATTTATCTCAGTTAGGGTAGGTAGGAAGGTTTTCCCTTTGTATTGATAGGGCACTTCTAGATTGCATTTTTATTATATCTTTCAAATTTAGTGTCGTTTCAATTAGGGCATGATTTTTTGCAACTTTCAAGGTGAGAATGAACAAAGACAAATTTTTGTGATGGATGACTGTATATGACTCCATGGCCAGAGGAAAAGGAACTAATCTACTTCTTCAAATATCTATAGTTCTCATTCACCTCATACGGAGATGGTCCCTGATTTTGAGCCAAATGTTGCAGCAAAAAGTTCCCCCCCTCCATAATTTGATAGTCAATGGAAATTTCTTAAATTGATGATGGGGCATGATTATGGAACATTGGCACATACATATGTAATGGAATTCCAAGATCATGATATATGTTTTCATATGTTTATGGCAATGTTCCACCAAGTCCCCCGGAGGTGGGAGCGAGGGGACGAGGGAGCACGGGAGCGGCCTATGCAAAAGCTCCCTACCAATTTTCAGGAAACGTGGGGGGACGTCAGGGTCATAAAAATTATAAAATTTAATATTTAAAATGTAACTATATTTTTGCAAGGAATGTATATACAGTCATCATACACTTGCATCATGAAAGATAAATCATAAATGATAAAATTACAAATCGATGAATGATGAATCATATAATTGAAACAAATTTAAAAGTTAAAAGTTAAAACACACATCATACAATCATGCATGTAAGTTTGTAAGTTTGTAACTATATAATCATTAATGTAACTACTAACAATGTACAATGAAAATAAAGTTTAAGATATCATATGACATATTATATCAAGATTCAAAATAGAGTTTAAACTGAAGTTTACAACTCAAGTCTGAAACATAAAACTAAAACGCAAATAAGTTATGTCTAAAACATAAAACATAAAACATAACATATGAATATCAAATGATATCATCATAATGATAAATGAGCATAAATGCTCAAGTTAATGCCCCACTAGTCTCTGCATCCAACTTCTGCACGAATATATCAAGATCAACCATGTCACCATTTGAATCAGAATCACTTGGATTCTCAAATATGCTAAGTGGCACATCAACTTTTAACACGAAACCATAAACTAAAAGGGGCGGTGAGGGGACGTGAGGGGGCGTGAGGGAAACATCCCCTAGAAGTCCCCAAGACCCCGGAGCGCGAGGGGGCGAGGAATCTAGACCCCTAGGTGGGGGGCGAGACCCCGTGTAACACTGGTTTATGGAGGTGGTGGAGAAAAAAAGAGCTCAAATAGAGCTGAAATTTTTCACATAAAAAGGACTGTGGGCTTGACTAATGGTTCCATTTAAAAAATGATATCTAGACAGAGAATAAGTGTAGCATGCAAACATTCATTGAAAATCCATCTGAGTTTGCATTGTATTACTTATGATGGATTCAAATTTGGGTTTCAAAATGCCAGGTTATGGCATGATTTTGTCGAAAAACCCTTAGTTGGATTCTCATGTTGGTTTAATTTATATTTTAAGTTTGTTTTGCAATCTTTGGGTGATAATAACTCATGAACTAGGTTACCAATGTGTAACAATCATATTTCAAGAATAAAGTTGTGATTTTTTTATATTATTATTATTATCTATTAGCTACGAGTATTGACACCTAATGCCTGGAATTTTGACATCTTGATAGCATGGATAATTTCGAAAATGTTTCTAGTAATGTTAACATAATAACTATCATTACATGTCTTCACTTTTTTCACCATAATAGACCTGTGATATGGACTCATTACACAACTTCATATGCTATGTCCCAACAAGTTCAAACTGGTTGAACCTACCTCATAGTGTGGTTATTAAGGACAAGTTGCTTGATATATAACTCGATAGCATAGACCACGTTGCAGTTCTAAAAAGAATCCTCAAGTGTCAAAAAAAACTTCACAATATGTTCTACTATAAAGCCTTTTGGGATACCTAAAATAATATATGTATCATTGATGACTTTTAAAGTATGACAAGATCCAGAGGGAAAGGAAATCAATGGAAGAGTGATCCACCCATGAGAACCTAGAATTTAGCATCAGATGAGTTAGAGTCTAGGAAATTGAAAGCCTATAATTTTAATTAGTGATGAAGGACATCACATAGGTAATTATATTTTCATGTAGAATAATCCGTTAATTCAAATTTAAACTACATAATATGAAAGGCATACCATAAATTTTTCCACGTAAGTCCAAACAACCTATAAAAAGGGAAAACCTTCTTTTTCCATGGGAAATAATTTACCTTTCCTTTTTCAAGACAATCTAAATCACAAAAAAATATGAACTATATTGCACACATTCTTGGATAATGTGAAAGTGGAAAAGGAATACCCTACACAAGTGATGCACACATGTACATTTGAACACTAATAGATTTTTGTAGTTGAAATGCAATGCTTGTTTTCATTTAAATGTGGGGTTTTTAAAGCAGGGAGAAATAATGGCTGCCAAATTAATAAGCGTTTCTTTGGGAAAAATTTAAATCTTGTATTGGGTGATGAAGATAATAGAGGGTATTGAATCTTGATTCTTGACATCAAGAGAGAACCCTACAGCCTAACACAATCCAATGGAATTGACCAAAAAAACCCAAATAGAGTCAACCCTACTATAGGAGGAAGGGCCTGCAGTAAGAACTTACCATTTTGCAAGAGCTGAGGACGAATGTTGTTAAAGAGCGAGAGCGAAGCCGAGGGTGAATGTTGTTCTACTTGAGGGCGGGGAAACTGACAGGAGAAGGCCAATCTTTGAGGGCAAAAGTGATGCAAGAGGCGAGGGCGAATCCGGGGGCGAAGATCTTTCGTGCCGAAACTCGGGGCAGATGCGGGGGCGAATGCTGTTTGCGAGAGCTCGGGGCGAATGCGAGGGCGGAGGAGTGCGTGCACGGGGGCTCGGGCGAATGCGAAGGCGGAGGTGACGTGCACGCAGGCGAGAGCGAATGCGAGGGCGAATGGTGTTATGCAAGAGCGAGGAGGCGAATGCGCGCGTGATATCGGATGTTAATGTAGCACACATGTGTACATTTTCGTTTCTTAATAATTTTTGTAGTTGAAATGCAATGCTTGTTTTCATTTAAATGTGGGGTTTTTTTAAAAGCGAGGGGAGAGAAATAGTAGGCACTAGGGTGTACCAAAAAAAGCGTTTCTTTGGGAAAAATTTAAATCGTGTATTGGGTGATGAAGATAATAGAGGGTATTGAATCTTGATTCTTGACATCTAGAGAGAACCCTACAGCCTAACACAATCCAATGGAATTGAACAAAAAAACCCAAATAGAGTCAACCCTACTATAGGAGGAAGGGCCTGCAGTAAGAACTTACCATTTTGCAAGAGCTGAGGGCGAATGCTGTTCTGCAAGAGCTGAGGGCGAACGCTGAGGGCGAATGCTGAGGGCAAATGCTGTTCTGCAAGAGCTGAGCACGAATGTTGAGGGCAAATGCTGTTCTACAAGAGCAGAGGGCGAATGCGCGTGTGATATCAAACGTAGCTATTGCGACAAATACGAAACATTTTTATGTAGCGCGCATATAAGCATCGCTATCACAGAGACGGTGGAAAGAGCGTACGACGTGGGGCCGGTGCCTCAGCGTCGCAGTGGCGAGCACTAGACTGATGACTAATACATGATTCACGACGTTTAGAGTCGTCTCAATAGCGACGCTTTGGGCCATGGTGTCGCAATTGCGACGTCTTCCTTTAAACGTCGTCATTGCGACACTAGTTTAAGTGTCGGTATTACGACACTTTTCTATAGACGTTTGCCATGAAATTATATACATGGTATTGTATTGTGCAAATGTTATAATAAAAATTTTAAGTTACTATCCAATTACATGTTAGAAAATATATTTTTTTAATATATTGAAAAATAAATATTTTTTTTCAAAATTAAACATTATAATTTGCATTAGTTTTATAATGATAATGAAAAAAAGAAATTACTATAATTCTACTTTTGCAAAAACTAATGATATCTAAATTGATCATTTAAAAAAAAGCTTCAAAATGCCATAAATCTTTAAAGTCTTTGAAATTAATATGTAATAATTATAATAAAATATATACTAAAAGTTAAGTAGCATATGATAAAAATGGATGTCATAAAACAAACCAGTAACATATTCTCTTTTCCATGAATTTTGTTTCACTCTAATAGCCTTCTATGTCTACCTCTTTCCATCTTCCAAACTCACTCTCATTAAAACACCTTTTAATTTAATTTTCATTCTCTTTCAATTGTCATTCTTCACATTCTTTTAAATTGGGATACGGTGAACATTTCAATATTATGTTTACTATTAATCACCATACTCACTAACCAAGTGTTGATGATTGTAATGCCTCCATATCTTTTAAGATGAATGAAAAAGAGATTTATAATATAATGAAAGAGCAATGTGATATCACTTTTTAAGTATAGTCAGCACCATAATCCTTACATTTAAAAATTGTAGTATAATACTTATAGTTAAAATCTAAAAATAATAGACAATACCAAATTAATCAAAACCATATAATATTATACTCTAATCATAACTCATCAATGAACTCCTCAATGAAGATAACACAAACACATTACCTCATTCTACGTTCCCTCCCCCAAATCAAATCACATAGTAGATTCGACTTTTTTTAAAATAATAATAACTTTATTTTTGACACTATCGGTAACACCATTTAATTGAAATGGACGATCCACGAAAATAAAACACGACGTGAGTCAACAAGAAAAGGAAAACCAAAAAAATTGTATCCCCATATATGACTCGTTAGGAGAGGAATTTGACAAATCTAGTTGATATATCCAAACCCTGAGAAATTTATCTAATTCAATCGCCCATCTTAGGAGCCCCCGATGGCAACTTCCAGGGATTTCATCCTCATCTCCACCGCAGTAATGCTCATCTTTTTTTCTGGAAACACCCATCTCATTCATCATTATCATCAGTAGAAATGCTGGAATTTCTGAATATTCCAAACACACAAGGAGAATAAAAATTCTCCTCTTTTAACACAAAGAAATGCTAGACAGAGATGGCATAACAATGCTTTCTATTTCATCAACAAACTAGAACTATTACACAATGATGGTTTTCTTCCTCTCTGGAGGGATTTAAAAATATACTTGACTGCTACACACACAGTGCAAAAACACTTCTCTGTCTCTCAAAAACCGCACAAAACAGTGCTCTCTGGTCTTACTGTGTTTTCTTTGCCTGCGAGCTTTTTCACTACACAACAATATGACAATACAAAAAAATGCCCCTCTTTTTTTTATTCTACAGGATTTTCATTCTTTTTATATGTGGTGCAGTGTTTTAAAACCATAAAACAAATTACAATAAAACAAAACCAAAAATTTCATATGCATGATTTGCGAGTAAAGTCCACATCACAATCAACGATCGAAGGAATGGCGGATCAACGGTTTGAGCCTTTGGACCTGCACTTTGTGATGAGCGATGTGTGATGGATGTGGGGTCCACATCACATCGGCACATCGGTAGTGAACCGGTGGAACGAAGATTTGCGGACGAACTTTGCCATTTGCGATTGCTATATCGACGATCGGCTCATCAGGTGAAACTATGGTGGTGCGGTGGAATGGTGGTTTGCAAGGTTGTGATTACGATGGTGGTGGGGACCACATCCCATCATGGTGTAACAAACATATGCGGAGGGAGGCTTGACGTTGCCTGTTACAATATGCGATGTGCGATATCGCACCATCGCATCGTGACAGACTTCATATCAACAAGACACTTAAAACACTCGGCTGCTATGATTGCGATATAGAGATGGCTAGTGGGGACCACTGTAATGTGGCCCATTAAAAAAAAACTTTGGCGTGTTTGATCAAAACTTCTTTGTTTGGTTGTTGAGGGCTTAAAAGCTCGAAAAGACTTCTCTTTAATAAAACTGTTGTTCCGTGGTTTGGACCACAAATTCTTCAATTTCTCCTGCAAGATAGGCTATGACCTATATAAAAATTCAATTTCTTTTCTACAATGGTGGCTGCGCATTTAATTTCTCCTTACGGTTCATCCATTCCTCTTGAAAGTGTTGTGCATGCAATGTCCTCTGCCTCTTTGTACTCTCTGTTTTCTACCTGCACAGGGTACTCAGGTGACTTTAACATTTTCAAAACTCCCCCTTAAAGTCAACTGCTGGGTTATCAGTCATACCCAGGCATTTTCTTAAATATTCAAAACTCTTCTGCCCCAATGGCTTTGTCATAATTTCTGCAAATTTCTCCTCTATTCTACAATGTTGTAAAACAATTTCCCCATTGTTCACTAATTCTCTGGTATAGTGAAACTTGGCATCTATGTGTTTTGTTCTTTTATGAAACGAAAAATTCTTTGATAATGCAATAGCTGAGCTATTGTCACAATAAATCACTGTCCCCTTTACTTATTCTTGACATAAATTTCTCAACATTCTTCTCATCCATGCTGCTTGACACGCTGTTGCTGTAGTTGCCACAAATTCTGCCTCTGCTGTAGATAATGCTACAATAGGCTGTTTCTTAGAATCCCATGAAATGGCTCCTAAACCCATATGAAAAACATAACCAAAAGTACTTTTCCTGTCATCAATACATCCTGCCCAATCACTGTCAGTATATCCAATTAATTCATAATTTTCTGAAGTAGTATATAAAATCCCATACCTTTTAGTTCCTTTTACATACCTCAGAATTCTTTTTGCTACTTTCTAATGTGCTTCTTTTTTCCTCTCCATAAATCTGGAAATCAAACTAACAGCATGCATAATATCAGGCCTAGTTGCAGTCAAATACATGAGGCTGCCAACTATGCTCTTATACAAACTAGGATCAAAATCCTTGCTGCTGTCATCTTTACTCAATTTCAATCCCATTACTGTGGGAGTAACTTCTACCTTGCACTCCTGCATATTAAATCTTTCCAAAACTTCATTAACATACTTTGCTTGTGAGATAAAAATCCCATTTTCATTTTTCTCTACTTCTATTCCTAAGAAGTATCTCAGCAATCCCATATCAGTCATTTCAAATTCATCTTTCATGACTGTTTTAAAGTTTTCAATGAGGTAATCATCAGTACCTGTGAATATCACATCATCAACATACAACACAACAATGAGCATCTTACGATCTTTTTCTTTGATGTATAATGTGGGTTCTCCTTCACATTTTTCAAACCCATTTTCCAGTAGATAGGAATCTATCCTACTGTACCATGCTCTTGGTGCTTGCTTCAGCCCATAAAGAGTTTTCTTCAATCTGCAAACTTTGTGCTCTTGGCCCTTTTTCTCATAGCCTATAGGTTGTTCAACATAAACCTCTTCCGTTAAAAATCCATTTAAAAATGTTGATTTTACATCCATTTGGTATAATTTCCATTTGTTTTGTGCTACTATGGACAACACTGCTCTCACTGTTTCCATTCTTGAAACTAGTGCAAAAGTTTCTTCATAGTCTCTTCCATGCTGCTGCTTATAACCTTTAATAAAAACTTTGGCCTTGTGGCTTTCTATCTTACCTTCAGCATTGTTTTTGGTCTTGTAGACCCATTTTACTCCAATGACTTCTTTACCTTCTGGGAGATCAACCAACTCCCATGTTTTATTTTTCTTTATGGCATTAATTTCTTCATCCATAGTTTCTATCCATTTTCTATCTTTTATAGCATATTCAAAATGAATAGTATCATCAACATGACAATACAAAGCAAGAAAAGAGTTCATACCTTCATTTGCTACTTCTTGCTCATAGACTTCATTTAAATTTCTGAATCTGATTCCTCTTTCATTTGGTGTACATGTGCTTGAAGAAGCACTCAAATCTGCTCCATGTGCTGTGCTTGGAGAAGCACATTCATTTCTTCTAAAGGGTGTTCTTACTCCTGCTTGAGGTGTCCCTTGCTGTCCTTGTGTTGGTGGAGGTTGTGCTACCGATGAGATATTACTTTCAGCCACATCTTCCTCATCTTCATCATGAGACAAACAACTTTTAACATTGACTGTTTTCTCAATGCTTTTATCCCATGCTTCTTCCTCTATGAAATGAACATATCTGCTTATAAAAATTTCTTTGTGGATGGGTTATAAAATCTATATCCCTTGGAGTCTTCACAATATCCAAGGAAGATGCACTTCTCACCCTTACTATCCAACTTCTTTCTCAGCTGATCTGGAATGTGTGCATAAGCCACGCATCCAAAAAATCTCATGTGGGTGACTCCTTGTTTTCTGCCACTCCACCCTTCTTCTAGAACTCTGTTCATTACAGCTTTTGTTGGGCATCTATTTAAAATATATACTGCAAAGTTTGTAGCTTCTGCCCAATACTCATTTGGCAAATGTTTTGGCTTTAGCATACTTCTCACCATTTCCATGATGGTTCGATTCTTCCTTTCAGCAACTCCATTTTGCTGCGGTGTGTACCTTGTACTAAACTGTTTGTGTATGCCATTCTCTCTGAAAAAAACGTAGAAACTCTTTTGAGATGTAATCACCTCCTCTACCAGTTCTAAGGACTTTGATATGCTGCCCACTCTGTTTATCTACAAGAGCTTTAAAGTGGTAAAATTTCTCAAAGAATTCACTTTTATATTTCAAGAAATAAACCCATACTTTCCTTGTAAAATAATCAGTGAAGGTCAACATGTAATTGTTGCCTGATACTGATGATGTTTGCATCAACCCACATAAATCTGAATGGATAATTTCTAAGGGTGCTTTCGCCCTTATGCTCTTTCTTGATGGAAAGTTTTCTCTATGTTGTTTTCCCAAGATGCAGCCTTCACATAGGCTGTCCGGTTTCTCAATCAATGGTAGTCCTCTTACCATTCCTTTTTTGTGCATCAAATTCAGACCTCCGAAATTGAGATGTCCAAATCTCAAGTGCCATAAGCAATTCTCATCTTTCACTTCCTTTTGAAAGACCTCTTGAGTTACAGCTGCTACATTCTTTCCTTTTCCCTTCAAGTTAGTATCAAGCTTGAGTGGAAACATTCTATTGCTAGTCATTTGTGATTCAACAACAACCTTCTATGTTGGAGGTATATCCATTATTGTGCACACATCATTTTTAAAAACTACATTGTAACCTTTGTTTATGAGCTGCCCAACGCTCAAAATATTACATTTCAAGCCAGGAACATAGTACACATCTGGCACAAATTTTTGCTCACCATTTCTTGCATGGATACTAACTCTGCCTTTTCCCTTGACAGAAATATTAGTATCAGTTCCTGTGATTACTTCTGATTTAACTTCTTCATCAAGATTGGAAAACATTGTTATGTTTCCAGTCATGTGATTACTACAGCCTGAATCTAAGAACCATACATCATCTTGTCTATCTTGTGCTACATTACATGTTAACAACACATTCTTTGGGTTCTTTTCTTCTCTTGCTACATTAGCATTCTGCCTATTATTCATGTGATATTTCTTTTTCCTACACTCATTGGCATAATGCCCATATTTTTTGCAATAATGACACTAGACATTGGATTTTTCATACCTTTTTCCATGAGCATGTTGTTATCCACCTTGCTGGCTGCTGCTTTGGCCTTGGCTTTGATTTTGACTATTGCTCCTTCCATGTGAATGTGAAGGGTTGTTCCTTCCTTCTCTGTTTTGGCTTCTGCCTCTTCTTCTTCCTCTGCCTTGACCTCTTCCTCTTCCAAAAGGCATCTGGGTCTTGAAGGCATGCTCTAGAGATGGGTTTACTGATCTTCCCAATCTCTGTTCATGAGTCATTAATGATGCATGAATTTCATCTACTGTGAACTTTGAGAGATCTTTAGTCTCTTCTATGGTGGTAACAATAATATCAAACTGTGAGGGTAGAATCCTCAGTAGTTTCTCAACTATCTTTCTTTCTTCAAGTGTTTCTCCATGGGACCTTATCTGTGTGACCATCCCAATCACATGTCTGAAGAATGAGTCTATGTTATCAGACTCTTTCATACAGAGAGTTTCAAAATCTCTCCGTAGCATTTGTAGTTTTGTTGTCTTCACTTTCTCCAGACCTTGATAGGTTATTTTCAGAGTATCCCATGCATCCTTGGATCTTTTAGCTTCTTTAATCCTTGGAAACACACTCTCATGTACTTCTTGATAGAGATAGAAGAGCACCTTAGAGTCCTTCTTCTTATTACTCTTCAATAAATCCTTCTCTGCCTATGTTAAGGCATTAAAGGCCTGCTCATCAACTGGTTCATCAAAACCATCTTCTAAAAATTCCCATAAGTCTTGTGAGGAAAACAGGGCTCTCATGGTAATGGCCCAATAATCATAGTTCTTCCCATTAAATTGTGGAAGTTGAGTATTTCCAATACTCATACTAGCGCTTGGTCCAACCATTTCTTATGAACTGAACTCTGAAATAAACGTGACTGTGTTTTTAATAAACAAACTGTCTTTCCTTCTTTAAACAACAAACTCTGTTTCTGAGGACTGTTCTTTTAAACAAAAAACAACAACTCTGTGTTTTTTTTGAGAAATGCCTTGACTTAATCTTCTACTGGGTTTGCTAGAGTTCTGCTGGTGAACTGCTGCAACAAATCCTTCTTCCTTCAGCTTCTTTGACACCTTCAAAGAGCCTAGATAAGCTTTGATACCATGTTGGAATTTTTGAATATTCCAAACACACTGGGAGAATAAAAATTCTCCTCTTTTAACACAAAGGAATGCTGGACAGAGATGGCATAACAATGCTTTCTATTTCATCAACAAACTAGAACTATTATAGAATGATGGATTTCTTCCTCTCTGGAGGGATTTACAAAGATACTTGACTTCTACACATGTAGTGCAAAAACACTTCTCTGTCTCTCAAAAAACGCACAAAACAATGCTCTCTGGTCTCACTGTGTTTTCTCTGCCTGCGAGATTTTTCACTACACAACAATACGACAATACAAAAAAATGCCCCTCTTTTTTTTACTCTACAGGATTTTCATTCTTTTTATATGTGGCACGGTGTTTTAAAACCATAAAACAAATTACAATAAAATAAAACCAAAAAGTTCATATACACGATTTGCGAGTGGAGCCCACATCGCAATTGGCGATCGGCAGAATGGTGGATCAACGGTTTGAGCCTTTGGACCTGCACTTTGTGATGAGCGATGTGTGATGGATGTGGGGTCCACATCACATCGGCACATCGGCAGTGAACCGGTGGAACGAAGGTTTGCGGACGAACTTTGTGATTTGTGATTGCTATATTGGCGATCGACTCATCGGGTGAAACTGCTATGGCGCAGTGGAACAGTAGTTTGTGAGGTTGTGATTGCTATGGTGGTGGGGACCACATCACATCGTCGTGTAACAAACATATGCAGAGGGAGGATTGACGCTGCCTGTTGCGATACGCGATGTGTGATATCGCACCATCGCATCGCGAAAGACTTCACATCAACAAGACACTTAAAACACTCAATTGCTACGATTGCGATATAGAAATGGCTGCTGGGGACCATTGTGATGTGGCCCATTAAAAAAAAACTTTGGCGTGTTTAATCAAAAATTTTCTGTTTGGATGTTTAGGGCTTAAAAGCCGGAAAAGACTTCTCTTTAATAAAACTGTTGTTCCGTGGTTTGGACCACGAATTCTTCAATTTCTCCTGCAATATAGGCTACAACCTATATCAAAATTCAATTTATTCTATGCAATGGTGGCTGTGGCCATAAGAATTTAATTTCTCCTTATGGTTCATCCATTCCTCTTGAATGCACAATGTTGTGCACGCAATGTCCTCTGCCTCTTTGTACTCTCTGTTTTCTATTTGCATAGGGTACGCAGGTGACTTTAACATTTTCAACAAAAAATTCATGAACGACTACAGGTCGATATAGAAGCCCTGCAAGCATTCAAACACTCCATCACATTTGACCCTTCTCACGCCTTCACCAACTGGGATATTGTCTGCAATTGGACTAGGGTCACCTGCCACTCTCAGAAACTGTGCATCTCTGGCTTAAATATATACAACATGAGCCTCCAAGGAACTATACCTCCACATTTGGGTAATGTCTCCTTTTTGGGACTGTTGAACCTCACTCTTAACAGTTTCTTTGGCACAATCCCAACGGAATTGGGCAAGTTGCATCACTTAAAACGCCTGTTCCAATGTTCCTGTTGCTGGTGAAATCCTGTCGGAGATAGGAATCAAGCTCTCTATAATACAATACCTGTTGTTAGGGTCCCATGATTTGGTTCATTGGCAAGCCAAATGAAATTGTAACATCAAACTAGTCTTTGGAGCCCAAGACCTAGCCTTCCTGGACTCAGAGAGGGCTCTCTCTATTTGTGTAAGGGATATCTATGTGTTTGCTTATTGTGTTCTTGATTTTAGACTAGTTATGAAGTAGGTTTTTGGTTTTTAGGTTGCGAGGGATGAACTGATCAAAGACTAAGATAGGTAAAAAGATGTCAGATCAACTGGGCTATGGGGTCGAAAAGGTCAAGAAAGCTTTCAGATGGTGATACAAGGTTGCTGAAGGGCCGATTTGATTTGAGGTAAAATGAATCTTTGGGTAAAATGGAGTGAGATGGACATTAAATTTGTGAAGAACAAAGGATTTCAAACATAAATAGTTTAATAGCTGACATAAACATGGTAGGGATAACCATTAATCATGAGAAATGTAACTATAAACTGATCAATGCATAGAAATAAACATTCAAGCCATGCATAGAGATATATGACTCTCTAACTTTAGGAAGTGGTTATCAGACTTTGGGGAAATACATTTAAGACAAACAAATAACTCAAATCACTATGAAGGAATGCCTAAGCATAGTATTTCAAACTATTGGGCACTTTGAAGCAAGATTGCATAGTTTTAGGCAAAGGGAAAGATTAGTACAATACCACCTTGGTTCAACAAATGACAATCTAATCAATCAAAGAAAGGTTTCAGAGGTGGGGCTATGACTAGCCATGAGTAATCAGGGCATACCGTATCATACATAGCATGCATAAAACCATAAATGAAACAAGCAAACAATATTCTTCAGTTATCAAAGAGCAATCAAGGATTCTTTGATATGACTAAGAAGGAAGAAAAAATAGAATCTATAAAGAAACATGAAATTTGAGGTGCCTCAAAGGGAATGTCTCAAATCTATTATCTAATGTCTTATAACAAGCAAGAACATGGAATTATGAATGAAAACTAAGAAACAAAACAGAGAGAGAGACACTATACCATTCTACCAAGTCATGGAATCCAACAACAGTCCTCTTTCATCATCCAAAAACACTCAAGAAACTCTCCAAATCCACGAGACAAGTGTTTCTTCCAAGCTTGTATAACCATATATTTCTTCTATTCATCAAGTTCAACCTTATTTACAATGAAAGCCTTTGGAATATATAGGCCAAAGTGAGGAAAACCTCCTAGTTCAACTTGCAATCTCAGTGGCCTATCCAAAATATCTGATTTTTTCCTTGAGGCTTTGCAAAGCCCAAGGCAAAAAATATCTAATAAAATATCTCAAAAATGCTAAAAACAGAAAATACATTGACTTGTCATAGCTAATCGTGTACAAAAATAGCTAAACGCACATGAGGAAAAGTCACTTTAGAAAGGTTCATTTTTTACAAAAATACAAATATATCAATAGAAAGTCCTCTGACTTTCCGGCAACTTTTGGAGGCCTTCACGATGTCAAAACGAGGCCCGTGATGGCTCGTTGGAAAGATATGAATGTCTATTTTCTGAAAATGCTTAATTTTGTCCAAAATGACCACTAGAAGTTCATCAAAAAATGACCTATCTGTAAAAACCCAAAAAATAGACCTTCCTGATAAACGGGGCAGAGTGTAGAAAAAGTGAGTGTTTTTCGCCATGTTTGTTTCGGGAAATAACTCCCTAGAGGTCGTTGGGTCAAAACCTCCACAGATCAAGGCATGCTATTCAATAAGGACTCACACAACCACACTTGTATGCTAAAAACTAGATAACATCGATTGTAGAACTCACCCGTAGATCCTATGTTTGATGTAGATCCTGCGGGGTCCAAACCCCCAACAACCCTTCTTCCTCTTCAACCTAGAAATCAAGAAGAAACGTGCACGGAGGTCTAGTTTTACAGCATATATCTCTCCTAAATGTTAGTGCAATCCATGTGAAACATCATATAAAAAATAATAAATTCTTAAATAACAATCTTTTCACATATGCAAGCAGATATTAACACGTGAATTCGAGAACAAGATGGTTCTTCTTCATTACGAATAGCATGTACAGTAATAGAAAGGTGGAGAGATCACCTGAATCATTCCACGATCTTCGAACAGACCGTCGTCCGGATCCGTCCCGCCCTTGCCTCACTAGGATACTTTCAAGACTTGTGCACACGAGATGACATATAAACTGATGAACATCTCCAGGAAACAAGGGTTTCCTGTAAAAATCTGGGAAGTGCAGGAGGCATGGGAAATCAGACTTGAATTGGGGCTCCAATAGAGTATAATGTCTATAATTTTCTCTCTCCCTTAGGCCATGCACATGAGGGGCTTTTATACTCCCTCAAAGTAGTTTCAATCAGTTGGAAACAGTTGGCCACGGGCTGGGGTGGTTGAATTACAGGAATAACCATCAACCCAGCCTCAAAAATAGGGATTTTTATATATTTTTTAATGACTTTAATGGCATATGTGGAAAAGTATCTCTGGACTCGCGTATACACGCGGAAAAGTCTAGGCAGACCCGCGTATGGGATTTTAAACACTGTTTTTTATGAACTTTTGTTCAAGTTTGTGGGAATGGGTGCCCAAGGCCAAAGAGACAATCATGAATCACATGAGGGTGAAAAATGATGCTATAACATATGCCCCCTAATATATGAGGTCAGAAGGGGTACATGATGGCCGAAATATATTATGTGCGTAGAAAGAAATTTGCGAGGACAAGAGAGGACTTCACCAAATTTCAGCCTGCCAAAAACCAATGAAAGAAAATAGAGAGTCGGCTGATGTCTGAGGCGGGCATACCCATGCTCAGTCAAAAATACATCCATATAGAAAGTAAAAAATAGATCCAGAATGTATACAAGTATAGCTGAACTGAAAGTACACAATGAATCATCTGAGCACGGCCCGGAAGTACAAGTCGGAATCAATGTCCAAGTATCACATATATCAAACTGATCAATAGTGCTGAAAATGGATGTCTGATCACAAAAGTAGTTGAATCTCCAGGTACCAAATCATAAGGGGTGGAACACATGGTACAATCACACAAATCGGGAGCCAACATATAGGATGCTGCTGTACTGACACTGCAACATGTAAGGGTGGACGACATCACTGGCAGAAACTGAATGGACTGTCAAAAGTGAACTGCAAAATGTTGATGCAACCCAAGGTCTTCACCGATCTTGATGGCACAATTCTACACAATGGGAGTACATGAGCTGAAGTCGACCATGTGAGAAATCGTTGGATTACTGATCAATAATGTATAACATTAACCAACGCGAGACAACCCACCAATAATGAAAATGAGTGTCAAGGTGCCCCAGTACAATCTAACAAGTGTGAATAAATGAGTTGAAGTCGAACACTTGGAAGAATCTACCAATCAGGAGGCAATGATGAATCCCCACTGTCGATCGCGAAGAGTCTGCCACTGATGACTGCAAACCCTAAGGTACTGATAAAATACTCTAGACCTTATTCCCAGAGCAATGAGTCAGAGTCGATGGGAAAAGATCTGCTGGAAGGAAGGCATTAAGGCATCCCACATCAGTCCAATGCGAGTGTAACCCGCAGGCCAAAATTTGGAAGGAATCAGACGAAGCAGAGTGATGGAACCAAACCGAAGTATGTTTTCGACATGCACAAGATGAAGCTAGCACATGAAAGAAACCCTCTGAACCAACCAATAATGAAAGCTGACACAGAGGCGAGATATCCACCGATAGGGTCAAATGGAAATCAAGGTATTGCACGAATCCCAAGTGTGATAAAGTATGCTGGCATCAAACACAAGGAAAACCACTCAGTCAAAGACCCATAATGATGATAAAATGTTGAGCACAAGGTCACCTATCAATGATGGAAATAGGGCCAGGGTGCGGCTCTAGGTTTACTCTCAGAGCAATATGTCGTAGTCGATGAGAGACAAACCCTCCAGCAAGAAGTCAATGGAGACCTTCTCAAACCAGCACGAGCAGAAGACCAAAACATTTGATGTGATAAAACAAGATACTGATAAGACCGGGAAGTCCGACTGAATAATGAGTCAAGAGACACCGCAGAATGGCTGACTCTGGTTAAACTTCCCTTGAACAAAAGCACGACTCATGATGACCATGGTAGTAAAAAATGACACTGTATAAGTCTGTTATGCAGGAGGAAAAAACAAACTCTCCATATGATTGGAAGAGATAACCAACCAGGGGAGGACTGACCAGTGAAACAAGGAAATAGATAAACCTAGGTCAAAACTAAAACCATCCCAAATGAAGGAAATATATAACTGTATATGCTTTTTTCAAGGGCGACAAACTGATACTGTAATGCCATCAAATTATGAAGTAACATCCCGTTCCCGCTCTTTTTGTTATATTTTTTTTTTTTTTGTCTTTTTCATATAATAAGCGTGAAAAAGAATAAAAGAATGCTATGGTACAATGGATAGAATGAGTATCAAGAAACAGATGCACTAGTTCCTGGGATAGGAACGATCCTATGCTCAATGCAAGGTGGCGGAAACTGGTAAGCGATACTCAAAGGAATGTTCCATCCATGGGTAAAAAGGGTGTCAAGTCGCGATAGCTAAGTGCATGCAATGGTTAACTTGTACAGACAGTCAAGGTCAAAAGATGGCTTAAACATCGAGTCCAAATGAAGTTGGCTAAAGGCCAGGATAAACAAGTAGCCAATATGCAATGCAGTAATACAACTCAACAACACCAGGGAGCCTCTAGGGTACTAGCCAGAAAAATGATAGTGAAGAAGAAGAAGAATGAAGCTTCAACACATAGGTCATGGTGGGACTAAAGAGGACTCCCGATCCTACATAAAACACAGCATGGGCAACAAGTGATAGCGAGGAACTAACTAGGAAGCCCATGTAAAGGAAGGCTCTACCACCAAGTCATGATTTAAAAATTGACGAGTGAAATGGGTTAAATACTCGTGACCTGATGGGATCAACCCTATGGCAAGTGATTAGAATGGAGGCTAGTATGAAAAATACAATGGAAGAGTGAATTCCCTAACCTATATACCAGTGAAAATCATATACTTACCATGACAGGTCAGCAGTCATGGATCAAAAACCAGAAAAATCTCAACTTCATCAAAATGTACCTGAAAATATACCAATCTGGGTACTTTCAAGCATCCGGGTTATGCAGCTTAAGAGAGATTGAAAAAATAAGCTTAAGAAATTTTTGCAAAAATTTTCAAATTCTAGGCATAAATACACATGTTACCTCGCATTTGGTTCATTGTTACTTGCTGAATTAGGAAAAAGAGCTCTGGAGAAAAAGCCTCTTTCGTCAAAACAGGAGCAATCGGCCGTCAAATTTCGCCAAACTAGTCAGTTAAGTGCTTAATCCATCATTATTATCAATTTTGTCCATTAATAGGGTTAAAATTCGGAAATTTCATTGTAGAAATATTTGTTTTAATTAACGGCTCGGCGCATACGCGGGTTTATATGGACCAAGCCGCGTATATAGATGACTGTGTACAGAGTAAGTCATGTATGCGCAAACCGAAATGTAAAAAAGCGTTTCTAATGGACAAATGAATGAATTTTTTCAGGATGACTATCACCTGGAGGGAACGTGAGCATAGTGCAATTGATAATGAAGTAATGCAAGATCAATTATCGCTCAATATCATCTGAAATTGTGGATTTCTCAAATTTTTCAAAATGCCAAATATGAAGAGTAATGTCCGGTTACTTGAAATGCTAGTAAATTATTGGGAACCGGAGGAAGATTGCTTCATGATAGATCAAATGCCCATACACATAGAGGTAGAAGACATCTACTTCATTACTGGACTCTCACGGAGGGGAGATCCAGTAGATTTGCACAGCAAGCCTTTGGGAGGGCTTACTGTGGATGACTATGTCCACGTCTATTGTGTAGAGGGGTCCAAGAAAGTAGGGACTCAGATTGCTATCAAATATTTGAGAGATCTACACATGAAGATTCTCCTATTCACCATTGGTAGGGTAGCAGGATCTGCTTCCTTGCATCAGGCTTCCAAGACTCAGATGAGCATAGCTGTGGAATGCCTAGCTCATCTATATGATTGGTGTACAACTCTACTAATGACCATGAAGCAACAACTAACTTCCATCCGGAAAGCAAAAAAAAAAACATTTCGGATATGGAACCATCTTGATGACATTCTTCTTTGAGAATATTCCTGGCCTTCGACCCAAAGTGATCTCTTCAATCAACAACCCAAGAGACCTAAGAATTACCCGATGGGCAGATCTGATGAAGAGACTGGGGGGAAGTGAATTTCCCCGAACCACCTGGGATGACGAGTTCTTCCAATGGTGGGGAGAACAAATCATCGTCGTGGAGGACTACCCCTATGCTGGGATGGATTTTCGCGGTGATCCAAACCTCATCCTTCCACCTAGCGTGGCATGGGGCACAATCGGTAAGATTGCAATTTTTTAAATTATACGATTTATTTTTGGATTTTTTCAATATATGTGAAAAAATGTGAAAAAAAAACATGTTTTTGATTGGATTCAAAATGACTTACAATATTATGATGACCATGATACAAATATTGGACCAGTCCGTCCTGAGGGTTGCCCACGACATAAGCGCCGCAGAGGCGAGGTGGATATATTAGACCCAGACATGACCCTCCATGCTGTTCAGAGAAACTTGGAGGGGTTAACTCGCCAAGTGCCCATGGCTGCAATGGAAGATCTGCCTGAAGCCATCTAGAGACGGGTAGTAGGAGTACCCCGTGACTGGGTACGGTTATTCTGCCGAGTCGCCACTGCGATCGTGTTCTATAGGAACACGAATTTTGGGCAGGGCCCACAAGAGTAAATAGATATGATTACCGGATGACTGTATATTTTTTGATACTGAACATGATCGGGCATAAGCCCTAATTTTGTATGACTTATGGATCCAAATTTTGTATAGTTTTTTGGACACTCTGATGATATATATATATACAACGATTTTTGATGTGATGTGACAAATGTACAAAAAATGCATGATATTTTTGATGATTAAATTTTAATGTATGGAATGATTAATATGCCAATCAATTGCTTGATTAGCTAATGAGTCTGCCATCCAATTGTCTGCTCGAGGAATATGAATGAAAGTTAAAAATTGAAATGATCTTTGTAACAAACGTACCCTCAAATACAATCGGAGTAAAAAAGGATCTCGAACCTGATAAGTATTGTTCAACTGCGACACCACCAGCTGGGAGTCCAAGAAAACTACCAACGAATCAACACCCAAAGATATTTCCTCCGAGACTAGATAAAAAACTGTAGTATACTCTGCTATATTATTGGAAGCAGGGCCAATGCAGACTACTCTTGATACTGACAATTGACCAGATGGATGATGGAGCACCCAAGCCGCAGAAGCCAAGTTCCGGGTGTGTCTACTAGCACCATCGGTGAAACCATAATGACTCATGACATTCAACACAACCTGCCAAAGCAGATCAAAAACATCAGCATCACACCAAAGACCAAAAACCATATATGTACAAAACAAAACTATTATATACAAAAGTAAGATGCTAGGCTGAAGCCTATGCATAATACCTTTTCAAATAGAGCCCATTTCTGGGCTCCGGCAACTCATTTCCTTCAAAATCAACCAAGGTATATGCTCCCTTTTTAAGGACTTTTTTAACGATGAAGGGGCCATACCACATAGACTTAAACTTTCCTACGCCTAGGGAATCCTTCTGTTGGGCATAGACCAAGACGAGGTCGCCTTCTGAGAAAACCCTAGGTTTGACTGCCTTGTCGTAATGAACTTTGATTCATTTCTTATGTGCCTCATCCATCGTGGCGGCATCCCGACGCTGCTCATCAAGATGATCTAGATGAAGGAGACGTTCTTCAAGACTAGAAGTGTCAGGAAGAAGCTCAACAACTAACTTAAGAGAAATAATCTCACATTCAATAAGAAATATTGATTCCAGCCCGTAAACTAGTTGAAACGGAGCAATGCCAGTTGCAGTTTTCACTGACGTCCTGTATGCCCAAAGTGCAGGATACAACATGATATGCCAGTTGGATCAAGATTTATTAATTGTCCTTTGAAGAATGGTCTTCAAGGATTTGTTCACGGCTTCCACTTGCCCATTAGCCTGAGGATAATAAGGAGATGATTTCTCCTACCGGAAACCTAATTCTAGAGCCAACTCAGCCATCATGCTATTCTGAAAATGACTGCCATGATTAGTGACAATCTCTCTAGGAATACCAAAACGAGCAATAACCTGGTTAAAAATAAAAAGAGCTGCTGTCTCACCATCATTCCCAAAAGTAGGCATAGCCTCGACCCACTTCGTAAAGTAGTCTACTGCTACAATAATGTACTTGTGACCTTTAGCCGAGGGCGGGTTACAAGTAGTATAATCAATACCCCACTTTGTAAAGGGACCAACAGTAATGACTGGAAAAAGCGGAGCTGGATGAGCACGCATTTTTTGAGTATAGACTTGACACAGATGATACTTTTTGACTGACTCCATACAATCTTTGAAAATTGAAGGCCAAAAGTATCCAACATGCAATATTTTTTGGGCTGTAGCAAGCCCAGATAAATGACCACCACAAGCTCCATTGTGGAAATCATTTAGCACAGCCTCAACTTCTTTGAGAGTTAAGAAACGTCTTAGGATTGAATCAACCCCTCGACGGTATAAAGCATCGCCAATAATCAAGTAATTCTTAGCCAAGTGATGCAACTTACAGTGCTCATATTTCGAAAAAGTAGAGGGAAACTTTGCAGTTTGAAGATACACAATGATATCTCCATACCAAGGATCTTGTCGAGAGATGAGAAATAAATGGTCATCCGGGAAGGATTCATCATAGACCATCTCTTCCCCATAGCAAAACTCAGAGATCAATTCCGTGAAAACACATGATTTCTTGGACTTGGCAGACATAAACTCAAGATCAAATTCCTGCAAAATCACAATCCATCTATTGTATTTGCCCCCAATCACTTGCCTACTGAGAACAAACTGAAATGGATTGGCTGCTGCCAAAACATAAGTTTTTCGTAGAATAATATAATGTCTGAGTCACTGTACAACATGAACAGTTGCTAAAGCTAGATTCTCTATCGGAGTATACCAAAGTTCAGTTCCTACCAAGCCTCGACTAAGATAGTATATAACATGCTCTGCCAGAGCATCGTCCTCCTGAACCAGAACCATACCAATGGTAGATTCTGCTGCTGCAAGATACAAAAGGAAATCCCTACTATAATCAGGTGGACTCAATAAAGGAGCAGAGGTCAATGATTTTTTCAAAGAATCGAATGAGCGCTGAGCGAAGTCATCCCAAAAGAATGGAACTCCCTTCTTCAACAATCTCATAAATCCTTTAGTAACTTCAGCATAATTTACGATAAATCTCCGAAGAAAATTAGCTTTTCCTTGTAGACTTTGAAGTTGAAAAATAGACGATGGGGGAGGCAACCGAAGTATTGCCTCAACCTTGAAGGGATCTACCCTAATCCCTTCCAAAGACACAATGAATCCCAATAACCGACCGGATGTAACCGCGAAAAAACACTTGTTCGGATTCAAACTAATCTTGTAGAAACAACATCGTTCAAATACTTGATGGAGGTGAGCAAGATGATCAATTCTCTTTCGAGAACGAGCAGCTAAATCATCCAAATACGCCTTGATAATATGTTTGATGTCATGGAAGGCATATGACATGGCCCGCTGAAAAGTAGCCCCAGCATTTTTAAGACCAAAAGGCATCTTCTTGTAAGCAAAAGTACCCCAGGGAAAAATAAAGGTAGTCTTATGCTGATCTTCAGGATGGATAGTAATCTGATTGTATCCGGAGAAATCATCCATGAAGG
Organism: Pinus albicaulis; assembly: GCA_034641835.2. Lineage (NCBI taxonomy): Eukaryota > Viridiplantae > Streptophyta > Pinopsida > Pinales > Pinaceae > Pinus > Pinus albicaulis. The sequence continues at coordinate 1,160,537,751 of CM076574.1, forward strand.
AGAAAATATCATTACCAGCACACTCATCGATAATCTGATCTATAAATGGTGTGGGGTAATTATCTTTCAGACATGATTTATTAAGGTCTTTGAAATCAATGCAAACTCAAATTATTCCTTGTTTTTTATCTACGGGAACATGATTCGAAACCCACTCTATCAAAGGAACAGGGAAAATAAATCTCGCCTTGAGCATCTTCTCCACCTCGGCTTTGATAGCTGCAGCCTTCCTAGGATTGACCGGATGAAGTTTTTGCCTCACAGGCTTAGCATTTTCGTAAGTCTTGATCTCATGCTGGACAATAGATGGATCTATACCAGGAATTTCCTCATAAGACCAAGCGAATACATCCCTAAACTCTTTAAAGAGATCGGTGTAAATCTGAATCTCTTCAGGGGAACATTCAGCTCTGATGAAGACATTCTCTATAACATTGGGATCCCTGGAAATGTTCACCGGGATAGTCAGAGAAATCACAACCATGTTCCCTTCAGCATATACCTGTGTTGGTGCTAAAGGGTTCAGGACTGGGTGAACAAGACCAAGAGACAAAGGACTTGGAAAACTTGAATCAACTTTGCTCAAATCAGGTAAAAAGTAAGACCGATGATGCAAATCATCCCATAGTCTATCTATACCAGTCATAGCTTCTAGGATGCCTCTTCAGATGGAAGAGTGCTATCAAGGCAATCTTGGGTGGAAGAAGAACTAAGTGTCCAAGCCGGAGCCACATCACCATCCAACTCATCCGGAGAAAGAGGAGCTGGAATGGACTCTGCAGAGTCAACAATAGATTGATAAGCAATATCAGCTGCAGACATGGGAAATTCCATTCCAGCCACTTGACCTTTCGCTAATGTGGAGGTATGGGAAGGCAAGGTCGAAGGATCCAAAAAATAATGAGTTCTGAAGAACTCTCTTCGAAGAGGAGCCCTGGAGGATGAAATTGAATTTATATGAACAGTAGGAGGTGGAATATCAAAAGTACCCATCAAAGAAGAATACATTCCAACCCCTAAATTCTCAATAGGCGGCTTGGCATTATCCGACTTTGGAATAGTTGAGTCAGTAGATGCATTCAGGTCTACAGGAGAATAGTCCAGTTGATCCACTGTAACAATCCTCCCTTCGTGAGGGAAACAAATAACCCGAAATAATGAGGATGCAATGGCATCCATCTCATAAATACAGTTTCGCCCCAACAGAAGGTTGTAGTCCAAGCTTGCATCAACTATCTCAACCTCGATATTTACAGTTTTTCCCCCAACACAGATGGGCAAAGCTGGGACAATAACATGCGGTCTGTGAGAATGACCATCAAACGCAGTCAGAAGGGTAGCAGATGGAACAGCTACGGGAGATCCAATTCCCTTCTAGCATGCGAGAGACATCACACATGTGGAAGCACCCTCATCAATGATCGTTCGAAAGATATTAAATTTTCGAAATGACGATTTGATATGAAAATCCATATGATGGGGGAGTATCTTTTTAAAATTAGACATATTTAATGTAATCACAAGAGATTTCTTTGGATCGACAGCCCCAATAGCAGTGAGCAGTGCACTGCGCTGAGCAGGACAAGACTGGAGCACCTTAAGAGTCGACATGGCACAAGGACTCTGTGCCAGATCTTCCATAATAGAGTAGTTCTGGGCATCCCTGGCATTTGGATTAATCGTCGTATGCTTAGTAGATGCTTTTGGCATCCGAGGTATAGGCTCAACAGTAGGCCTCGTGATATGAAGCGGCTCAGTACCATCGGGAGCACCCTTGGATTTCGAAGACTCATCTTCGCCATAATCACGGGATCTCGTGGCGATATCCGCGTGAGCACTCATCATGTATATGTTTGAAGGAGTTTCCCCTTCCTAAGTGCCCCTAGAGGAAGCCCCAATATTTTGATTCGCGCCAACAACTAGCTGTTGTGCTTGGAGAAAAGGGTTTGTCAACACAGCCTGGGAACTAGAAGAACCCTGCTGAGCTAACAAGCGTTGTGCATCCTGAATTTTAGGGCAAAGGTGAGTAAGATGGTCTCTGGCACATAACTTGCATGGAAACTTCACTATATTTTTATCCTTTGGACCCTCACCAACATGCTCGTTGGATTTATTTACATTACCCTTCCCATTCTTGCCCTTTTTCTTATTATTATTCCGTCCCTTCTTCTTCCCTTCGGATTGTTGATTTTATTTAGGGTTGGAAGTCTGAATAGCATTTACTGACAAAGATTGAGAAGGCGACGACTCAGCAGGCATAGCCTGACTAGAAGAAGCAGATTGTATAGACAACTGCTGCAATTGACTAAGCAGGTTAGCTGCACCACTATTGATCGACCCAATAAGTCCATCACCATGAGGACCAGGTTTAGTCTTGGATAAGTCTAATTTGGAGTGAGGAGCATTAGGAAAATATTTATGAAGGACACCAGACTGAGAATATATCAATTCAAGCTGTTGGGTCCTAAAAATAGCCTGCTCCTCAGAAAATACCCCTGAGAGGGATACATCCTTAGAAATATCTGACTGCAAGGATTTCAAAAACCATTCCAAAAGAAATTCTCCTGGAATATGAACTTTAATGAGCCTCTTCATTCTCCGCCATTCCTGAATATGATCAGAAATGTGGGTTGCGTCGTCCTGCTTAAAATTAGCTAGGAGTTCAGTCTCGACATCATAACAGACGGGCAACTGGAAATGATTTAGAAATGTAGTAGCCAAATCTCCAAAAGTAGCAAAACTGCCCCCAGTTAACTCAATATACCACTTGGCAGCGTTTCCAGTCAAGGTTCGTTGAAACAACCTCAACCTAATCGAATCGTCGATCAGGGAGTTAGATGAACACCATAAATGGAAAGTGGTGATATGATCAGCTGGGTCCTCTCCATTCTTGCCTTCAAACTTTGGAATGTCTGAAGGTAGTTTGGTAGGAACCGGAGGCCACCCTGGACTATATCGGATTGGATCATTCGTCAATTTCGACAAATCTGGCAAGTTCAACGTTGCCAGAAAAGGTAAACAAGGAGGAGCCTGAGGATTTCATCCTTGGTGGGATGAATTCCCAACATTCTGAAAAGAATAACCTGGATTTGATGAGGCACCAGGTTGCCAGAAAGAACTCATAGAAAATGTTGGGCCTTGTGACCCAGCATTTTGAGAAAGACCCCCCCCGAACGTAGAGTTACCAAAGACCGGACCAATTCCCCCCCCCCGCCTGAAGTAATGAATGAAGAGGAAAGCCCCTGATAGGGGTTCCAAGCATTAGAAAGAGGGGAAAATTTTTGATAAGCACTCGACGAAGGGAAATAAGCATTCCCTTGTTGACCAGCGAAAAACTGATTCTCTGCCCCCACTGCCATAAATACAGGGTTCCAACCTGTAAAGGTAGTCGAACTCTGACCTCCAGACCAAGGGTTAAAACTCCAAGTTTGAGAAGTAAAAGGAAAAGACCCTAAGGAAGGATTTCAACTAGGAATATGCCCACTTCCGAAGGGGAACCCTTGAAAAGAAGCTGACCCACTAGCCATAGAAGACATGGGTGCAGACGCAGTTGTGGCAGCGGAGAAGGAAAACGAAGGAATCCCACTAGTGGGAATTCCAAAACAAAAGGGACTAGATTGAGAAGCTTGTGCTTGGGTGAAACTAGAGCCAAAAACAGTAGTACTAGAAGCAATCGAAGATATAGCAATTGTGCCTCCTCCTTCTATCGAAGAAGGAGTCTGAATGCCTGCAGCACTCACAGCCGAAGCCGCATTCCCAGTCGTGGCCATCGAAAGGTATGAATAAGATGGATAAGGACTTTCTGGTCTTTCTGAATCAGGTTCGATGTAATCAACAACAAACAGACAATCAGGAGGAAGAGGAGATGGAAGTGATTCATAGAACTGAGATACTTCCTCTACTTCAACTTCTTCTCCCCTAGGAAATAAGACTCTCGAGGTGAGCGGAGTGCTCCTCTCGGAACCAACGCTGGAACCAACTACAAAACCTTCAAGCCCTTGTGGAGGATCTCTCTCCACTACGTCAGATACCACAGGGTGATATTCACTTGCTATATTACTCCTACGCCTTCTTGAAGAAGGCTCAACAGTTTCAGGAGATAACCCCGGAATTCTCCTCGATCGACGAGGTGCTTGATCAGCCACTTTAACAGATTAATTAGACTCAAAAAAGTATAAAGCTAGGCAAGCTAGGAGCAAAGAGCACTCACTACAAAAATCCCTAAGATACAACCAAGCAAGCAGCCTTCAGGTATTTTTTCTCTGGGTGATTAGGACTGGACACCAAAATACGAGAAAGCAAAAAATAGGACCTCCCGAAAGTAGTTTGCTATAATTACGGCCCAGGCCTACTAGCGAAGGTAACAGAAACAGTTACGCCGACCTCCTGACAACAGCCTTTGCCGGTGCAAGTACCCAAGGTTTGCCAGGGCACCCTCCAGAAGTACTGTTGGAAGTGATACGACGTCTGCCTCAGGTACCATGGGTATTCCCCCCCGCAGTCACCTATGTGGAACTTAGGAATGGCAACTATGGGCACCAATCCATGTCAGCAACCGGGTGGAACGGTCTTAAGGCAAGATCCAGTAAATTAGAGAGGGGGTATCTCTCGTCTCAACCTTCACTTCCCCTCGCGCTTGACTCTCTGGAGGAGAGCTTTCCTGGTCCACCTAACGGAGTTGGATTTCGCTCATTTAATAAACTTCTGTGTTTTAGTTTGAGCGGCCTTGGAGAGTTAACTCTCCACTCACCTAATCCAAGGCCCTACAACCTAGCTAGTTGATGTATGACACTTAATAAAAAAAAACTTGCTAGTTGTTTTTAAATTGTTGCGCTTATTTTAGTTGGTTGTTATATTAAATCAAGGGAATACGGAAATTAAACTCGTGATGTTTTATGACGCAGAAAAGAAATTAATGAAAACCAAACTACATGCAAATGCAGTAATTGCCTTTCGATGAAAATAAATTTCTACACGGGTTCTACGAGACTAATTTTTTTTTTCTTTTCAGATATCAAACTTCACACTCGCAAAATTTATGAAAAAGACTACAAATGTTTAAGTGCACTTAATGCAAATTAATAAGAGCATGCCAATTCTAAGATGTAAAGTCTAACAAAGCAAAGAGAAATTCCCAAGAATCCCCCAGTTCTATCACTTTTCCAGTTGTCCACAAAGCTAGTTCCCAAAATCAGAAACTCTCAGTATAAAGACACCAAAATATGCTCGAAATAAGAGAAAGAATCCAATGAAAATTCCCTTCCCAAATCAAGTCAGAAACCGAAGGTAAGAAATCTCAACAAGGCTTCAAAAGATGAAAAGAAACCAAAACAAAAATGCAAAACAAAAGCAAAGGCAAAACAAAATATTTTTGAGCTTTTTGAATTTTATAAAAGAAGACTTCAAAGAGACCAAGAAAACTATCCAATCCCAAGCCAAACAATCTCTGAATTTCAAGCAAAAACTTCAACAAAAATGCTCCAAATCTTATAGTGCCACTTAGTAGCAAGATTTATACAAGAAAAAGGAAGACAAGAAACTCAGTAACTCAGCCCAGAAGAATAGCACAATCTTGCAGCAAATAAAACTTCAAAGACCCAAAAATGACTATTCAAAAATTGCAACAAGACCTAGTCAAATGAAATCAAGAAAACCAATCGAAAAGCAGGCAAAAATTAAAGTGCAAAGAAAAACATAAAGTTAGGAAAGAGCATATGAGCAGAAGCTCTCTGTCCTGATTAAGCAGAACAGCCAAGAATCCCCAAAAAGAGATCTCGGTACTCAGACCAGAAATGCAAGCACTATAAAAACAAGATTCTCCAACTGAGGCAGTCTTCAACCAAACAAGAGAGAAAAAGACCAATAACCACTTTCAACACAATCCAGAGACTATAAGGACACTGCAGGAACAGGTCTCCATAGGCAGACAAGACCAAAAAGTCAAGAAATAAAAAATTTCAAAATTTTCCCAGGCATACGCTACTTATCAGTTTTGAAACAGGAGTGCATACACGACTGTGTCAAAGGAAACACGCGTATACGCGACTTCCTTTAACAAAACTTGCATGTATACGCGTTTGTGTAGAGAAAAACTAGCGTATTGAAAGGTAAATGATGAAAAACAAAAATGATCAAGCCTGGCTAAAGAACCAGGTCTTTAGTTTGACTGAGAAAAAACTAACAGGACTGGAAATACTGATTAAAACTATCGGAAACCTTTAAAATAGCTGAAACCACCCAACAGGGGAATCACAAGAATGCGATCCCCAGCGGAGTCGCCAGTTCTGTTTCAGGAAATAACTCCCTAGAGGTCATTGGGTCAAAACCTCCACAGATCAGGGTATTCTATTCAAGAAGGACTCACAAAACCACACTTGTATGCTAAAACTAGATAACATCGATTGTAGAACTCACCCGTAGATCCTATGTTTGATGTAGATCCCGCAGGGTCTAAACCCCCAGCAACCCTTCTTCCTCTTCAACCTGGAAATAAAGAAGAAACGTGCATGGAAATCTAGTTGTACAGCATATATCTCTCTTAAATGTTAGTGCAATCCATGTGAAACATCATATAAACAATAATAAATGCTTAAATACTAATCTTTTCACATATGCACGCAGATATTAACACGTGAATTCAGGAACAAGATAGTTCTTCTTCATTACGAACATCATGTATAGTAATAGAAAGGTGGAGAGATCACCTGAATCCTTCCACGATCTTCGGACAGACCGTCGTCCGGATCCGTCCCGCCCTTGCCTCACTAGGATACTTTCAAGACTTGTGCACACGAGATGACATATAAAATGATGAACATCTCTAGGAAACAAGGGTTTCCTGTAAAAATCTGGGAAGTGCAGGAGGCACGAGAAATCAGACTTGAATTGGGGCTGCAACAGAGTATAATGTCTATAATTTTCTCTCTCCGTTAGGCCATGCACATGAGGGGCTTTTATACTCCCTCAAAGTAGTTTCAATCAGTTGGAAACAGTTGGCCACGGGCTGGGTGGTTGAATTACAGGAATAACCATCAACCCAGCCTCGAAAATAGGGATTTTTATATACTTTTTAATGATTTTAATGGCATACGTGGAAAAGTATCTCTGGAATCGCGTATACACATGGAAAAGTCTGGGCATACCCGCGTATGGGATTTTAAACATTGTTTTTTATGAACTTTTATTCAAGTTTGTGGGAATGGGTGCCCAAGGCCAAAGAGACAATCATGAATCACATGAGGGTGAAAAATGATACTATAACAATGTTGAGGGAGAAAATCATCTTCAATTGATCTGAAAATCGCTGAGTATATGTCCCTAAAATTATGGCATCCAATGATACCATTTTCATCCTTTGAGGATGCCCCAAACAGAAATGGCGATGCCCATTAGTTTTAGCCAAAAACCCAAAAATGACAAAAAACCAAAACTTGTTGAATTTTGCCCAATTTTGGTGAGCATGACCCTAAAGGGTTTTCAGAAACATGTTGTGAAGCTGAGGCCAAAATTTGGAGCTTTGAGGTGTCTTTCTTCAATTTTGGTGCTGGGTGCCTCCTTTGAGCCTCCTTGAGTTTTTCCTGTGTGGCCTTCAATTTCCACCGAGCAAACTGATTGAGCTTCTTATAGTGCCCGGTCATCCTCCGTTGAATGTCCAAATCTCTATTTTCCTTCTCCAACTTCTTTTCCAAGTGATCATTCACCCTCTCAAGCCATGCTTCTCAATTGTTCTCTATCTCTTGGGCAAACAAAGTAGAGAGAGGAAAAGATTGGAGAAGGGAAACTTATTCCTCATTTTGTTTCTCAAGGGCTCTTTTGAGCCCCATGATTTTTGGCCTCTTTCTCCTGGGCTGATCTTCATCTTCACTCTCATCGAACTCACCCATGAGTTCTTCCAATATAACTTCTGCCTTGGAGGCCTCCTTTTTGTATTTTATGGCCCGTGTCTCATATACCGCCATGTGGACACTCATCTGTCTATTTTGAATTTGCAAAAAGTGATTGAAGTTTCTAGCCCTCTCTAGATCTACCCTTAAAGCATCAATTTTTCTTTCTCTATTGATCAAGAGAGTTTCTAGGATTTGGGCTTCATTGTCGCTATCATCACTTTGGATTTGAATTATGTCGAAGTCCCTCTCCTTTTCATGGCTGCTTTCTTCTTTCTCCTTTCCCTTGCTTTGGGTGGCTCTTTCGGTATTCCTCCTCTTTGGCAATTCGACAATGGGCTTCTTGGGCAATTTCCCCTTGCTTTGAAGGGCCCTAGTAACATTTGGAGTTACAGCTTTAGGCACCCTTTTCCTTGATGTTCGGGGCTTGGCCACTTTTGGAGAAGAGAGCATGGCCCCTTGCCTAGGAGAGGCAGCTAGCACATGCTCTATTGGCTCTTTTCCCTTGTTACTTTCCTCATCATTCTTGCCACTGTTTTGAGTTTGTTCATGCGTGCCTTGACTGTCCTCTTGTATTTATTTTTGAGGGCTGTCCTCCTCACTGTGTTGCATATTTTCTTCATGAGGCTGCCTTCCCTCACTGTGCTGCACTTCTTCACTGTGTTTTTCTTCATGAGGCTGCCTTTCCTCACTATGCTACACTTCTTCATCATGCTGTTGTTCTTATTCATGAGGCCGCCTTTCCTCACTGTGCCGCACCTATTCATCATGCTGCCCTTCCTTATCTTGCTGCTGTTCATCATCATGCTACTGCTCATCATCATCTTCTTCTTCTTCATGCCCTTATTCCCCTTGCTGCTCTGCCTCACTGTGCTCTTCTTCCCCTTGCTACCTTGTTTCATCATGATGCTGATCATCATCATCTTCCTCCTCTTGCTCATGCTCTTCTTCCTCATCATGCTCTTTTTCTTGTTCAATGGGAAATTTGAGCTTCTTGGGAATGGGCTTGCTTGAAGAAGGCGGAGGATGGTGAGTGGAAGGTGAAGGAGATGTATGAAATGAAGGGACAGTGGCGAAATCCAGATGTGTAATGAAAGTATCCGAAGAGATTTCCTTCTTCTCAAGCTGATGAAGAATGATAACCTTGATGAGGGAGTGATGGAAGAGGCAGGCTGTCTGCTGAGAAAGAGGTTTTTTCTGAAAAGTGAAGGCCATTTTCTCAATACTTCTATGGAGGAAGAAAGGGAGATTTAACAATTTGGCTCTCGTGAAATGCATGAGCAATCGGACATGGTAAGCATAGACTCGGGAGAATCTTCCCTCGCAAGTGAAGTATTTCATGATTATCTTCATGAGGGGGGCATTGTTAGGTCTCTGTAACAAGCAAGATTGGCAAAGTCCGATCACAGAGTTAACGTCATTTCAACCAACTTTGGGATTCTAGGATCTAGCCCTCCTAAATCCGGAGAGGGATCTCTCCAATATGTACAAAGATGAATATTGTCTTTGAAGTTTAGGGTGATGATATTAGGCTAGTTATGAAGGCCAAGGGTTTTTTTTGGTTTTCTTGGATGGTTGAACATAGTTGCTGTCTGAGGCGGAAAGATCTATATGCAAATAGGTTCAAAGGTGAGAAGTTGCAAGTAAACAAAATAAGCTTTGATTCTAAAGAAAGATTATGGCAAGTTTTCAATCCATTGGGCTATGGAGTCATAAGAGAATTTAATTGAAACATCCGGATTCAAGAGTAATCTATGGGGCAAGTCATCTAGGCCTAAGGATCTCTTTGAAGTTTGATTTATGGAATGGAGTGGTATGACAAGAAAGGGAATTAACAGATGCAGAACAAAGAGCAGCCCAGGATCTGGTAAGTACTTTGAAACTAGCCAGCCTTTGACCAGGCACTTAAGAAAAACATAGAAGCTAACTAGGATCTGGTAAGTACTTTGAAACTATCTAGCCTTTGATACACTTCTGATTGAAAACAGATTAAAACTAAGAGAAACTTGAAGGCAACCTTTGGAGCAGAAACTAGCGGGCAGGGCTCACCTTTCTCCTCGTCTTAGTTCTCCTTTACTTAGTTACTTCCAAGACAATCACCAAGATAACACAGAATGGCCCAAGATCTGATAAGTACTTTGAAACTAGTCAGCTTTTGACACATCCTAAGGGAAACAGACAAATAGTTGGGCAAACAAGAAAGGGACTCAGGGCTAACCTTTGATTTCCTCAATTCATTCCTTACACAACATATATGAAAGTAACATTTAAAAACAACATTCAGCAGTGACGAAAAGATGAGGGAACGCCAGCATCTCTGTGCTTAGACTGAATTAAATCATTTCTAAATAACACAATAAGAAGAAAACATTGGGATAAAGATTTTTCAGCCAGAGAAGGTCACTGATGTATAGCAAACTCTAACACTGTTTAAACTGTTCTTTATAGTGGAAAATGAAACGAATTGAAAACATAAATAAAATGACAAGTTACAGTGAGAATAACATCACCATTAGCATAGACCAGGATCCCATAAATCAGCTTGTATTGATTGCTTCAAACCGGTCACAATCTTCAAATCCAATGTTTTAATCCATCTCTTTTCACAATCTAACCTATCTGTTACAAGCAGAGCTCCAAGAGCCTATGAAACCACTATTTACAGTCAAGAGTTTCCAGTCAGAAATAGCTACAGCACTTCAGCAATTACATAAACAACCAACTAATCCAACCCCTCACTCATCTTCTTTTGGAGTATTTATAGAAGGATGAGGAGGTGAGATCTGATAAAAAGATCTCAAATACAATCAATGCAGAATTAATGTCTTCCCGACCCCGGGAGGCTCGATGAAGAAATTCTACAGGTGTTACATTGCATTAATGTGTTTACACTGATAAAGTAAGCTCGACGAGAGCTTGTGTTGACCTTTGAGGATCTGCGTACTGTTAGGGTTACTCTGCAAACATTCTGTCATTAAATCTGGTGCAGTAATAACTTCTTTGGTTGTTTCGAGGCATAATATATGATCTTGTTCAATAAATTCATCCTCTGATTGAGCTTTCTGAGGCAATAGGTGGCACTGTGGTGGTTGAGGAATCAATTTTCCTCAAAGTATGGCGGTGGAGGCAATTGTCTGAGGAACACTTTTAGGTTTTGCTTTAATCCGTGTTCTGAGCAGGGGATTAGGCTTTTGATAACCGTCTTAGCCGTAATCCCCGCCAATCTACCCATAGAACTACTGCTCTGGTTCATTATGTCTTCAATCTAATACTCTTTCTCTGCTCCGATATTGACGGCATTCTCCAAGCTTTACAGGGACGTGCGGCAACCAAAGCTCGTGAAAATTTGTTGATATCATTGTTCTTCTCCGTATGATCGATTCCCTGGATGAATCGGAAGGACTGGAGTCGTCACTCCCATCCTTTAGATATTCATAGAATACGAAGAAAAACCTTAAAAACCTGCAAAAAACAAGAAAAATGAGGAAATCCTGCGTTATATGGTCAGACTGCATCGGAGGGCGTGCGGGAAAAAGGAGCAATCGGAACCGTTGATCGTATTACAATCGACGGTCGGGAGCGTTTTGAACAGTCAACGGGGAAAAGGTGGACTGTGCAACAGAATCAGAAGAACAAATGAGAGCCGTCGATCCGTGGAGATCGACGGTAGGGATCGACTCTTGAACGCGCCAGGGAAGATTTAACGGGCGGGCGAGTTTGTTAAAGGGTGAGCGGAAAAGGCGATCAAGGACCGTCGGATGGGAGGGCCCAGATCCGACGGCGAGGATGAATCCCGCTGCGGGGCCATAGGACGAGGTTTAACGCGCGGGAAAAAGACATGGCACGGCGGTTTTCGGGGTGAGGTGGAGAACACGTGTCGGCCAGCGTGTGGGATCGCTGGCCGACGGTATAAAACCGCTCCCGGACGAAAGGTGGTGCAGGCACAAAACCAGTGGAAACGGAAAATAGCGCGGCGACGCGGGGGGGGGTCCACCAGATGAGGGGTACACTTCGCGCCGTTGATCCGTGGAACAGATCGACGGTGGAGTTTTAATGTGATTTTCTTTGGTGGAAAAAATAAAATGCACCCGACTTTACATTTTACAAAGGTTTCCAATGTTTTTCTGGCGATAAATGATTTCTGAGGGTTAAGCGCCCTGCGGACTTTTGCACATGGTTCTGGCGGGGGGACATATGGATGGAGAGAAAGCAGGGGCTTAGCCTGAGGGGCTAAAGCCCAACACATAGAAAATGTATGTTTTTCTATGGTTTTTGAATGATTTTTGCAAGAGGAGAAAGGTTCCGATAGGTCAAAAAGTGGGTTTTTGACCTTAGGAAATGAGATTAATGGAGAAATAAGGGATATAAAAGGGTTTGATGGGGTTTTTATGGATGAAAGGAGACTTGAAGAAATGAAGGGAAGATGGAAGAAGGGGAGAGGAAAAAAGGGGGAGGATGCAGCAATATTTGATTCAGATTTTCATGGAACATCAGGGGCAGAGAAGATGAGGAGTATGCAGAACCAATCAGTAATTTGGACTCTTACCAACAGACTTCAAGTACCAACAATTTTTCAGGATTAAATTTGTTTCTTGAAGGCTGCAATGAATATTTAGCCACCAACTGATATAATTGAAAAATATGGGTGGCTAACAGGCATAACTAGTCAATAGATACGAGAAGGGAAAAATGGATGGACATGCATCTCTATTCTCAGGCTTTAGAAAAGGCTTGTATTGTTCTGAGTCTAGGTGGCTTTGTTTAAACCACTTCTCTCCTACATAAGGGATTTTGGTGGCCCTAGAAATAGACCCAGGAGAGAAATTGAAATCCAAGATTTCCAGCTGAAAGTGCTTCTCTTGAAATCTCAAAGCACAAAGATGTGTCAAAAGGGAATAGATTTTCACCTCTTGCACCCTTTGAAAAAACTCTAGACACCCAACCTCATGGAAGTTAAGCAGGACTGATGGATGAGCATTTACCTCTTCAGTTGAAACAAGCTCAAACCTCCTATGAAGGCCACTTCTACTGTCTTGCCTGGGAAGCATTTTGTTTTGAATGTTCTTTGCAAAAACAAGCTATCTTAAATGGCCTTTGGAATGGCTTCTCAAGAACACACCCTGTCCTCCTTATCAGTCACTGTTTTGTCTCTTTTATGCCAAACAAGAATTTTTTTTCAAATGAAAAGAAAACAGTCAAATTATTACTGTGCTTGGGCAAGGTATTGAAAAGAGGTAATTGTGGCTTTCTTGTTAGAACAAGGATCTCCTTGTGTTTTGACAGAAACAAGACACCCTTCCCCCAAACAAAACTCTTCTGCTGTTATTCACTGTTTCCTTACAAAGGTAGACACAAACACTCTCAACTGACTTTGAAAAACCCCTCACACACTCTGCTTTTGGGACTTATAGAGGCTGCACAGATTTGGTTGTTTCATCAAACGGGAGGACCTTTTCAAAATGACAAGGCTTTTAGATTATAAACACTGTTTTCACCTTTGAAACTTCAAATAGAGTTTGCTCTTGTTTTACCTATGGGCTATCACTGTTCTTAAAGGCAGTAAGGGTCCTTTAAGTTGGTTTAAAGCATCCACATAACACTGTAAAGGTGTGTGACAATCACAGCAACAAAAACCTCTAAGTTTTATTAAACAGCCTACTCTCTAATCACTGTTTTTGTCTTGTGCTCTTTATATGACAAAATATTCTTTAAATCCATTGTTTATCTCATGGCTTTTGGAAGATGAAATGCTTTCAAAAGAACTATTTCTCCTTGTAACAAAATACTCCTTCAAAATTCAAATTTCCATGAAGTGATGAAAAATACCTCGAAGAAGAGCCCAAGGGCCTTGGTCGATTGCTTGAGCAGCTTTAGAGCTTGTTTAGAAGGCACAAGGAGTGAGCGACACGTTTACTAGAAAGAACGCCGCGCAGTGGAAAAGGTGTCGGGTTGGCCTTCAGGCAGTTGTTGACCGACGCTACAGGCGCGCCGCGCCACAGTAGAAGACCCTTGTATTTTTTTCCCAGGTGTGCCGCGTAGACTTTAAGCCTGAAAACACTCTGAAAAATGCTCAAATCTCCTCGTTTCTCCAGTGGGAAGCTTAGGGGGATGTTGCTTGCATTTTGAAATGCACAATGAGACTTTTCCAACAGTCTCTTACTCCCTTTAAAGTAAAAAAAGCCAACCACATTTTGAAATTTCTTTGTGAGGGTTTTGGAGGCCTTTTGAAAAGGCTTTTGGTTTTAAACAAAACATGAAGTGCTGCTTTATGCCTTTGAAGACCTCCCTGCTCTTTTTAAAATAGTAATTTCCTTTGAAACTTCATAAAAGACCTTTCACCTGAGAATACTTATTAGCATAGGCTGTTGCTTAACCTTTGAAACTATTTGTAAAAACTCTGTTCACATGAAATGGAAGGAGTGTTAAAACTTCAAACTTGGACTGTTGTTCATAGAGGAGTCTATTAATAAAACAACCTTGCAGCGCCTTCAAAACAACCCTTCAGACATATTATGAGATCTTTATCTTTATCAGCTGATGAAGGCCCTTTGATATGAATATAAAAATTGTTTGAGCATCTCCTTAACCATTTGTATGAAGTGATTTGTATGGTGAAAACCTCAGGAGAACTGACCCTCTGCCTTTTGTGAGGGAGGCCATTTTCAAGTTGACAAACCAACTGTTATGGTGTTCGATGGTTGATCATGCCCATTGTATAGGCTCAACAACAAGGGTTTATAAAATTTCTCTTCAGGTATCAAAAACAAAAACATCCACAAAGGCTTATGTATGCCAACTACACAAATTTCAACCTTAAGAACTTGCCCATTCTAAACTTCACAAGTGCAGCAATACAAATATTCTTGGTCTATATCAATAACTTGCAAGGGTGGTATTTAGAATGGGTAATTAATCAATTTTATTTGAAACCCCATTTGAAACTCCAAGTGAAAAGCTCTGCTACAAATAGTCTCCAACATCAAGGCAAATGACTATCCTTGGATTGCCAAAGTAATCTATTCTTCAACTTTTACGGAGATATAGTAGGGGATGATGAGCTAAAGTTGAATTGTAAACATTGGAAGGTTGTCCCTTTGTTCCTCTGTGAAGGAGGTCTGTAAGAATAGTGAATTTTCATTCATTTCACCATTTTTGAGAGCAGTTCCTTTTGAAATCTCTACCATATTGAAATAAATGCTCTTCATCCTCAAACAACGGTGAGCCTTCTAATTTTTTATGAAGGAGGCCTATGTTTGAAAAATGACTGGGCTCTTTTCAACCCCTGTTTGAACCGAATGAAGAATGTCCATGAAAAAACTGTTAGTGGTTCTCTTTGTATTTATCAGCAGAAGTCAATTTAAAACCAAGATTGTTTTACTTCCTTGGCCATTTAGATGAGGCTGTCTTTAGTCAAAACTCCACCTCCAGGTTCTTCTTTGAAGGAGACTCTTATAAACATAAGAATAGAGGTTTTTAGCACCGTTGTATTGACCATGTTTTTGCTTAAACACCATTTGAAATCTGCTGATGTATCTTTTTCTCATCCTTTGGAAGGAAGGCGACTCATGATTTCTGAAGTCATCTAAAAACACCTTAATTTTCTATTTTTAAATGAAGTTACATCTCTGTTCCTAACCCTCTGCTTGTTAAATGAACGAGATTTTCAACCAATGACCTGACCATCTACTCATACTTGGAGGAGGTTTTACACAGTCATTCAACCCTCTGCTCATGTTTGGAGGAGGTTTTCTCAGTCAATCAACCCTCTGCTCATGTTTGGAGGAGCTTTTACACAGTCATTCAACCCTCTGCTCATGTTTGGAGGAGGTTTTCTTAGTAAATCAACCCTCTACTCATGTTTGGAGGAGGTTTTACACAGTCATTCAACCCTATGCTCATGCTTGGAGGAGTTTTACACAGTGATGCCATCTCATCTTCTTTCAAGCAGTGCCATTTTTCCTTTCACTGCCTATTCATAGTTAAGCAAATAAAAGTGACAAATTGACAAAATTCCATGAGGGGCATTACTCTAAGACATGTAATCCTATTATTAAAATACCTTTATGCATCTTTAGACATCAGAAGCAACCTGACCAGTATCTGCAGAATATTACTTGTTATTCATAAGTCACTAACCTTTTGACTATGTTTGTAGGAGCTTATTGAAATAACTCTCTGTCTTGTACTTGCATCCCAGGCTCAAAACCACATGAGAAGTAGCTGTATTCTCATGTTAAGTTTAATAATGTCTTCTGGAACACTGGTACACTTCTGCTCTTGAAAAAGACATTAAAACACTGTAAATCCAACTAATATCAGTTTGACTTGTGGCATATGCACTGCTGAGACATCAAGGTTTGTTAGTGGCGTGACTTAAGAGTGTATCAAGCTTTATTTGCAGAATAGGAAGGTTATCTATGACTGGTTGATATTAGACATATGTTCTTTTGGCTTTAGGATAGTTTGCCAAGGGAGGATTGCCTAAAGTGCCACTACCTAACTTAGGGGAGACTTTTTGGACAGATTTGGAGTATTCTCTTTGGAGCTGATGGACAAGTTTGTATGACTGAGGCTAGATAGTGCTTGATAATTAGGTTTTATCTCATCATGGGCTGATTGAAAAGGTAGGAGGGAAAAAATGTTTATGGGTGTTTTCTAGCTGACAAATTTGACATATTGGAGATCAACTGCTAGAAAACCTGGCTTTAACAACTAGTCATCATCAACAGGTGAAAAATACTGATGACTAACACCTGTCTCTTGGAGCAAACCAGCTCAGTGGTGGAATCCTGCCTCCACTGCTTAATTGCATGGAGTTATGCGCATTATATTTTTTTTAAAACAGGCTTACTCGTGAAATCCCGTGGGAGATAGGTACAAAGATTTCAAATTTAGAGCATCTACTGCTTTGACAAAACGAATTAGATGGTACTATTCCAAAATATTTAGGAAATTGCTCTCAGCTTTTATAGCTCGAACTCACTGAAAATTTCTTAACGGGAGGCATACCTTAGGAATTTGGCAAGCTTAGGCTTCTACAACATCTTCTACTTGATGACAATCACTTGGTTAATGCTGAACCTATTAGCTCCCCGTAATTCCAGCAGATTGGTGAGACCAGAACTACAGAGAGAACACTTGAACCACTTTGGGATTCTAGGATCTAGCCCTCCTGAATCCGGAGAGGGATCTCTCCAATAAGGTGTGAAGGTTGATTTATCTTTAAATCTTTTATGTGTGATATTAGGCTAGTTATGAAGAACGAGGGTTTTTGTTGGTTTTGGATGGTTGAGCATGATTTTAGTTGAGTGGAAATTCCTAAAATGAAAAGTGTTTCAAAGGTGTGAAGTTGCAAGAAATCAGAACAAGCTTTGGCTGATAAGATAGATATAACACTGGTTTTTAGTCCATTAGGCTATGGAGTCACAGTAGGATTTAATTGAAACAACAAGGTTCAAGAGTGGTCCATGGGGCAAGTCATCTACGTCTAAGGATCTCTTTAAAGTTGATTTTATGGAATGAAATGATACAACAAGAAGGGGAATTAAACAAATGAAGAACAAAGAGCAGCCTAAGATCAAGTAAGTGCTTTGAAACTATATTGCTTTTGGCATACAATTAAGAAAGGAATAAAATTAATCTAAGATCTGGTAAGTACTTCGAAACTAACCAGCTTTGATGCACTTTCAATAGAAAACATCTTAAAAACAAAGGGAAACTTTAAAAGCAACTATTGGAGAAGAAACTAGAGGACAGGGCTCACCATAGACTTCCCTAGCTCTGCTTTACTTAGTAAACTTTCAAGACAAACACATAAGATAATGAAGAATAGTCTAAGATTAGGTAAGGACTTTCAACCTAGCCTGCTTTCAACACATTCTTAGGGAAACTTTCAGATATTTTTTGGGGATAAAACTAAAGGACAGGGCTCACCATCACTTCCTTAGTTCATCTCTACTTAATATAAAATGAAAATAACATTTAAGAACAACATTTAGCTTAGACAGTAGGACGAGGGAACGCCAGCATTCCTAACTGCTTAAACTGAATTAAATCATTCCTAAACAACACAATTTGGAAGAAAACATGTAGATAATGTTTATCAATCACAAAAGGGTACTGTAACCAATAAATCCTAACTCTATGCTTGCTGTTCTTTATCAGAGAATAATGAACAATGCAAAAAAAAAAAAAAATAACAATTTATAATAAGAAAAAAATCATCGTTGACATAGACCAGGATCCCATAAATTAGCTTGTATTGATGCTTCAAACCAGTTACAATCTTCAAGTCTAGTGTTTAAATTCAACAATAATCTTCACTTCTCAGCCTAACTTATTAGATCAAAAACAGAGCTTCAAGAGCCTTTGAACACTATTTACAGGTAGAAGTTTCGAGCACAAGTATATTTCAAAGTTTTGCAACCAACCCTTTACAATGAGCTCCTCAAGAAGATTTTATAGGAAAATGAGGAGGTCGAAGAGAGAAAAGATATAAAGGTTCAATTAATACAGTTTTTAATGTTTCTCAGCCTTTGAGGGGCTCAATGGAGAAGTTTACAAATATTTCCTTTGTATTAATTGTTTTACATTAAGTATTAAGCTTGCTGGAATCTTTTGTTGACTTTTAGGCTCTATGTCATCTTTGCAATAACTCTGTTTGGCTTGGAATGACTGTTCGTCTGTATTGAGGAAAATATCCTCTGTTCTGATCATTACTCAGCCCTTTGTTGAATGCTTTGATGCTACAGGGGGCATTAGGTAGTTGAGAGGAATCAATTAGCCTCTTATGTGGTAGTGGAGGCATCCTCTGTCTGATAGATATTATTGATTTTTCTTTAAACACTGTAAATTTGATTTGATTATGTGTGTTTAGGCTTAATTCGGCCTAATTCCATCTTTCTATTCTTTAACTGTGTTTAATTAAGTGGATTAGGCTTTTGATGGTTGATCTTAGCCGTAATCCACCACAAAATGTTCAATTCTTCATATCTGCTGTGTTTGGGTCTTCAACACTGATACTCTTTATTTGTTTTAATTTTTCTGTGTCTTGTTGATGTGCAGGTGTGACAGGGTCTTTATAGAGCTGCCAACGTTCATGAGAAACTGACAAACGTGGTGTTGCAATCCTGTGGAACAATTTCTTTGATAAACAAAAGCCTGGAGGATCGTCATCCTCGACTTTTATTTTCTTTTAAAATTTATTTGAAAAACCTTAAAAAACCTGCATTACCAATAAAAAAATTAGAAAATCCTATGTATATATGGGTCAGACTGCTTTGGAGGTTTTAGTTTTGGAGTGTGACCATTGGATGGATGCATCCAACAGTGGAGATTGCGCGTTGAGGTTCAAAGGAGGCAGTTGGAAGATGGTGCATAAGATTAAGTCCGGGCCATAGATCTATTTTGATCGACAGTCAAGATCAATCGGGGCAATAATAATGTGAAGGGGTCACATATACTATGTAATGGAGGAAAATGTGAAGAAATGGGGTTAAAACCTTAACCAGCAATGAAAAGGCAAGGAGGAAAATTTGGGTTTCGCAGATGATCGTAGGTCGTTGGATTAGTTTGGCCTACGGAGATCAATGGTTAGGATTGATCGATGAAGGCCCTTTGGAAAAGGCAGAGGGCGATAGTGTAATGGCTAGATTAAATCTGAGCTGTTGATCTCCAGAGATCAACGATGGGGAGCGAACGCGATGAAGCACAATGCAAATGGGGAAAGCGGTTTTGGGAGGAGAAACCAACAATATCACATGGCCAAAAGGGGAATAGGCAGTTTTAATTTCTCGAACGCGATATGCGTTATCAGTTGACATGCGGCATTTAAAAACTTCCCATATCGTGTGATTTATGAGAATTAACGCTCGGGCATAAATGTACGCGAAAATGCGCATTGGCCGTTAGATCTAAGGTCTTAGATTGGACGACTGAGGGAAGAGTGCGATACAAGATAGGTGCTTGGAAGATAACAAGTGGGGCAGAGAATGAGTGGTTTCAATCTGGGCCGTTAGATCAAAAAATGAATGGCGGAGATCAGATCTGGGGTTGAATGGAATAACATACGAGGCAGAGAAAGGGGTTAATATGGGCCGTTGATCTGTAGAGATCAACGACAGAGATCGACTAAAAGAACATTATACAAAGGTTTTCATATTTTTAACCAAGGTCGGAAGAACTAATCTGGACCGTCAGATCCTAGGGCATGAACGACCCAGATGCAATCGAAGGATTGCGATCGGCGGGGGCATGGACAAAGGAGCACCGGTGTGATTGACTGGGGGCCATCGATCTGCGGATCAGATCTACGGTGGGAAATGAATTGGGAGGTTGAAAGGTGGAGGAATGGGGCTTTGGGCAGGAGCGATGACAACCGTCAGATCTAGATCTGGAAGGGGAGATCAACGGTGGAGTAACCATTGGGAGATTGCCAATCAGAGGTTGTGAATAAAATAATAAGTGCACCCAATGAAATCTCCCGATGCGAGATTGTGCGGGCCGTTTGATTGGTCCAAGATCAATGGTGGAGAAGAGCTCCGACCAATGAAGGGAAGGTTACATGTAAAACATAAAAAACGTATTTTTTATGAAATACAAAGGATTTATTGTGTCAGGGAGGGTTTTATTTGAGGTTAAGCACCCGATTGCGGGGCCTTTTGGATGTATGGAAAAGATAAAGGGACTGGGGTTCAAACATGTAAAGGGCCATTCGCATCGAAACAATGGTGCGGGCCTTTTCAATCTACCCATTTAGAAAATATCCGATGCGAGATCCTGTTGACCGTCAATCGGATTTTTAGATCGATGGTCCTTTTTCTTAAGAAACATTGCACCGACATGTTTAGAAAAAAACTTAGGAAAATGGGTTTTCATGATTTTACAAAGGAAAAATCAAATTGGGGATGGCTTATATAATGTTTTTAGCGCCCGATTGCAGGCCCAAGGTTATGCGAATGAAGCAAGGGATCGGGGGTTAAATACAAAGGGGCTCATCGGAACAGAGGTTTCATATAACACAAAAACTTGTGCTTGCTGATTTCTTTCGATGTGATAAGCGCTCGAGATTGTTAGCTCTTGGTTCCAGCACTAGGGCACATGTGGGGAAGTGGTTTAGGACTTGGCCCAAAGGGTCTTAGGTCCATAATGTAAAAAGTGATTTTTTATGATTTTTTCAAGGTTTTTTGATGGATTTGGGGGTTTCGATAAGGTTCAAAAATGAGTTTCAAACCTTATAAATGGATTTTCATGAAGGGGAAAGGGGAATAAATGAAAAATGGAGGATTTTTGTAGGAAACAAGGGAATAAAAGGAGGTTAATTTTGAAGTGGAAGGAGGGGTAAAATGAGGGAAAAATGGAGATTTTTGCAGCAGTATTTTCTTCATGAAAACAGAAGAATTTCTGAGTTTTAAAAGGGAAATAGTAGTGAAGATTAATCAAAAGACATGATGTCTTCACAAGACTTCAAGAATTAACAATTTTTGCAATAAAACTTGTTTCTTGAAGGCTTCAAAAATGATTTAGCCACCATTTGATATGAAAATTTTAATAGGTGGCTAACAAAACTTATTTCTATGTTTGGAGCACTTTCAAATTGCACCAATCTGCAAACACTGTCGCTTAGCATCAATGATTTTAAGGGCAACTTGCCTGGAAGCATAGGCCATCTTTCTCAAAATCTTCTTTATCTCTATTTGGAACATAATCATTTCACTGGTAAGATACCCCAGGAGATTAGCAACCTCACCGGACTGATCCTGTTAAATCTAAACGACAATTTGCACTCTGGAAACCTTCCTTCTGCACTAGGAGGGTTGCCTACTCTTCAAGTGCTAGACCTCTCTGGGAATAACTTGGAAGGTAATATACCCTATCAATTCAGTCAATTGAAAGCTCTTTATTAATTAAACCTTTCTCAAAATGAGTTTTCTAGAGAAATTCATTATGTTTTTGGGAGTTTTCAGCAGTTGAGAATATTAGATCTCAGCTGCAACAAATTTAGTGGTAATATAGAGGACAGTATTGGGGATTGTTCCAGTCCTGAGCTTCTGGACCTCAGCCACAACTAGTTAAGTGGCGTGATGCCATCGAAAGTGGCTAGCCTTCATAATCTATAGTTCTACATTAACGTCTCACATAATGCACTCATAGGAAGGGTTCATGCCGAACTAGGAGGAATGCAAATGGTTATGGAAATTGATCTCTCTGCCAATAATTTTTCGGGGAGCATACCCTACCAGTGAGTGAATTGTGCTGGACTAGATTACCTTAATCTAGGGAAAATTTTAAGGTTGGAAGTTTATATTAAAGTTTAAAAACTTGGTGAATCTTAGTGGTCCCCAATATGTGAATTGTAAAATTTTTGATGTTGTTTTTGTAAAAATATTTAGTTTTGTAATCATTTTATATTAGTATATATACATTTTTGGCGATTTTTAGGGTAAAATATTTTTATACTATAAAATTTGGGCGAATCAATTTTTTTAAAAATGGGAATTGGCGAATTTTTTTTGGGAAAAAGCATGGAAAATTAGCCCACCTGCGAATATTAGCCCCTAAAATTTTCCATGCCTTAATCTCTCTAACAATTCATTGGAAGGCACAATTGCGACATCAATCAATCAAGTTGCAGGCCTTCAAGATTTGGATCTCTCTTTCAATAAGCTTTTCGGTCTGCTGCCTCGCTCTATAGAGAAATTACAGAAGCTTATGCATTTAAACTTGTCATACGATAACTTCATAGGAGAAATACCATCCTTTGGAGCTTTCAGAAAACTGAATTTTAAATCATTTTTAGGGAACACTTCTCTCTGTGGCAGATGGATAAAGTTTCCCCCTTGTAAATTGATGACAAGGCACCATCATTATTCCAAAATAAGGGTACTTATCTTGGCCACTTCGGTTGGTTTAACTTTGCTATTGGTATTTTGCCTAGCCTTCATGGTTTTCATATAATTTCATAGTAGAAACTCAGCATTGTTGGAAACCATTTCAGCAAGATTAGGGAAGATGCTCAGGAGCCAACTCTATGAGACGAAGGTTGTAAGTGAGGAAGAGGTGAAGACAACAACTAATGGTTTCAACTCGCACAACCTAGTGGGATGTGGTGCCCATGGGTCAGTGTACAAGGGCATATTAGAGAATGGCACAATTGTTGCGGTCAAATTTATAGAGTCTGCCACATCAGGAGGTGCATACAAGGGAATCATAAAAGAATGCAAGATGTTGGGCAGAGTCAGACATCAGAATCTGGTGAGAATGGTGGGCGTATGCTCAAGTTTGCAGGTCAAATATTTGATTATGGAGTTCATGTCGCAGGGAAGCCTGGATTAGCATTTGCATTGCATGGAAAATAATAACAGGCTGAGTTTAAAAACACGGCTGAGAATTCTGAAGGACGTGGCTCATGGAATGTCATATCTTCACCATCACTGCTCTCATGCCATTGTTGATTGTGATCTGAAACCTTCCAAAGTTTTATTAGATGAAACAATGATAGCTCATGTTGGAGATTTCGGTATTTCACGCCTCATGAACGATTCAAGAACAGTAACCTCAGGGGACACCTCTAGCCTTGTGATCAAATCCATTGGTTACATTGCACCAGGTAAATACTGATACGCTAGATTGATTGACCAATATTGTATATGGGAAATATTTGTGTCACTGATAAAACTTGATTAGTTGAGTAACATTTTATATGGCATATGTGTGAGTTACTGATAAAGGTTATATATATATATATATATATATATATATATATATATATATATATATATATATATTGATTACAGAATATGGTACAGGAGGTCGCCCACCCATGAAAGGGGATGTATACAGCTACAAAATATTGGTATTGGAAACTATCATGGGAAAGAAGCCCACATATGTAGTGTTTTCAGAAGAAGGGAAATCATTGCAGAGTTGGGTGGTCGATGTATTTCCTAACAGAGTGTTGGAGGTGATTGATGGAATTTTGGTGGAGGAGATTAGAAAGGAAGAAAACCATGAAGAACAAGAATCACATGATGTAAATGAATTTATGGGGCATGGAATTGTTGAGATGTTGGAAAAGATGGGTGTGATGTGTAGCAAAGGGGATCCCCATGAACGACCAACCTTTCGAGAGGTTGAGGCATCGCTAGAGCAACTGGTTGCCAAAATCCATAAGAGTTCAGAAAATGAGTTAAACCGCCTTGAACAAGTTACAGACGAAACCATTTCGGAATCTGATTAGGATAGGTCTGCCCAATAAAATGATTAGATTACGTTATTCCATATAATGATTAGTCCATATATGTGAAAGAAAATGACTTATTAGATTATTCCACTTAATGTGGATGACATAAAATGGTCACTTTATATAATTTTTATTTTAGATGTGATTATATGTCAGAGAAGTTTGTTTTTGGAAATTGGTTTCAATTTATTTAGAGAACTATTGTTTTAATTAATTGGTTTTATATATTGATGTGGGGTTGAGAAATTTGTTTATTTATTTGATTATGTAATTTAAAAATATATATATCTTAAAATATTTACATTTGTTTTCTAAATTTCCAATTATAATATGATAATTTTGTTAAGCATTCTATTAACAGAACTTTTTTTTTATGTTATTATATTAAAAAAAATATACTAATTTTTATTTGAATTTTTTCTTTCTGAACTAAGATACTTTGTTAGTTATTGACAATATTGATAATGGAAAAAAATGTTGTTTTTAGTGGTTTAAGATAGTGACTATTCAGTAAGGTATTTTTCTGGTGATTACAATGTAATAACGATGGGATACAATATATAATATTAAGCGGGAAGAGACTTTGTGAATTAGAACGATTTTATGAATATTGCTCCTTTTTTTCTTTAATAGGAGAGATTTTATTATTGTTTTCGGTTCTTAAGAAGGGATTTTATTAGTGTTTTTGGTTGTTAAGAATAATTATTATTAAACAATTTTTCTTTTGTAAATTAAAGATTATTTATTAATTTTGGTATTTATGTAAAGTTAATGATTAAAGATTTGTTTTTTTAATGACTTATTTTATAAATAAAATTGGTATGTTATTTTTTTTTGTATGATGTAGGGAATCAATATAATTTTGAAATTTTATAATCATATGAGGTGATAAGTTGGAAGGGCTTAATTCATATGTAATGATAATTAAAACTACTTTTCTCAAAAAAATATTTCCAATTTTATAGTGGCCCATAACTTGTATGATAACATTACTCATAGTTTTACATATTTAATATTACAAATACTTAGATCTCTATAAGTGAAACACTCAATAGTACTTTTTTGGATTGACATTTGATTAATTAAACATTACAATATCGTGTATTTATTGTAAATATGTATCTTTATTCAATAAATATTTTTTGTTTTATTGTTAACAAGAATGTGCTTTTTCTAGACTTAAGGAGTTTTCAATCTTATCTAATTGGATTTGCATTCCTAATATTTGTTAACACATGGTAGAAGTAAAGATAGAATGCTCTATTTACCTTATTATTGGTAGGTTGGTTGCAAGTTTACAAGGTTGTCTACAAATCCTCACCTTTTGTTGATCTAATTATGATGGTTTGTCTAAAATTTATCATAGTTGGCCCATGTCTATGAAAAAAAATTATAATGACAACTAATTCTCAAATTGATATTTTATGAGCAAGGCTCACACAACTAGCTCTCAATTTGCACACAATTACCTATATTGATAATCCCATTAATGGAAATAAATCTTGGAACACTTCCAATGGTTCTCCTTATAAAGGATGCAATATTTCCTTTATATGAATCTTAAGGGATGTATACATAGTAGTTTCTTCTATGTTGGAAGCTCCAACTTCTATCAAGGCAAGGAGTAGCATTTGTATAGATCCATTGAGTGCTTCAACAAGTAATAAAACTCATTTATAAGTTATGATTTTCCAATATTTTTATTCATTCTATGA
This sequence comes from Pinus albicaulis, assembly GCA_034641835.2. Taxonomy (NCBI): domain Eukaryota; kingdom Viridiplantae; phylum Streptophyta; class Pinopsida; order Pinales; family Pinaceae; genus Pinus; species Pinus albicaulis. Next base: position 1,160,563,589 of record CM076574.1, read on the forward strand.
TCATCTTCAGGAGTTGCACTTTTCTCCTTGTTGATATTGTTATGTGAGTATGTCGATTTTTTGTACTCCAATTTTGACCCGTTGGATCATACGGGCTTCACTAACAAAACAATACCATATCATGTGCATTCATATTGGGGCATAAAAAATGGGGGAAACATAAAATAATATATTGAACATATAATAGGGGGTGAAAGGTTTTTAAATGTTATATATCAATATGTATATTATAAGGTATTGTTTATACAATACATTGGCCAAGTGGAAGCAAAAAGACAGGAGGGATAGAGAAATTCGTGGGAGTATGAGAGCAAAGGGAGAAATCGCTAGTCCAGAGTATGTCGAGAGTCTATTTTTAGTCGATGCTTCTAGATTTTTGAGAATTCTTGTCTTGAGATGAACCCGAAAAAAACTTATCCCAAATCGATTTAGCTAGGTCTGGGAGAAAAATTTACAAGGTTATTTTATAAATATTTGATTGGATCTAATATTTTGTGCTTTTCTATCTTGAAATGATCATCTAACCAAAGGAGAAAAAATGGGGAAGGAGAAATGTTTGAAGGTAAAGAAAAAGGAGAAGGTGACAATATGGTTGTATGGCTCACTAGAATAAACACTCTTTGCATCTAGTCGTTTAAACTTCCACCTCTTGGTAAGTAACTACTATGTTTTTTCTTGGCCTAGCATTCTAACTCATGGGAACCTTACATAGATTCATTAATTAATGTAGATTTAACTGCATGTTGTTGCATGCCCTCATGATGCGAAGGTGTGCATGAAGCTTGTGGGTATCTATGTCTGTGACGTCCACTATTTGAGGGTATGAGCTTTGTTTACACATAATTTTAACATAGTTTAAGAGCCATCATTTTTATAGGACATCCTCTAACGAAAAATTTAATTTATTTAGAATTTGATCAAGGATTTTGGGATTTAGGGCCTGATTCAACACATTACTTATAAGTTTCTTAGTTGTGAATGGATAATCCTCCATTTTTTACAAATTGCAGAATGGAATTTCAAATTTGTAAGATATTGATTTTTTGTGAATGGCTTTCGAGCCTTTGTTTCCTAATATGTTAAATGCATTTTTTATATTTGTGTGGTTTATTTCACCCACTGCAAAGAAAGGGAATAGTTATATAAGTGCAATATAACTAGGTTTAGGGGGTTTTGATGTCCTTTCCACAAGCAAGGGATATTTTCTCTCTCTTTTCCATTTTACACATAATATTAATTTGAAGGTTTATGCATCAGATAATTAAAATTCATCACCAAGGTGTAGGAGACTTGTATATATACCACGTAGGTCTTAAAGCATGTTAAAAGAAGGATTAATCAATTAATGGATATGTACTATGTATTATTCAAATGATATAATATGTAATATATGATGAGGGCCATCATTAGGTATATTTTAAAGAGTTATAATGTCACCTTTTTAGCTTATTTACTCTCTCTCTCTCTCATACATTTAATTACATTTTTTCATATTTTTCTTAGTGAGAATGGTGTAAAAATGATTGTCATGACTTGAAGCCTAAAATGGTTTAATTGTAGGAAATAAAGGGGATAATGCTATTTTTGAGTGAAACTCCATGTCAGGGCTTGGAATAGACAACGAGGAGAAATCATAGGGAGGTTTACCACCTTCTTAACTCCTAGAATCAACCATTATATAGACTTCAGATCCTCCTCCAATAGCTCGAAGTCAAAGGCAACTGAGAAAGTGGAAGATAAGAAGGAGCCAAGCCCCACTTCCCTCCAGTTTCAAGGGAAAAAAGGCCTAATTTTTCAGGGAGTTGTTGGTAGAAACCCTCCAATATAAATAGACAAGAGAAAGAGTTCATTAGGATTTAGATTTTATATGCAACTATAGAACTATTGGCTTTTCATTAGACATTTTTTACTTTCATTTTTAACGTAAGAGACTGGTTATGAAATAAGAATGAGCATTTGGTTTATTTCTCACTGAGTTGATTTCAGAGATATGAGCTTGTGGGTTAAGGCACAATCCATGGGCTACAATCTATCTTGTGTAAATTTGCGTCTTTCCTTTATGTTTCAGTAGTTGTTTAATTTCATTGCATTTTGGTAGCATATAAAATATCAAAACCGTGCATCATACCACTGAGAGTAGCCTTTTCATTGCAAGACAGGCCTTCTGAGGGCTCTGAGCTTGGACAAGGGGGTTGATCACCCTCCATTTCCTTGGGTCCACCTTTCCCTCACCCTTCCTAGCCTTCCTTTCATCATTTTTGGCCTCCAAAACCTCTCAGCCTGTTTCATGTAGCATTACAGGACTTCCTGTAGCAAAACAAGAATCATGTAGCAGTGTTGAAATCCCTCTCCTTAATCCTAAAATCACTCCTCCACCTCACCTGATCCTAGAAAAGCCTTTAGTAGACCTTTAACTCTGAATCCTTGGTTCAAGGACACCCTTAGGACACCCAATCTCCCTCTTCTCTTACTACAAAATAGAGTAATTTGAAGTGTGATTAGTCCATCATAAGATACATCATTAGCATGGTAGATATCATGAATTAGATCGAAGCCAGTTAGTCATTGATTTAGCATGTGTGCAAAGATAGATTATTTCCTTTTCAAAAGTTAATCAAGTAGTCTAGACACTGAATGCAACTTAGTATAATTTTCTTGCTTATACTTAGAATTAGTGTTAATCCTTCTTCATTGCAAAAGTAGACGTTAAATAGATAAATCAGTACAATCTAGTGTAGCTTCTTTTCTTGCCAACAGAGTAATAGCTATTATTTTCTTTCAGTCTTAGGTTGCAGTTAGAAGTGTGACTTACTTCTTCTTTCAGAGTAGCCCTAGTTACGAGCAAATCATTGTAGAAATAAGATGAGGATGGCATGAGTAAAGCTCATATGATATGCATATAACACTATCACCTCCAAGTTTGTACAAACCTCGGGTTGATAAGTAATGTTGAGTATCCTCTGGGAGTGGCGAAACTATTGGTGCAATACCAAGCCTCATCAATATATATTATTTGAATGATATAATATCAATTGAGTAAAAAGTATGGTTTCCAGTTAATTGTAGCTGGATGCACATTATACAGTCTAGCATGGGGAACTGTGTCAGCTAAATGCAACTAGATGCACATTCTACAATCAAGCATGGGGAACTATGTCATCTAATTACAACTATATGTACATTCTACTCCCGTAAGATTGAGATCTTAACATATCCTATATCATGGTGGACATTTGCATCCTATCTATCCAAAATGTACCTAACTATATATATCTATTAACTAAGTCTGCCCCTACAATCTTAGTATCTATCCCATAGTGTGATAGGACCTCCTTAGGAGTCACATATAACACCATAGGTTTAGAATTGGATTCACCAGTAGGATATCTAGATCCTCCATTGATTCCTGATGGCTAACCTAGTTGGTTGAAGCCCCTGCCAAGTCATTGGCCCTATGTCATGAGTTGTGGGTTCAATTCTCCTCGGGTCTAACAGGGTCAGGCCTTGATAGTTGGATAAACTTGGCGTGAGGCCCCTATTGGTGGGCCCACCCACTTAGGGATGTTGCGAGGAAATATATATATATATATATATATATATATATATATATATATATATATATATATATATATATATATATATATATATATATATATATCCTTCAATAATAGATCTTGGTAGAGAGAAAATGCACCATTTTACTGTCTAGTATGGGGAACTTTGTCATGCTTGAGTGAGTATAATGTTAGTTGTGCCCAGGGGTACATCATATTCCATAGTATGGGGATCTATGTTAGGAGTGATTGACTGTAACGTTATTTGTGCTGAAAGATATATCATGTAGCCCAATAGGGGAAGATGTCTTTCAAGTGGGTGTAACATTATTTGTATCCAAATGCACATTTTACAATCCAATATGTGGATGCGTTATAATTATATTAATCCATGAGTGTAATGTTGGTGTTATTATTAATTTTCACATTAAATATATAGAGAGAGGGATAGATCTATCTTAAATTATTAATCCCAGATTTATCAAGTAGTAGATGTTAATCCCAGATTTAATAAGCAGTAGTAGGGATGAAATTATCTTAGGTGCAAATTTTTACACAATTGTTTTTACTTCATGAAAAGGGCTTACATGTCCAGGGATTTGATGCCTCTTCTTGATTAAGATGAAGTTGAAATTAAGATAGATCTAGATTGATTATATATCAATTTTAAAGAGAATGATGGATGTAAACCTATTGTAAGAGATCTAGAGCCAGTTCATGATAGTTGAAGGAAAATGACAAAGGAAATCAATGACCAACACATGCATGTTGCTTCTACAACATGATTTTCTCTTTTTTGACTGCTAATTTTCTTGTGTGCTAGCTAGAAAGGCAAATTTTGTTTGGGAATTTTTGATTTTATGGATAATAATCCCTTGTGGTAGTTTTCTTTTTTGAACTAGGGAAGTTATATATTTAAGTTCTAGGACATAAACTCATGGAAGTTGCTTTAGAAGTGCACAATTTTAATTAAAAAGTTATCTTTCCTGGTTTTGGTTGCAGACATTACGGTGTGGAGAATTTGTTGTAAAGGAACCAATGGTCATTGGCCATGAGTCTGCTGGAATAATTGAGGAGGTTGGAAGTGAAGTGAAACACTTGTTTTGGGTGACCGTGTAGCTTTGAAGCTTGGAATATCGTGTTGGCGATGTGAGAAATGTAAGCAAGGTTCCTACAATTTGTGTCCTAAGATGAAATTCTTTGAAACACCTCTCGTGCATGATTCCTTGGCCAATCAGGTCTATATTTCCATCCCTTTTCCTCTCTTACATAAGGGCCTTTTTTTTTACATAAGTAACCATAGGAAATGAAGAATTTTTTTTTTGTATCTACCTCTCGATGAACGCAATATAAAAAATGTGTTTATAACATCCAAATTCTTGAGTTTTCTTAGATGTGTGCAAACATGGTCTCATGATATATTTGGAAAGATGGACATGCATGATTTTGCAAATCTTTTGTGATTTAAAAATTCATCAAGAGTCTTTGATTTGTATATCTGATGTATTGTTTTGAATATTTTGTCACTAAATGTTTACATACCACAGTATAGGTTCATACTATCAGATACACTTGGTGGCTTGGTTGTAATGTTTTTATAGAATGTTAAATAAGTAATATATAGATGGTTCATTTCATCAAGAAAATACAGTTGTGAAGTTATTTTTGCATTCCTTGGCTATTGATCGAAACATTATATTGTTGGTGGAAAAATATGAACTTGACATGGGAAAATGTGACTTAAGATATGATGTTCGAGATCGAGTACATATGCTCAAAAATATTTTAGAACCTTATTCAACTAGTGTTAGTTTGGATTAAGGAAATCGTGCTCCAAAAAATTCCAAATAAGGACAACATCTTGTATTACTTGATCTACTTGGTCCTCAAGGCGTTGAATCAAAAAAATCTCAAGGTAGTTCTATAAAGCATGATGTTGGTGAAATATCCCTTTCACAACAAGAGCTTCATGAAAACTTGTTCCCTGCACTTGTAAAACACGCTCTTCTTTCTCCCAACATGGATACATTATTGCATCCAAGAAGCAATTTTCATGTTTTCTTCCATGGTTCCCTTTCTCACATTTTCCAAGACACAACTCTGTTATAGACCTTTACGAAAACCAGGTAGTATGTCCTAGATTCACATCCATCAGACCAATGAGGTTAGGCAACCTTCTATATGAAAAGGCAAGGATAAGTACAACAATCAAGATAGTTTTTTTGATATAAATGATAATACATATTTGTCTTCTGATCGATCCTTTAGTGAAGGAAGCTTTCAGGGCCTTCAAACTGGAATTGACCGAGAAATTGATCAATCAAATGTTAGTGAAGGCTCAGACCTTGAAATTATGTGCAAGGATAGGTTAAGATATTCAACTACTAGCTTGGCTAGAAACCCTTTTGTGAAGTTGAAATCTTCTGAGTCAAATGATAAAACGAGTAAATATGTAGAAGGAAAGAGAAAAGGTGAGGACAAAAGACATGTCGAACCACTAATATCTTTATCAGATGATGAGCATGGAAAAAACAAAGAAGTTGATCATTATGATCTCTCTATAGTTTCTGACAATATAACGTTTATTCCATGATGCATTATAGTTATGGATATAGGGTTGGGCCTTCCTATTCCTGGCCCTTTTTCAACAACAAAATAATCTATAATGTCTGGCTATGCCAACCTATTTATAGGAATTATGGATAGAGAATTAAGGAAGTATACACTTTTATATTTCACAAATGGAGATGGTATGCATTCCCTAATGAATAATCAAGTTATTCACCATTGATAATATGTATTCATATTTTTTTCTATAATCGTTGAACAGGTGCAATTTTTAACATTTTTGTTAAAGTTGATGAGTCAATAGAGGCTTATGCAGAATTTGGAGCACTAATGGTAGAAGTACATGTTCAGTAATATTCTGACCTTGAAGTCTATTGGAAAATATTTAGTTTCAAGCTATAGATTAAGGACTTTTTAATGTAGGTCTTTGAATATCTGGATTCCCCCTTCAACACACATACACAAATTCTCATTCTCTCCTCCATGTTTCCACATAATATTGTTGCATATATGGAGTTCTTTTTTTTGTTAAATTTTTTAATGTGTTGCAATATTCTTAAGTCTAGGCTAGAACTAATGTGTAAAATATAGATCGCATTGTAGACCTGCATTTTCATCAGAACCAACAAAAGGTATTTCTATGCAAGAGATTCCTTGTCTTGGTCCAAGTCAAACAATAAAGGAAAAGCTCCATGTTTCCTTTCACCATTAGTTAGTACCTTTCAAGTTGGGTGTTTATTACAATAAGAGATGCTATTATGTTAGAATGAGGCCTGAAATATGGGCCTTGTTGAAACCACTTAATATGAATTCAATTGCATTTACATCTAAATAATCTCAGATGTCAAGTGCACTGGAAAATTATCACAAGTGAAATTAAAGTTGTCATGTAAAGATAATTTATCTATGTATTCTTATACTACTACAAATTTTACCTATGAATTTTTATACTAATAATGGTAGAGTGGAACCTTATGCACCTAAAATCTATCTAGTGATAGTAGCATTTTATTTTATGGTGATTAAGATTTTATTTATTTTGAATTGTGACAAAAAGGGTCCAAAGTTGCTTAGTTCCTAATAATGCCTTTAATTCTAGGTGCACATTTATAGGACATATTTGAATTCCCTTTGATGTAAATGATGTCAAGCTTTAGCACAATGATCAAATTATTTTTGTTTCCCAAACAATTTTATCTAGAATTATCAACAACTTTCATGTTTTGGTGTTATCTGTAACAATCCCAATTTTTACATCAATCATCGATCAATCTGGTGGGCATAGAGATTTTCAAGGCTTGTGCCTAAGGTTTAGAAGCGAGACATTGTCAGGATGAATACCTTGTTTCATCACAGTCACCGCAGAAGGTTGTTATAGTGTTTCAGAATGGCATGTATTAGTCAAAGTGAATTGTGAAGATGTAGTGTTCAGGCTAAATCTTTTGAAGATATTAGTTAAATTTTTGACTGAAAGCCAAAGTTAATAATAAAGAACTATATATAACTGCATGTACAGTGCTAAATTTCAATGTGAGCATTCATTCTTAGTGAGGAATGGGAAACTGGATGATGATGTGGTTGCATTCTTGTGATTGTTTCATTTGGTATATTTGAAAATTTCTACCCCCTTGATTGGAGAGAGCCCGAAAAGAAGAAAAGGTGTGTTTTCTATCCATTCACATGTTGAACATTGAAAGTGAGGGATGCTAATTAGCTTACCTATGTTCTAAGAGTGATTTGATTTTATTGATAGTGATTTTCATTTTAGTGTGAGGTTCACACTTCCCATTGATCAATTGATTTCCCATCACAAGAAAGGCTTATAACTTAATGTAGGTAAATGTCTACGAAACAAACTAGACGAAAATATGCAATGTTTAAGTATCCAAGACATTTTTTCTAAGAGCATGAGTGAGAATCATTTACAAAGGTGTAACTAATTTTATGTGATGATATAATCATAATTTACATCACCGTGTGGTATTCCTTGCACCATATTAAGATGGAATGCACACTTTGGTATATTGATCCCTCCTTCATGGAAATATTATGTGTCTTTCTTCATGATAATCGTATGTGTCTTTCTTCATGATAATCGAGGTGACCATGATATAGGCTCTGAAAAATAGTTTGGGTATGGTAAAGAAACAGGTGTTGTCAGGGATAATTTGGGTTCCTGTTAGCTTTATAGAGAGGACTTAACATCTTTTTGGGAGAACTTGTCATTCCCTGTACAAACAGATCAGGTTTGGTGTTTTGAATTGGTGAAGCTCAAGGCTTAAACTATATCACTCAGAAATTCATTCCAATTCATGATTAACTAGACAATATGATTAACTTGATTGAATTGTATATAAATCTGATTTTGTTCTCTGTTTCGTTTGATAGAAAATCTTCATTAGGTTTTTTCAAATATTCTATATTAGTTGATGTTTCTCTACATGAATTCATAATCAATTGTTACATCACCCTTTCTTCCTTGGAATATCTAGATGGAGGGGGTCTAAAATTCCAGCTACAATAGTTATTGTTAACCCCAAATGACTCAACCAAACTTGTGATCTATGGCCTCCCTATCAGCAACATACATTGGGCAGATGGTTTGGCCAATTGAGTAGGATTGCATTTCTCTCATATGTAGTGTTTGGGCTAGAAGTTGAAGAGTTGTGGTGCAATATGGGTTTTAAATATCATTCTCTATAATTTTTTTAATTTTCATGGATATATGGATGTAATAGTTGCATAATCTTCATTCCTTCACTAGAATAGGTTAAATCATCAACACTATTAAATAATTGCATTAGATAAATAGCTTTGGAAACATCTTTTTATCAACCACAAGACCACATAGAAATTTCTTGCTTGAGCATTAACTTTTAAACTTATCTAATGTGCCTTAACTTGATTAAAAATGATAATGTATGGTCTTAAAAAACATTGACAATGTGTTTGGCCAACTGTAAGAGACCTCAAGATTGTTCATGATTTTTTAAGTCCACTGAAAAAGGAACTCAATGACCACATCATACCTATTCCTTTTGCAACATGATGTTCTCTTTGCCAACTATTAATTTCCTTATGTGCTAGCTAGAAAGATCAAATTTGTTTAGGCATTTGTGATTTTATGGATAATAGTCCCTTGTGGTAGTTTTCATTTTTTGAAATAGGGCTGTTATATGTTTAAGTTCTAGGCCATTCAACTCATGGAAGTTGCTTTAATGGTCCAAAATTTTACTTAAAAAATACATTTCTTACATAGTTACCAATCAAATAGGTAACTGAACTGGTACCTATTTTTTTGAGATAGCAAAAAAAACAACCGATTTTAAAAAGTGGTGATGCAGAATCACCTTTTTTGTTTTAGCATAGTTTTGGCACTTTAAATTTTCTTATGACTTTTTTTTTTTAAAGTCATGATTTTTATGTCGATTTTGAAAAATGGTGATGTAGAATTACCTTCGTTTTTTTTTAGCATATTTTTGGAACTTTAAATTTTCTTTGATTTTTTTTTTTAAATGTCATGATTTTTATGTTGATTTTGAAAATTGGTAATTTTTTATTTATCAAGTATGAACATTTGTCTTAAAAAGTTAGTGATTTTCATGCTAATTTTGAAAAGTGTTGATGCAACATCACTAATCTTTTTTAGAGTGGTCATTTTCGTATTGGTAATAAAACATAAAAATAAAATAAAAAGACATGTCAAAAACAAATCAAATATAAAAAAAATATTAAAAGAAGCCAATAAAAGTGTAAAAAAAGAAAAGAAAAAAACTTATAAAAATAAAAATTAAAAAAAAAATAAAAATAAAAATAAAAATAAAAAACGAAAAAAAAAGGAAAAAATTGAAAAAAACACAATTTTTTTTAAAAAATTACAAAAAAAACAATTTTTTTAAGTTATTAAAAAAAAAACAGTAACATTATTAAAAAAATGATAAAATAATAAAAAATTAAAATAATCAAAATACTAAAATAAAAAATAATTAAAATTTAAAAATAACAATATTTTTTTTTTAAATAATAAAAAATAAATTAAAATATAAACTAAAAATTTAAAAAGAAAATTTAAATGAAAAAAAAAGTGTGTGTGTGTGTGTGTGTGTGTGTGTGTATCCAAAAAAAAAATTAATGATGATGATGATGATGGTTACCATTTGTTAAGACCAATTTGGTCTATCAGACCTTAAGAGAGGAGAAAGAATCTAAGTTTTATTCTTCAAATTCTTGTTTCTATGGTCAAAGAGAAGGGAAATAAGTGCTCCAATATCGCTATACGTGGGTTGACTCAAGATGTCAAGAAGATTGGAAGTGTGGCAGATGGTAGGGAATTGAGAGCAAATGTGAGTAAGAGTCGGATAGTCTAAAAGGAAGTACTTTTCATCTTCCACCTATTTAGAATCGCAAATATGAGAGATTCTATCGTTCAAAGGGTCTTGGGAATAGACCACTTCTGGGTCTCACTCCGAAGCTCATGGGAATTAGTTCTTATCTCAGCGATGTTCATTTTTTCTTATTTCTGGACAATACAGAGAGATAATTTTGATAATCAAGGGTGGGGTTGATCACTTCCTTATAGTATCTTACCTTCCTTTTACCCTCTAGCTCCTGATCCTCCCACAAATTGTCCTTAAACTTGGAGGTAATAGTAATTTTGATATTATCTTTGCTTCCCATACTGAGCTCTTCCTTAATTCCCCAATGGTTGAGCCAGGACTGGGCATCCTTATGCCACCCGCGCTTGAGGCAAAGGTGAGGGTTTTCAGTATAGTTAGAAGCAATTTTAGGGAGTATTTTTTATTCCATGTTGTCAAGCTTCTTCTTATACATCAGATATCTAAACATAGTCGTACTTTTAATGGGGGACAAACCAAATTTGATCAAGAGGATATGATAGGGAGTATTTCCCTTGATCTTAAGGTTGTAGGTTATGAATTTCTTTTGAATAATCTCAATCTTCCTACATGACTCTCTAGACATACTGCAACCCCAAACTTCACATTCGTATAAGACAACAGGGGTGAGAAGGGTCTCAAAGAGGAACCTCTTTTTACTCCAAATATAAGGATCGACCGAGCTATAATTGTTTTAAAGCTCACAATAAGCTTTCTAGCCCCCAATAATCCTTTTCTCAATGCTATAATTCTAGTTGAGATGATGGGGGAAGTAAATGCCCAAATACTTATAAGAAGAAACCTGCTCTAAGAACTGGTTATTATACACGAAACTACCATGGGTGATATTTTTGGATTTAATGATCATGACTTCAGTCTTGTCGGTATTGACTGTCATACCCATCTTGGTGCAGTAGTCATGAAAAATCTGGAGCTTTTTTTCAAGGTCATCATGGCTTTTTGAAAGAAGAACATGTTAGGATATTCCAACACATAGTAAATATTTAAGAATAACTTGGTCTAGTGTAGAGTTAGGTAAAGTGTGTTTCTTTACCATGTACATTTGTAACTTATAATCTGACAGCCACGATTTGTAGTGATCCGACGGTTATCTCTCACTTCAGTATTAACGACACTTGATCCGTGGCTTAAAACCTAATTGGTCCATGATCTCTATTTAAAGAGCATGGAGGGTAATTTGTCTGGTAACTGTTTATGAGAGAAAAATATATAACTTTTCTTTTTATATTAATAAATTTCCTGAAGCGGCCGCGTTGGCTCAGGCCATGGACTGTTTCCCTCTTTGAGGGTTTTAACTACATGATTATAGTGGTGTACTGATTTGTGATCTGTTTGTGAGCGGTGAACTTTGGTTCTTGATCTACAGAACGTACCCTGTAAATTCCTACATGGTATCAAAGCTATTTTGAGGGCTGCGTCCGTTGTTGATCAAAATCCGAAGCTGGTTTGACTGCATGCGAATGTCGTTTTGTAGATCTACTATTTATGAACATTTTTGGGTTTGGATAACTACTCAGTTGTGTATGCAGTGTCTGTTACAGTGAGGAACACCTTTCATTTCATGCAAAAAGGTTTCCGGCTACCCAAGTTATGATAGTTTATATCTGGAGGTATAAAGCATCTGCTTTGCAGTTATATTTGTTAATAGTTCTGCTTATTTCGGTTCCCTTTTTTTATTTTCGGTTTTTGAGGTTTTATTTATTTGCCACATCTATACCCTCTTCTCTATGTATTCTCTTTGCTGTGTGCTACGTGCGATCTCGGTAAATCAAAAACAGGAAAAAGAGATTTTTTTTTTTTGCTACGTATGCTCTTTCCCCGCATCTTTGTGCGATCTCGAGAAATCAGAAATAGTAAAAAAATGGTAGTTTTCAGTAAGGCTAACTGAAAATCTAACATTCTGCCATAAGGCTTTGCAATATTTTTTTTTTTTTTTGCAGGAAAAGGCATGCACACCGAAGAGTTTAAAAAAAAAAAAAAAAAACTCTTCCTCCTTTCAAACAATAACGTGATCCTTTTACTATCTCACTTGGTGAGGAGTTGGTTTATGAGAATAGAGGTCTTGGGTTCAAGTATCCTTCTCAAGCTTCTTTTGTAAAAAGTTAATTTTTAAAGGGGCGGGATTTAAAAAAAAAATAAGCCACACTTCATCCCGTTCCCGTAACAAATCGACATCTACAACTTAGATTTTTCAAAAGGCATAACTTCTTCATCTGGAAGCCATTTTTCAAGCCGGTTTTTTTGAAAAAGCCTAATTTTTCGAGATCTTTCCATTGGAGCAGTTAGTTTCAGCTTTTCTGAGCTTTAGTTTTTTTTTTAAATGGAAAGTGCATGCCCTATTATTCTTAACAACACTAATTATTTCCAATAGCTACCTCACATGGTAGATATACTTAGAAGTAAAGGGCTTTACATAATAGCCATAGGGGTAGAAACTAAAACTTCTGATGATGATAAATTCGCTAAAAGGGAAATAGACAAGATCAATCACGAGGGTTGATAGGAATGTCCATTGCTCAAGATATTCGATTTCATATCCTTGACATTGACACCCCTCATGAAGCCCTGGATAAGCTAAATACTGTCTTTGGCATTCAAAATCAAATCAGGACTCACCAGCTTACTTTGGACCCAAATAATTTCTCCTCTATTGAAGACTTTTTATCCAAATTCAAGACCCTTAGACTTCTTTTAGAAGGTTGAAAGGTCAAAAAGGAAGATAGTATCCTCATCTATTGCATTCTTGCTAAGCTTGGCCCTGCATAATTTGTATTTTTTTTTGCCTTCCATTCCACTAGATAAGCCATCATCTCTTCAGGAACCACCTACACGAATCCCTCTTTTGATTCCTTTTGTGATTCTTTGATAAGAGAACAAGAAAAAATCTTACACCTTGGTCTTATCACTTCTGGAAACGCTTCTAAGAAAGCCTTAGAAGCCCAACATCAATAATTTCAAAAGAATCCCAAGAAGTAGTATCCTAAAAAGTATGGTCCGAAACCAAACAAGGGTCCTAATCAATTTCAGCCACAAACTGAAAAAACAACTCACCAAAATGATAAAGCATATAAAAACAAAAGAAATAAGATAGATAGAAATTGCAACTTTTGCAATCGTGACAGCCATATAGAGTCCACATGTTTTAAGAAGATGGAAGCCTTAGAAGCAGCAATGAAGAAGCACAACATCAATTTGGAGCACTCTTCACCTTCATCTTCATGAATGGCACTTTCTGCTTGTGGTTTTCAAGCATCAAGATCTAGTTATGCATTAAATGTATCTTCCTCTTCTCATTCTCATGAGTGGCTCATTGATTCTGGAGCTTCTTATCACATGGCCAAAAATAAAGCCATGTTTTCTTCTTTAAATGATTGTAACACCAAACATATTTATGTTGGCGATGATAGATCTCTTAGTGTTGTAGGATCTGGAACCATTCATCTCGATAATGGTCAGTTTAAAGATGTAATATGTGTTCCTACCTTGTTATGAAACCTTCTCTTTATTTATCAGATAACTTATTCAGGTGAAGGGAAAATAGTAGAATTCTCACCATGTTAGTCATCAATATTTTTTACCTATTGTTGATGACTAGATTCCTTAACTAAAGTTTTCTAGAAGCCAATCTAAAACTGTTAATTTGTCATCTAGAAAACACCCCAAACAAATTTTTTGTCTTCCTACTCCCTTCCTGTCAGTATATGATGAGAAAAATCTCCAGTTTTCAAGTCATATCTCGTTTCAACAAAATATCCCTGTCTAGAGCTATCTTAGCTTGGTTTATCTGCTGTCATTTACCCTTGTTTCTCATGTCATTCACTATCCAAAAGTTGAAAAAGTGTCTGCAACTTAATCCCTGGTCATCTTGTCATTTGAAAATCTGAGCATGCCTAAGAAAACACTTAGAATCTGTCAAAATTGTCCGTAAGTTAGATAGCGGTGTTTAGGGAGTTTTTCATTGGCTAAGATATCCTAGGCCAAAAGCCTCTGTCTAGTACCAGTCAACCATGAATTAGTTCCTTTTCTACAAAGCAAGAATTGTGCTATCCATAGGTCGCACACCACTAAGAGGCCACTTTGTCTCATTTCAGAAGAAGTTCAACAAAGATCCAAATTAGTAGAAAAGAAGGTTTGTCACTGTCTCAAGAAAAATTCTTAGATCAGGCAAAATCTCCATGAAACATCAAAAGAGCTCTCCAAGGTGCCAAAGCATCTATTTTTACATCTCTGTAGGGGCATAATTAAATGATGATCAGTGTACAAAGGAGGTCAAAAGGAAAAATTTCAACAGGTCCTTCATGCTGACTTAGTTTTCCATCAAGGCAAGTAAAGTACAGTAAGTAAGAACAACAAGTGTACATGTTATAAATCCAAAAGTTGCCTAAAGAACAAGGATCACTCTTCAAGTCAAAATGAATAACAAGGACTGAGTAAAGCTAATCAATAGTGCTACATAATCTTTCCAAAGGTCATCTTCATGTAGGACATAAGAAGACAACTGCTTCTTATGTTACCTTGAACTTGGGATGGGAGCATTAGTCATAGGCAATTTCAAGGTACCCTGAAAACACAGTCAAGGGAAATTTAGTTCAATGGTATCCAAAAGTGAGCATTATCCTTATACCAACCACTTCATTCACTCCCTAAAGACTTCACAGTGATATGATACCAAGCAAAGACATATATTGCAGAGCAATGAGGCAGTGTTGAAATAGATGAAATTTCATATGTATAAAGATAACCCCCTTCATGAAAAGTAGATGGTTAGAAGCACAATGACAAAACCTCCTTCAAAAAGCAGAGGGTTAGAAGACATATTGTTTTTACCTCCTTCACTAATAAGCAAAGGGTCAAACATATTGTTGAGAAACTTCAGTAGCTGCTTGACTCTTTTTCCTCCAAGGATGAACAGAGAATGCATAGCAGGGTTTGAAATGTTGTTTTTCATATAGTCTCTATTGGTAAGACCATGATGAGAAATAGTGGTAAAACAAATGAAAGTTTATAAGTCAAGGGCCTATTTCACATAAAAAGCAAGACAGTGACATGATGATGCTAAAAAACCTCTGTTCTTATGTTGATGAAAGCCTCCTCCAAGGGACAAATTTGAGGCTGAAGTTTTGTTTAAAAGCACCCTCATATGAATGGTAAAATTAGTAGACTAAGCTCTATTTTTGGTAATTTCTGCATACTGGTATAGAGAGGCATTCACACAGAAGGTTCATGTTGAAGAACATTTTTTTATGGTCTATCAAAAGTACTCCCTCCAAGTTATAAATAAAGGGAGAGCGCCAAAGGTTTCTTTCCAGCTCATTTAAAAGACAGTGGGCACATTATTAAGTTGCAGGGATTCTCTTCAGGACAAATAGAAGGTCTACACACAGTTAAGAGAAAATGTTAATACAAAGCGCCTAACAATAACAATGGCCTCCTTCACAAAAGCAAAGGGTCAGCTCTACAAATGATTAAAAGTCCATATAGATCAACTTATTCAAAGTGTAAAGCAGACATATGGGAAACCATGTCTTGGTCAATGCAAGGAATTTTCTTTTTAAGGTATTCTGAATTAGAGGATCAATTCAAGTCTCAAGTTTGAAGTGGCCACCTTCGAAAGGACAAAAAGGCACACTGTCTGATAAAGACAAACTCTTTGTGTTCTAAGGTGATCTTCTTGGGAAACAGGAAAAAGGTCAAGTCATGGTTGATAACCTCCTTCAAGAACAAGTGGAAAAGGTCAAAACATGTTTTAAACACCTCCTTCACTTCACAAAAACAGAGGATGCATTATGGTGTTGAGAAGCTTCAGTAGTGGTTTTTCATGGTGTCCTCCCTTGTAGACAAACATAATCAAATCATAGTTTGATAACCTCCTTTGTGAAAAACAAGGTGTTAACAACAATCATCAAGGTTAGAAAGGTTTTGAAGAGAAATTTGTAGTGACTTTAGAGTGAAGACATTAGCCATTTTTCAAAATTCTTTCTCAACAATCAAAGGAAGAAAAACTATGTTCAAATACAAATTCACAGTTTCATTTTGTTTTTAAACAAATGATAAGGTAAACAGAGGATTTGCTTTCTGGTTTGGAAAGGCTACAATAGTGGTTTTTGTAATGACCTCCCTTGTTGAGAAATCAAAGAAAAACATAGTTTTTATAGCCCCTTTCATAACAAGCAGAATTTTATGGTGACCTCTTTGCAAACCAACCAAGACCAACACGGTTAAAGGGCTTATTCACCTCATAAAACAATGGACATATGATGGTGTCAAAGGGACTGTTTGTAATGTTTTTACGAAATTTTTTCAAAATTTTATAACCTTGGTAAATGATAAGAGATCCCACAGGGAAACTCTTTAGGTTGAAAGCCTCTCCATAGGAACATTATGGAAAAATACTGCTTAGAAAAGATAAAATAGTTGTTAAAAGGGAAACCTTAGAACACAAGTGAACATAGCCACTATTCGAAAATTTCATCCAGAGCACAAAAAAGAGAAGTTTAAAATTGATAGAAGAAATTTTGGAGAAACCCATATGAGTATAAAGGGCACGAAGCCAACGGTCATTATCACTTTGCAAACCAAGTCATTGAAAGAGAAATAGTTTTGAGTTATTTTGAGGTCATTTTCAACCAGTTTGAACATGTGGCACGCTTGTACCCTTGCGCGGCGTGCCTGTAGGCGCCTACCAAAGAAAATTGTGAAGGGCACGGCGCGCCTGTGCGGTTGCGCGACATGCCTGTGCCCGTCGTTCAACGGGTACCCAGGGCCGACCCGACAACATCAAAGTGGTGTGTTTTCCCGTTCAAAGCCTGCCTAGCCTAGAAACGAAGCTTGAACGTGGTGTATTTGCCAGTTTAGAGCCCGCCCGGCCCATCAACCAACTCTGAATGCTAGTTTGCCTGCCCGGGCCCATGCTGCAAAAAAAACCCTCAAAGGTGCCAAGGTCAGGTTTTAAACCAAGAAGTCACCTCCAAATACATCAAGGGACTTTTCTAAAGTTATTTACTATCTCTTAGCCAAGTTTTTAATTTGAGGGAAGGTTTGATAACAGGCTTAAAAGAGAAATAGTGATTGAGGGTAAAAAGATAATTACAGTTTTACTATAAATCTATTTGTTTGCAAAGGCTTGTTTATCAAGCAGAGAAGAACATCTTGTGCTTAAGGAAAACAAATTGAACTTCATCCAAAAGGAAACTTGCCTGTTAAAACATCAAAGAGAAACAGTGAATAAGGGATAAGGGCTTGTTGATAGTTTGAAAGGGGTTTGGAGGCAGTTTAAGGGAAAACACAACTTGCTTTTCGAGCCTATCATGTTTATTTAAGAGAAAGGGGAACAATGATTAAAGGAGGAGGGTCAGTATGTCATTTCAAGAGGGGTTTCTTTTCATGAATAAGTTAAGGATATACATAGTCTATAAAGAAAGATAGAGTTTGTGTAGAGGGCCTTTTAATCAGTTTAAAGGAATCTCTTAAAACAGTGATTTCAAAGAGCGCCCTTTTTGCTTCAAATAACCACAGAGAAACAGTGATTTCAAAGAAGCAGTGATTACAAAGGAAGATAGTGGTTGAGAGGAAAAGATTTTTAGTGTCTAAAAGAGAGGAGACTTGTCATAAAAAAACCAGAAATAGATCTCATTAAAGGCCTTTTTGCTCACAAAAAAGTTCATAAGAAGGGAGCTTGTTTTCACTTAACAAAAACTTGTTTGCCAAATAAGGACAAACTTAGTCTTGCAAATAGGAAAAGGTGTTTTTGGTTGAGGACCTATTTGAGTGATAATTTGAACAGTTTGTCTTGGTAAGTCAGTGAAGGGTATCAGAAGCAAAAATGCCTCCAAAGAAGGACAGCAGAAGTGGGTATCACAATAGGTATGAACCTATTGCAACTCAAGAGGTGAATGAATCTCCTTTAGTACTCTTCAATTTTCATGAAGTAGGATGCTTAGAATTTTGCCAAAAATTCCAAGAAGTAAAAAGTCACCTTCCTTTAACACATTTATTTGCTTTAAGGATGCAAGGAAAGCATTTCCATCTAGCTGGTCTGGATTTCAAACTCTTTCCTAGGGCTATCTCCAAAGCTACTAAGATCCCCTATATAGGAGAAAAGTGGTTCAAACAAACATACCTAGATCTAAATCACTACAAACCCTTTCTAAAACCAGACCATCAGGATTATTGCCAAGATATTTTCCCTTTTTATTACTTGTTGAACAACTATGCCCCTCTCATGAAATTCATCATGAAGTATTTCACGTGCGAAGGGAGGTTTTCCCCGATTTATGCCTATCACATCAGGCTTCTTATGCATTTCACAAGAGCTCAGTTGCTGAACCTACCTTTCTTCCTCTATAGAAGCAATGACAAGGTGGCCTCTACTATCCAAAAGAATCCCTCCGCTCAACAACAAGCTTGTTTATTTCAGCATTCCCTTATCAAGATCATCATTCTCCATAAACTGGAAAAGAAGGGAGTTTCTTGGGACTTTTTCATCTCCCATATCGATTTTTCCAATGTCTCTTCATCTCATGTGCCTTCCTCACCATCCACTCATCATGTTTTTCCTTCTTCTAGTAAATCCACTCCTAAAAGACCAAAATCCCCTATGGTTTAGAATGAAGAAAAGAAGGGCAAAGTGACAAGAAGCAAACTAGTGATGATGAGGGACAAAGTAAAGACTCTAAGCATGACAGTGGGGAAGAAGTAAATGATGGTGAGCATGAAAACATTAATGATGAGCATAGCAGTCATGAAGAGGAACATGATGGCAGCCAACACAACAGTAAGCATGATGATGATGAGGGACAAAATAGTCAAGGTAAAGAGCACAACAGTAATGAAGAAAGTAGGGACAGAGATGAACAAGACAGTCCTCAAGATGAAAAACAACGTGGTAGCAAAAACAGTGATGATGAGGGTCATGACAGTCTTCAAAAGGAAAATTATGATGAGTAACAAGACAACCCTCAAGCAAGCAATGATGATGGCAAGAAAACACCAAACATTGAGCATTCCGAATATGGAGCAAAAATATCAAAGCAATCCTAAGGGAAGACAAGACCAAACCAAGCACCAAATTGAGCAAGTGAAAGTTATGAAACTATCTCTCCCTTCTCTTCCAAACAGCCAAGAGCATGTGCTAGCTGCCTCTCTCAGGAAAGGGGCCATGACTCTTCCTCCAAAAGTGGCAAAGCCTAGAAACACTAGATCAACAAAGAAGAAGATCACTCCAGCATTGACTAGCAATGTCACAAGAGCACTAAGAAGTAGAGGCAAACTGCCTAAAAAGAGCATTGTTGAATTGCCAAAGAGGAAGAGGACCAAGAAGTCTATCCAAGGCAAGGGGAAAGAAAAAGAGGAGAGTAGTCATTAAAAGGAAAGGGATTTTTACATCATCCAGATAGATAGTGATGATGGGAATGATGAAGCTATAATTCTTGAGGCTCTTTTACAAAATAGAGAAGCCAAAATTCATGACATGCAAGCTGATTTAGAAAGGTCCAAGGACCTCATACATGTTCTACAGATGAAAAACAAACAAATGAGTGGTCAAATGGCAGTTTATGAGGCCCGGGCTTTCAAATACCAAAGGGAAGCCTACAAAGCACAAGTCAAGCTTGAAGAGCTTATGGGCGATTTTGATGATACTGAAGAAGAAGAGCAGCCAATGAGAAATAGGCCTAGGACTATGGGTCTCAAGAAAGTTTTGGAGAAAAAGAAGGAAGAAGAGGCAACCCTTGTTCGATCTTATCCTCTTACTCAATTGCTCACCCAAGAAATAGAAAATACTAGAGAACCATGGCTTGAATGGGCCAAAAAGAATTTGGAGGATAAGCTATAGAAAGCTAATAGAGACTTGAGTCTACAAAAGAAGATGAACGGGCACTACAAGAAGTTGAACCAATTTTCCCGAAGAAAGCTCAAACTTTCTCAAGAAAGGCTCAAGGCTACCCGAAAAAGGCGCCTGGTAAAAAAAGTGGAGAAAGGCACATCAATGCTTGAAATATTGGCCTCATCTTCCTTACATGCTTCTGAAAGCCCATGAGGGGCTTTCTTGCCAAAATCGAGAAAATTTTGACAAGATTTTGTTTTTTGTGTTTTTTGGCCATAATTGCACATTTTTCAAGGTGCTGCCATGGGTGTTAGGAGCATCCTCAGCTCATTAAAGTCATTTTTTTGGATGGAATAAATTTAGGGGCAGCTACTCACAAATGTTCAGATCCAAAGGAGGTATTTTGGTCCCCCAAAGAGGTGAAAAACAATGATTTTTTGACTTTCTGCCTCACTTATCAGCAAGGGCTAATTTTTGGTTTTTTCCACTCAGTTTTAATTTTTACATACTTATAGGGATCAATTTGAGAAACATCAAATAGTTCCAAAAACTAGAGCTCCATGGCTTTCCAACGAACCATCATGGGCCTTGTTTCGACATCATAAGGTCCCTCAAAAGTGGTCTACAAGACAAGGAATGCTCTGCTACTACGTTCCTGTAGCATTTTGGCAAAAAAGGCAATTTTCTGAAGTGGCTTATCCAAATGTGCGTTAAGCCTTTTTTGGCCATTTTCAGTTAGGAAAAGTCAATTTTATTTCATTTTTTATCATTTTATAGATATTTTGAAGATATTTTGTGCCTTGGGCTTTGAAAAGCCTCAAGGACAAAATCATATATTTGTTCTAAGCCTATGAGCTTCTAGTCAATTTTGTGAAGCTTATCTTCTCATTTCCTATATAAATCATGGAGAGTCATTGTAATATTGTTGGTTTAAGAGTTGATTAAGAGGCTTAACTTGATGATATAGAGAAATACATGGTTTTACAAGCTTGGAAGAAACACTTTGTCTCATGTTGTGGATGATTTCTTCTTTGTCTTGGATGGTGGAAGAGGACTGTTTGTTGGATTCCTTGGCTTGGTAAAATGGTATAGTGTTCCTATTTGTATGCTTTCCTTAGTTTATCATACATGTTTCCATGTTTCTTGCTTGCTGTAGGTCAGTAAAGAATAGATTTGAGACATGCCCATGGAGGCACCTCAAGTTTCCTGATTTCATTACAACTTCTATGTTTTTCTTCTTTCTTAGTTATGTCAAAGAATTCTTAACTTCTCTTTGATACCCTAGAACTTGTTATCAATTTCATTAATGGTTATTATGTATGCTATCAAGTATGATTCAAGGTATGTCCTGCTTACTCATAGCTATCCAAAACCCCATCACTGAAACCTTTCTCTGAATATTTGATTGTCCTAGTTGAACCAAACAGGTCATGTTTCGATCTTGCCCTTTGCCTATGCTCTGCAATCTTAGTTCAAAGTTCCTGATGGCTCAAAATATGATGTCTAGGAGTTCCCTCTTCATAGATTGAGTTGTTTGTCTGTCTTGTGTGTTTTCCCCAAAGTATGAAAGCGATTTTCCCAAAGTTAGAGGGTCTTATACTTCTGTGTATCACCTCAATGTCTATTTTATGCATCTATCAATTTGAAGTTTCATTTATCGTGATTAATGGTTAGCCCTACCACATGGATGTTTGCTGCAAACTATTTATGCTTAAACCTCTTTGTTCTTTCACAAATTTAGTGTCCATCTCATTCCACTCCGCCTAAAGAATCCATTTTACCTCGACCAAATCGGCCCTACAATATACCTTGTCCACCCTTTGAGGCAGTCTTGACCTTATCGACCCCATGGCCCAATTGATATGACAATATTTTTATCTATCTATCCTTTGATCAGTTCTCCCTCAAAAAACCTACAACAAACCAAAAAACACTTAACAACTAGCCTAAAATCAGATATATAGAAAGAAAACAGGTTCACATCCTTTGCACAAATAGAGAGAGCCCTCTCTGAGTCCAGGAAGGCTAGGTCCTTGGGCTCCAAAGTTGGTTTGATGTTACCCTGTCATTTGGCTCGCAAATCTTCCAAATCATGGGACACTAACATAATGGCGATCATGGTGGGACTCTAAGTGAATAAAAAAACTTAGACTTCCCTAAACATTTCAGCATCCCTTAAGAGATTATCTTGTCAGCTTACCCCATCGCTCACGCATAATGGCAATCACGGTGGGACTTTTTTGAGTTAGTGACAAACTAATTACACCTTAGGACTCCAAAAATCCCTTGTCTTCAATAATATCTAGTGAATCTGCCACCTCATCACCACACTAACATAATGGCGATCACGGTGGGACCTGCTGAGTACATGACAGTCTAGCAAACTCTTGTAGACTCATTAGTCCTTCAAAATTTAAATCAGAAAAAATTCCTATAGAATCATTTAGAGTAAAATCTTTTGGTTTCACCACATTAGCAAAGTGGTGAATCAAGTTTAGAATAATCCTACAAACTAGGCTGCATATAAAACTTAGAAAACCCCAAAAAACATCCCTAGATTGGCCTTTTTTCAGTTATTGGTGGTGGAACATAAGTACATATCTCTAAAAACAACAAAACATCCACCTGGCAACTCCACTAGCCTCCAGTAGGCCTAATACTCCATAAAAACCAAAAAAATTCATAAATCATACTTTTTTGTTGACTCACCTTTCCCAAAAACTCAAAGTTCATGATTCAGCCTCTGAAATCAGTGAAAAACTAAGTACAACTTAGGGATTCAAAAATCTTCATCTAAACATAGGAAATCAACAGAATAAACTTGCAAATAGAACCATAGCTTTCTCAACAATCTAGAAAACTGTTGAAACTAAGTTTTAAGTCATTCTTGCAAGTTTCCACATAATTTTTTTCTAGAAAACATTTTCCTAAAAAACATCTTTGTCAAGTATTGGTGGTGGACCATAAATCTCAAGAAAATCCACCTAGCGACTCCACTAGCCTTCATCTTTTTTTGACCATTCTTCACATTATAAAAACCCCTAGAGAGGACATCCATCCAAAAAACAATCACAACTATCACCGTCTCTAAACTTTGACTTTGAAATCTGGCTTCGCGAAGAATTAATACCATATCTCACCCAGACCCAAATCCCCCTATCATAGTTGACGACCCAGAAAATATTTTGTGGCAAAATTCTCAAACTGGTAACTTAGCTACTGATAGGACCATCCACAAAGCAAGCTCTGTACCTAAACATCTTACATCCTTGCAAGATTCCCAGTTTGACTTGAGTTTAGAAAAAGCCATTTTTAGAAGCAAATCGCAAAGTAAAATTAACCTTGACGATCTTGAACCCTTAGATTTGCAACAGAGTCCTAGCAAAGAGGCCTCACCCACTACACCTCCTGATTTTCAGCTTCTCCACCATTTTGGCTCTTATCACCCAAAATCTGCTCAGAATCAGTCCACAAGCCCAAGTACTTACGCCACACCTTTTCATACCACCACTGTGCAAATCACCTCATCCCATACCACAAACCCTCATATTGTAAATCTACCATTCGCTCCCATCATGGAAGCTTGGTATGTGCCTTTAGTGTTACCACTGCCTTTGGTACCTTTGAAAAATGATTACCAATCCTGAATCCCGCACTTCACCGGAACTGAGGCCACTACCTCCCAACAACATGTAGATAGGATCAATGATGCTTTTGACTACATGGAACTAGAAGATGAAACCATAAATATGAGAATGTTTGCCCAAAGCCTAGGTGGAGAACCCAAAAAATGGTTTAAAAGCTTAGCTCCTAACAACATACATGAACTCCCAGCACTTTACCAAACTTTCATAAACAAGTGGGAAATCAGGAAAAACCCTATCCAAATCCTTTCCGAATATAAAAATCTTAAAATGAATATGGGAGAAAGTGTTCAGGACTATTTCACTAGATTCAACATTGTCTATAACGCCCTCCCGCCTCACATGAAACCTCCACTTGGCTCGGCATTAGCAAAATTTCCCGAAGGTTTTGATCCAGATATGACATGCCAACTAAGAGAAAGAGACCCCCCAACTTTAGAAGAAATGCAAAAAGTAGCTATTAGTGCCGAAGCCAACCTAGCTGAGAAAAGAGCTAGGATAAGATTAGAAAAGAAAGTCACATACTGTGATGAGGTCATGCCTTTAGTTTCCTCCTCAGTCCCCAGAATAGACAACCTAGTTAGATCCATGGAAAAAATGTGGGAAAGAATAAATCTGAATGAAAAAGCACCTCTTAAGGACAGCCAGCCAAACCCTCAAAACAAAAACCAAAACCAAAATTTTAGAAGAGACACGCCTCAGAACAAACCAAGGGAAAATGATCAACAGATCAGGCCACCTTTCAATGAAAACTATGTTGATGAGGTAGAAAGAGATATAGAACCCCTTGATGAAAATCACTTAAACTTGATAGGTTCTGATAGCGAGGGTGAGGTTTTCCTCACAGAAGAAGAACAAGTTTTCTTCTCCTCAAATCAAAATGAAGCAAATTATGAGGACCCCAAAGATCCTGAGGTAGGATTACAAAATGCTATAATGGAAGTCCATAGGCAATATGATCTTATGAGTAAGAAAAACCAAGAGAACTCTAAGAAAGTTAGCTTGGACACTGCTGTTACTAAAACCCCTGATACCATTCTTAAAGGAACAACAGATAGTAACAAAATCATGGCTATGAAAACTAACCAAAAAAAAGACAAAGCTAGTCAGGCAAGCCTTGATCCAAACTATCCTAGTACCTCTACTAAGATTCTCGAAACAGCTGTATTGAACAAAACCCCAAATTAGAGTTAGCAAGTTAAGAACATAGAGAAAGTCATGGCTGAAAAAACTGAAGCAAATCTATCTAAACTACAAGTACCCTTCAGTTTTGAAGGGGAAATTGCCAAAATTAAGTTCACCATGCCTCTCACTGAACTTATTGCCCAAAGCTCATACAAATCTCAAGTGCTAAAGGTCATAAACATAGGAAATGATGAAGATAATTTACACCTAGCTGATGATACCCCTGAAGTGTTGTTTGGACCAAAAGTAGAAGGAAAATATCAAGAGGGAACCACTCTTCCTTTTTACATTAGCCTGAATATACATGACCAAATCCTACATAATGCCATGCTAGATTCCGAGGCCTCTCACAATCTCATGCCGAAAGTAGTAATGGAAAGATTAGGCCTAGAAATAACAAAACCTTATAAAGACTTATATTCATTTGATTCAAGTAGAGTCAAGTGTCTATGCCTAATAAAAGATCTTTGTGTCAGTTTGGCCCAAGTACCCACAAAACACCTGGTCATGGACATAGTGGTAGTAGACATCCCTCCCAAGTACGGAATGATTTTATCCAGATCTTGGGGGGCCAAGCTTCAAGGAAATATTCAAGTAGATATGTCTTACGTCACCATTCCTGTGTTTAATCAAACAAGATTACTATATCGGGAATCACACATGAAATATATGGTCAACAACCAAGAAAGGCTAGATAACATCCCTATGTATTCCATATATTCAAACATGGATTCCTTCATCTTACATCTAGAAGATGACACTGATGAAAACACAAGTGAAACTGAAAGTAGTTCAAGCACAGTATCGCAGCCAGACCAACCTCTGTATGATGAGCTGGATACTCAAAACTATCATGACCCTGAAAAATTATGTCTTGAAAAGAGGGAATTTTATTTTTTGGAAATAGAGACAGATCAGAAAACAAAAAACATTATACACCCTCAAGCAAATTGCTGAAACCAAGGACAAACATCAACAATACAATCAGGAACCTTTTTCAAAATAGAAGCACTAGAGGACTTACATATTACAAACCTCTTTGGAAATGAGGGGTAGGGGAGCCTAATGTTCTTGCCATACTTAAATGCTTCATCACCCAAAAACTTTACCTCCTCGAATGAAACCTTGAATATTGCTACAACTATTAAAAATTCAGGAAGAATGCCTGATAAAATTGATATGAAGGGATGTGATAGCTACAGTCCAAAAACACCTAAGCTGATTGAACTAGATAAAATTTTGACATTACACCAAACATTAAGGATTTCTAGAATATGCAAAATTGTTCAAGGTACTAGTACATGTCAGGAAAATTGTTTGAAACACTGTGACACTGCCTTCATTTCAAGAAACAACTTTGACAAAAGGAAATAAAAAAATATTGATAAAAAATTAACAATCAAAGACAAGACAGCTGGACATAGGATATGTATTGATTTCAGAAACACAGATACACACCCCCGGAACATAGATTATATTCTTCCTAAACAAGACCATACTATACAAATGCTAGGTGCTTCTAATCATATGTCTTTAAAATTGATGTTTCAGGGTATCATCAATTAATTCCTTTTCAAAGTGAACAGCTCAAAGAATTTTTCAAATATGCTGGAAGCAGTTCCATCTTCAAACCCAGAGTTGCGAAACCGCGAGACACCAAAGACATGTTCCTGAAGGCCATGTTTCCAGTTCTGAATTTCTTCATTATGATGTACCTTGACGATGTCATCATATGTTTTAAAAATGACAAAGAATATCTGTATTATTTGAAAAAGATGTACAACAAAAGGAGAAGTGGAAATCAAAGGTATAAAGAAGCACAATAGGAAGACACATGGTTGTTTAGAGATTCATGCATGAATCCTTATGTTATGCTTACAAGAGAAAATTTTCCAAAATTTTCTTTTCAAGAGCTGAGTGGACCAAGAGCATCAGGAGATCCTTATGAAGATAAGATGCTCAAGTTTCACTGTTTTCAGGAGTCCTAATTTCAGATTTTTCAATCATTGTACATACCATTGCTTGAAGAAAAAAAAAAAAAACATAAAATACAAAAACAATAGAAAAGGTGAAAAGAGGGCAGTTTAGAAAAAAGCAGAAAAGCCCCATGTTCAAAAAATAGTCATGCTAAAAGTGCGAAGTCTAAATGCCACTACTAAGTGCTCAAAAGATTTCTTGTTCAGTTATCTAGCCTAATCATAACTGGACATGTTTTAAATTTATTGCTAATAAGTTAGTGAAAGAAGTGATAGTCAAATTGTGTAATCTTGACTTGTCAAAGAAAGTATATTAGGAAAAGATACTGGTTCCACACGCTCAAAACAGAACCAAAGAGGAAAACAGGGATGAAAAACAAACTATGTATCCTAGTCCTGATTTGTCTAATATTTGTGTGCAGCTTGTCTTTTATGCCACAAACACATGACAAATCAGACTGTATAATCCTGATTTGGTCATTTTTCAATTTCATGTTTTAGTATAGTGAATGAAATCCTATCAAATAGCTTAATCTTGATAGTTGATCTAGCATAGGTAGAGAATCAAAGGAGTTCATTAGTTTAATCTGAACTCCTGGAAGATACAAGTGTAAAATTAGATAGTTTTCTTTTTCAAAAATATCATGTCAAAGGGTTGCTAGTCCAAATGCACCTAAAGGAAGAAAAAATGTTAGGAAATATAGCTGGGTAGGTAGAGATGACTTTGATGCTAATCATGCTGTCAATTTTCAGAAATAGCATCAAGAAAGGAAGAAAATTTCACCAATGGATAAGGCACTGGTCTTCACAAGCCAGAGATCTGCAATTCTGGACACCTCCTGAAAAGGAACTGCCCTCCCCAAATGGAGCCCCTGTTAGTCATCAGTAATTTTTACCAATTGTTGATGACTAGATTCCTTAGCTAAATTTTTCTAGAAGCTAATCTCAAACTATCAATTTGTCATCTAGAAAACACCCCAAACAAATTTTTTGTCCTCCTACCCCCTTCCTGTCAGTCTATGATGAGAAAAATCACCAGTTTTCAAGTCCTATCTCATTTCACCAAAATATCCTTGTCTAGAGCTGTCTTAGCTTGGTTTATCTGCTGTCATTTACCCTTGTTTCTCATGTCATTCACTATCCAAAGGTTGAAAAAGTGTCTGAAAATTTATCCCTGGTCATCTTGTCATTTGAAAATCTGAGCATGCCTAAGAAAACACTCAGAATCTGTCAAAATTGTCCTTAAGTTAGATAGTGGTGTTTAGGGAGTTTTTCCTTGGCTAAGATATCCTAGGCCAAAAGCCTCTGTCTAGTACCAGTCAACCATGAATTAGTTCCTTTTCTACAAAGCAAGCATTGTGCTATCCATAGGTCGCACACCACTAAGAGGTAACTTTGTCTCATGTCAGAAGAAAAACAACAAAGATCCAAATCAGTAGAAAATAAGGTTTGTCACTGTCTGAAGAAAAATGCTTAGATCAGGCAAAATATCCATGAAACATCAAAAGAGCTCTCCAAGGTGCCAAAGCATCTATTTTTACATCTCTGTAGGGGCGTAATTAAATGATGATCAGTGTACAAAGGAGGTCAAAAGGGAAAGTTTCAACAGGTCCTTCATGCTAACTTAGTTTTCCATCAAGGCAAGTAAAATACAGTAAGTAAGAACAACAAGTGTACATGTTATAAATCCAAAAGTTACCTGAAGAACAAAGATCACTCATCAAGTCAAAATGAATAACAAGGACTGAGTAGTGCTAATCAACAGTGCTGCATAATCTTTCCAAAGGTCATCATCATGTAGGACATAAGAAGACAACTGCTTCTTATTTTACCTTGAACTTGGGATGTGAGCATTAGTCATGGGCAATTTCAAGGTACTCTGAAAACACAGTCAAGGGAAAGTTAGTTCAAAGGTATCCAAAAGTGAGCATTATCCTTATACCAACCACTTCATTCACTCCCTAAAGACTTCACAGTGATATGATACCAAGCAAAGACATATATTGCAGAGCAATGACACATTGTTGAAATAAATGAAATTTCATATGTATAAAGATAACCTCCTTCATGAAAAGTAGATGGTTAGAAGCACAATGACAAAACCTCCTTCAAAAAGCAGAGGGTTAGAAGACATATTGTTTTGACCTGCTTCACTAATAAGCAGAGGGTCAAACATATTGTTGAGAAACTTCAGTAGCTGCTTGGCGCTTTTTCATCCAAGGATGAACAGAGAATGCATAGCATGGTTTGAAATGTTGTTTTTGATATAGTCTCTGTTGGTAAGACCATGATGAGAAACATTGGTAAAAAAAATGAAAGTTTATAAGTCAAGGGCCTATTTCACATCAAAAGCAAGACAATGACATGATGATGCTAAAAAACCTCTATTCTTATGTTGATGAAAGCCTCCTCCAAGGGACAAAATCTAAGGCTGAAGTTTTGTCTAAAAGCACCCTCATCTGAATGGTAAAATTGGTAGACTAAGCTCTATTTTTAGTCATTTCTGCATACTGGTATAGAGAGGCATTCACACATAAGGTTCATGTTTAAAAACATTTTTTTATGGTCTATCAAAAGTACTCCCTCCAAGTGATAAATAAAGGGAGAACGACAAAGGTTTCTTTCCAGCTCATTTAAAAGACAGTGGGCACATTATTAAGTTGCAGGGATTCTCTTCCGGACAAATAGAAGGTCTACACACAGTCAAGAGAAACTGTTAATACAAAGCACCTAACAATAACAGTGGCCTCCTTCACAAAAGCAGAGGGTCAGCTCTCCAAATGATTAACAATCCATATAAATCAACTTATTCAAAGGGTAAAGTAGACATATGGGAAACCACGTCTTGGTCAATGCAATGAATTTTCTTTTTAAGGTATTCTGAATCAGAGGATCAATTCAAGTCTCAAGTTTGAAGTGGCCACCTTCGAAAGGACAAAAAGGCACACTGTCTGATAAAGACAAAATCTTTGTGTTCTAAGGTGATCTTCTTGAGAAACAGGAAAAAGGTCAAGTCATGGTTGATAACCTCCTTCAAGAACAAGTGGAAAAGGTCAAAACATGTTGTAAACACCTCCTTCACTTCAAAAAAATAGAGGATGCATTATGGTGTTGAGAAGTTTCAGCAGTGGTTTTTCATGGTGACCTCCCTTGTAGACAAACATAATCAAATCATAGTTTGATAACTTCCTTTGTGACAAACAAGGTGTTAACAAACATCATCAAGGTTAGAAAGCTTTTGAAGATAAATTTGCAGTGACTTTAGAGTGAAGACATTAACCCTTTTTCAAAATTCTTTCTCAACAACCAAAGGAAGAAAAACTATGTTCAAATACAAAATCACAGTTTCATTTTGTTTTTAAAAAAATGATAAGGTAAACAGAGGATTTGCATTCTGGTTTGGAAAGGCTGCAACAATGGTTTTTGTAATGACCTCCCTTGTTGACAAATCAAAGAAAAACGTAGTTTTTATAACCCGTTTCATAACAAGAAAATTTTTATGTTGACCTCTTTTCAAACCAACCAAGACCAACACGGTTAAAGGGCTTATTCACCTCATAAAACAGTGGACATATGATGGTGTTAAAGGGACTGTTTGTAATGTTTTTATGAAAATTTTGCAAAATGTTATAACCTTGGTAAATGATAAGAGTTCCCACAGGGCAACTATTTAGGTTGAAAGGGCGTCCATAGGAGCATTATGGAAAAAGACAGCTTAGAAAAGATAAAATTGTTGTTAAAAGGGAAACCTCAGAACACAAGTGAACATAGCCACTATTCAAAAAGTTCATCCAGAGCACAAAAAAGAGAAGTTTAAAATTGATAAAAGAAGTTTTGGAGAAACCCTTATGAGTATAAAGGGCACGAAGCCAACAATCATTATCACTTTTCAAACCAAGTCACTGAAAGAGAAACAATTTTGAGCGATTTTGAAGTCATTTGCAACCGGTTTAAATGCGCGGCGCGCTTGTAGGTGCCTACCGAAAAAAATTGTGAAGGGCGCATCGCGCCTGTGTGGTTGCGTGGCACGCCTGTGCCCATCGTTCAATGGGCGCCCAAGGCTGACCCAACAACATCAAAGCGGCGCGTTTTCCCGTTCAGAGCCCACCCAGCCCATCAACGAACTCTGAATGCCGGTTTACCTGCCCGGGCCCATGCTGCAAAAAAAACCCTCAAAGGTGCCAAGGTTAGGTTTTTAACCAAGAAGTCACCTCCAAATACAACAAGAGACTTTTCTAATGGTATTTATTGTCTCTTAGCCAAGTTTTTAATTTTAGGGAAGGTTTGATAACAAGCTTCAAAGAGAAATAGTGATTGAGGGTAAAATGATAATCACAGTTTTACTAGAAATCTATTTGTTTGCAAACGCTTTTTTATCAAGCAGAGAAGAACATCTTGTGCTTAAGGAAAACAAATTAAACTTCATCCAAAAGGAAACTTGCCTCTTAAAACATCAAAGAGAAACAATGAATAAGGGATAAGGGTTTGTTGACAGTTTGAAAGGGGTTTGGAGGCAGTTAAAGGGAAAACACAGCTTGCTTTTCAAGCCTATCATGTTTATTTAAGAGAAGGAGGAACAATAATTAAAGAAGGAGGGTTAGTATGTCATTTTAAGAGGGGTTTCTTTTCATGAATAATATAAGGGTATACATAGTATATAAAGAAAGATAGAGTTTGTGTAGAGGGTCTTTTAATTAGTTTAAAGGAGTCTCTTAAAATAGTGATTTCAAAGAGCACCCTTTTTGCTTCAAATAACCACAGAGAAACAATGATTTCAAAGAAGCAGTGATTGGAAAGGAAGATAGTGGTTGAGAGGAGAAGAGTTTTAGTGTCTAAAAGAGAGGGGACTTGTCTTCAAAAAACCAAAAACAGATATCATTAAAGGCCTTTTTTCTCACAACAAAGTTCATAACAAGGGAGCTTGTTTTCACTTAACAAAAACTTGTTTGCCAAATAAGGACAAACTTAGTCTTGCAAAGAGGAAAAGGTGTTTTTGATTGAGGACCTATTTCAGTGATCATTTGAATAGTTTGTCATGGTAAGTCAGTGAAGGGTATCAGAAGCAAAAATTCCTCCTAAGAAGGACAACAGAAGTGGGTATCACAGTAGGTATTAGCCTATTACAACTCAAGAGGTGAATAAATCTCCTTCAGTACTCTTCAATTTTCATGAAGCAGGATGCTTAGAATTTTGCCAAAAAGTCCAAGAAGTAAAAAGTCACCTTCCTTTAACACATTTATTTTCTTTAATGCTACAAGGAAAGCATGTCCATCTAGCAGGTCTGGATTTCAAATTCTCTCCTAGGGCTATCTCGAAAGCTACTAAGATCCCCTATATAGAAGAAAAGTGGTTCAAACAAACATACCTAAATCTGAATCACTATAAACCCTTTCTAAAACCAGACCATCAGGATGCTTGTCAAGCTATTTTCCATTTTTATTACTTGTTGAACAACTATGCCCCTCTCATGAAAGTCATCATGAAGTATTTCACGTGTGAAAGGAGGTTTTCCCGTATTTATGCCTATCACATCAGGCTTCTTATGCATTTCACAAGAGCTCAGTTGCTGAACCTACCTTTCTTCCTCTATAGAAGTATTGACAAGATGGCCTCTACTGTCCAAAACAAGCCCTCCGATCAACAACAAGATTGTTTGTTTCATCATTCCCTTATCAAGATCATCATCCTCCATCAACTGGAAAATAAGGCAGTTTCTTGGGACTTTTTCATTTCCCATCCCAATTTTTCCATTGCCTCTTCATCTCATGTGCCTTCCTCACCATCCACTCATCATGTTTCTCCTTTTTCTAGTAAAGCCACTCCATAAGACCAAAATCACCTATGGTTGAGAATGAAGAAGAGAAGAAACAAACTAGTGATGAAGAAGGGAAAAGTGACAAGAAGAAAACTAGTGATGATGAGGGACAAAGTAAAGACTCTAAACATGACAGTGGGGAAGAAGGAAATGATGGTGATCATGAACAAATTAATGATGAGCATAACAATCATGAAGAGGAACATGATGGTAGCCAACACAGAAGTAAGCATGATGATGATGAGGGACATAATAGTGAAGGTAAAGAGCAGATCAGTCATGAAGAAAGTAGGGACATAGATGAACAAGACAGTCCTCAAGATGACAAACAAAGTGGCAGCCAAAACAGTGATGATGAGGGTCATGACAGTCTTCAAAAGGACACTTATGATGAGAAACAAGACAACCCTCAAGAAAGCAATGATGATGGCAAGCAAACACCAAACAATGAGCATTCTAAAGGGGGCAACATGGAGCGAAAAGATCAAAAAAATCCTAAGGGCAACCAAGACCAAACCAAGGACCAAATTGAGCAAGAGAAAGTTATGAAACTATCTCTCCCTTCTCCTCCACACAGCCAAGAGCATGTGCTAGCTGCCTCTCTTAGGCAAGGGGCCATGACTCTTCCTCCAAAAGTGGCAAAGCCTAAAAACACTAGATCAGCAAAGAAGAAGATCACTCCAGCAGTGACTAGAAATGTCACAAGAGAACTAAGAAGTAGAGGCAAAATGCCTAAAAAGAGCATTGTTGAATTGCCAAAGAGGAAGAGGACCAAGAAGTCTATCCAAGGCAAGGGGAAAGAAAAAGAGGAGAGTAGTCATGAAAAGGAAAGGGAGTTTGACATCATCCAGATAGATAGTGATGATGGGAATGATGAAGCTAGAATTATTGAGGCTCTTTTACAAAATAGAGAAGCCCAAATTCATGACCTACAAGCTGATCTAGAAAGGTCCAAGGACCTCATAGATGTTCTACAGATGAAAAACAAACAAATGAGTGGTCAAATGATAGTTTATGAGGCCCAGGCTTTCAAATACCAAAGGGAAGCCTACAAAGCACAAGTCAAGCTTGAAGATCTTATGGGCGAATTTGACGATACTGAAGAAGAAGAGCAGCCAATGAGAAAGAGGCCTAGGACTATGGGTCTCAAGAAAGCTTTGGAGAAAAAGAAGGAAGAAGAGGCAGCCCTTGTTCGATATTATCCTCCTACTCAATTGCTCACCCAAGAAATAGAAAATAATAGGGAACCATGGCTTGAAAGGGCCAACAAGAATTTGGAAGATAAGTTAGAGAAAGCTAACAGAGACTTTATTCTACAAAAGAAGATGACCGGGCACTACAAGAAGTTGAACCAATTTTCTCGAAGAAAGCTCAAACTTGCTCAAGAAAGGCTCAAGGCTGCCTGAAAGCGGCGCCCAGTAGAAAAAGTGGAGGAAGGCACATCAGCGCTCGAAATATTGGCCTCAAATTCCTTACATGCTTCTAAAAACCCATGAGGGGATTTCTCGCCAAAGTCGAGCAAATTTTGACAAGATTTTTCTTTTTGTGTTTTTTGGCCATAATTGCACATTTTTCAAGGTGCTGCCATGGGTGCTAGGAGCATCCTCAACTCATGAAAGTCATTTTGTTGGATGGAATAAATTCAGGGGAAACTACTCACAAATTTTCAGATCCAAAGGAGGTGTTTTGATCCCCCAAAGAGGCGAAAAACAATGATTTTTTGACTTTCTGCCTCACTTATCAGCAAGGGCTAATTTTTGTTTTTTTCCACTTAGTTCAATTTTTAACATACTTAAAAGGATAAATTTGGGAAAAATCAAATAGGTCCAGAAACTAGACATCCAGGGCTTTCCAACGAGCCATCAGGAGCCTCGTTTCAACATTGGGAGGTTATACAGAGCAATACATGGTCATACAAGCTTGGAAGAAACACTTTGTCTCATGATGTGGATGATTTCTTGTTTGTCTTGGATGGTGGAAGAGGAATGTTTGTTGGATTCCTTGGCTTGGTAAAATGGTATAGTGCTCCTATCTGTATGTTTTCCTTAGTTTATCATACATGTTTCTATGTTTCTTGCTTGCTGTAGGTCAGTAAAGAATAGATTTGAGACATGCCCATGGAGACACCTCAAGTTTCTTGATTTCATTACAGCTTCTATGTTTTTCTTCTTTCTTAGTTATGTCAAAGAATTCTTAACTGCTCTTTGATACCCTAAGAACTTGTTATCAATTTCATTAATTGTTATTATGTATGATATCAAGTATGATTCAAGGTATGCCCTACTTACTCATAGCTATCCAAAACCGCATCACTAAAACCTTTCTCTGAATATTTGATTGTCCTAGCTGAACCAAAAAGGTCTTGTTTTGATCTTGCCCTTTGCCTATGCTCTCCAATCTTAGTTCAAAGTTTGCGATAGCTCAAAATATGATGTCTAGGAGTTCCCTCTTCGTAGATTGAGTTTTTTTTCTGTCTTGTGTGTTTTCTCCAAAGTTTGAAGGTGATTTTCCCAAAGTTAGAGGGTCTTATACTTCTATGTATCACCGGAATTTCTATTTTATGCATATATCAGTTTGAAGTTTCATTTATCGTGATTAATAGTTAGCCCTACCACATGGATTTTTGTTGTAAACTATTTGTGCTTAAACCTCTTTGTCCTTTCATAAATTTAGTGTCCATCTCATTCCACTCCACCTAAAGAATCCATTTTACCTTGACCAAATTGGCCATGCAATATACCTTGTCCACCCTTTGAGGTAGTCTCGACCTTATCAACCCCATGGCCTAGTTGATCTGAAAATATTTTTATCTATCTATCCTTTGATCATTTCTCCCTCAAAAAACCTAAAAAAACCAAAAATACACTTAACAACTAGCCTAAAATTAGATATATAGAAAGCAAACAAGTTCACATCCTTTGCACAAATAGAGAGAGCCCTCTCTTAGTCTAGGAAGGCTAGGTCCTTGGACTCAAAAGTTGGTTTGATGTTACCCTGTCATTTGGCTCGCCAATCTGCCAAATCACGGGACACTAACACACCACATGATGTTTTAATCAAGGACCTCAAAGATCCTAAACATATTTTAGCTACTGGCATTGCTGATGATTCCATAAGGTTGTATAAGTTTGACAACTTTGGGTCATCATGTCTTCCCTCTGCTTTTTTGCTCACAATGATGAAGTGAGAAAACTTTGGCATGAGTGATTTGGTCACTTAAACTATCGCTCTCTTCAAACTCTATGTAAGGAAAATATGGTGACAAGTCTTCCTATGGTATCTTGCTGAGATGGTGTTTGCTCCGGATGTGTACTCGGAAAACATCATTGGGATAGTTTTGACAAACGTGCCTCTCGGCATGCTTCATCCCCTTTGCAGCTTGCACACAGTGATTTATTGGTCCACTTCTTGTTGTTTCTTTCTCTAGTTGCAAGTACTTCTTAACTTTCATTGATGATTTTTCTAGACGCACTTGGGTATACTTCTTAAAACTCAAGAGTGAAGTTTTTAACATGTTCTTGGCCTTTAAGGCCTTTGTTGAGAAACAATCTAGACATCAAATTCTTAAGTTAAGATC
Source organism: Pinus albicaulis (assembly GCA_034641835.2). NCBI lineage: Eukaryota > Viridiplantae > Streptophyta > Pinopsida > Pinales > Pinaceae > Pinus > Pinus albicaulis. The sequence goes on from CM076574.1 coordinate 1,160,600,146, forward strand.
AGACAATGGAGGAGAATATTTTAACAACAATTTTATCAACTTCTGCACTGAGCATGGAATTCAATTGCAACATATTGTTCCATATACTCCACAACAAAATGGTGTAACTGAACGGAAGAATCGCACCTTAAAAGAAATGGCTAATTGTATGCTTCAATCTAAAGGACTTGGTCTCATTTTTTGGGCAGAAGCCATTAACTCTGCAAATTACATAGTAAATCGCACTCCTACTAAGGTTTTAAAGAATATAACTCTAGAAGAAGCTTGGAGCTCAATCAAACCATATGTAAGTCACTTTCGTGTTTTTGGAAGTGATGCTTGGGCCCATATTCCAGAAGTGAAACATAAAGCCTTAGAACCTAAGGGTGAAAAATGCATTTTTGTTGGATATTCTGAAGATGTCAAAGGATCTAGAATTCTTCAACAAAAATCCAGAAGTATAATCATTAGAAGAGATGTAAAATTTGATTAAAATATATCGGCTTGCGAGCCTAGTTCGGCAAGTGTGCCACCTTTGGCCTGCGAGCATGATTCAGCATATGTTCTACCTCTCTCTCTCTCTTCTATTTTTAATAGCAATCCTTCTAGTTTAGATGATGACAGTGAGGATGAAAATCCTCCTCCACCTCTTGAAATTGTTTTTTATACTCCACTGCTTCCAACATGGGTCCGCTCTACTCAGGATGCAGCAGGTTCTCTTGCAGGTGACCCTGCTGATCGACGACGTACACGTTCTCAGGTCGAAAGAGCCTCTTCCTTATTAGCTCAAGTTCCAAAAAAAATTGATCCAGAAACCTTTGAAGAAGCCTTCGTGTCATCCAGATTGGGATGAAGCTATGAATGAAGAGTATCGTTCCTTATTGGCAAACGATACTTGGGATCTTGTTCCTCTTCCAAAAGGAAGAAAACTTGTCAGATGTAGATGGGTTTACAAAACCAAGTTTGGACCAGATGGAAAACTAGAGAGACATAAAGCTCGTCTTGTTGCTAAATAATTTTCACAAGTTGAAGGCATTGACTATACTGAAACCTTCTCCCCTATTGCCAAAATGAATTCGATCCACCTTGTTCTTTCCCTTGCTACCTCCTTTAAATAGGAAGTCCATCAGATGGATGTTAAATTCGCCTTCTTACATGGAGATTTGCATGAAAAAATCTACATGGAACAAACCCCTAGCTTTATCCAAAAAGTCTCCAGCCTTGTTTGTCGCCTTAGGAAGTCTCTCTATGGTCTCAAACAAGCTCCTCGGGCTTGGTATGCCAAAATGGATAGATTTCTCTTAGATAATGGCTTTTCTAGGTGTCATTCTGATAACACTGTCTATACCAAGAAAGTGGGTATTATGTTGATGATCTTATCCTTACTAGTAGTGATCCAAACCATATAAACCATGTGAATTCTATCCTCAAAAATAATTTTGAAATGAAAGTCTTAGGACACTTGCATCATTTCCTTGGTCTTAAAGTCTTGCAATCCAATGACGACATTACCCTCTCTCAGTCCAAGTATGCCTGTGATCTTCTGCACCACTTTCACATGGAATACTGTAAGCCAGCCCCTTCTCCCTTTCAGTCTAGATTCAAGCTTTCAGTCACTTGTACTACCCCTGAAGTTGATGCTACCTTATATCGTCAACTTGTTGGTAAACTTATGTATCTAACCCATACCCTTCCTGTCCTTTCCTTTTCCATTGGTCTTATCGCTCGGTTTATGCACCAACCTCATGAAAGTTGCTGGAAAGCAGCCAAAAGAATACTTTGATATATTTGAGGTACAGTTCAGTTTGGGATTCATTACAGTGCAGGAGCATCTCCATTGTTGATTGGTTTCATTGATTCTGATTGGGCTGGTGACCCTAATGATAGAAAGTCAACTGTAGGATATGTATTCACTCTCGGTTTAGGACCTATTACTTGGTCTTGTAAGAAACAAAGTGTCTTCTCTCTTTCTTCAGCAGAAGCAGAGTATTGTGGTGCAGTTGAAGCCAAAAAGGAAGCCATGTGGCTTCGTCAGATCCTGTCTAAATTTGGTCTCCATTAGCAACATCCAACTACACTTTGGAGTGATAATCAGAGTGCCATTCAGCTATGTAAAGATCCAGTTCAGCATTAGCATACGAAACACATTAAACTCCACATATACTTCATCAAAAAGCTCATTCATGATCGTGTTCTTGAAGTACAATATTGTCCAACCAATGATCAAGTAGCTGATATCTTTACACAGGCTCTCACAGAAGCAAAGTTTACCAAAATTTGATCCATGCTTGGAGTTCAGGAAAGTTTTCATTAAGGGGGGATAGGCTCTAATGCCTCCTTCCTTCTCATATTGTGTCACTTTTGTAAATCCTTCAATCCTATCCCAATTTTTTCTTAAGGGGGGATGTTAGGATATTTTGACACATAGGAAATAGGCTCCTTTTGTGTCACCTTTGTAAATCCTTCAATCCTATCCCAAGTTGTTCTTAAGGGGGGATGTTAGGATATTCCGACAGATAGGAAATAGTTAATAATAACTTAGTCTAGTGTAGATTTAGGTAAAGTGTGTTTCTTTACCATGTACATTTGTAACTTATAATCCAACGGTCACAATTTGTAGTGATCCAATGATTATCTCTCACCTCGGTATTAACAACACTTGATTCGTCGCTTAACACTTGATTAGTCCATGATCTCTATTTAAAGAGCATGGAGGGTCATTTTTCCAATAACCGTTTATGAGAGAAACATATGTAAAGTTTCTTTTTATATTAATAAATTGCCTGAAGTAGCCATGTTGGCTCAGGCCGTGGACTGTTTCCCTCTTTGAGGGTTTTAACCACGTGATTATGCTGGTGTACGAATTTGTGATCTTTTTGTGAGCAGTGACCTTTGGTTCTTGATCTATGCAACTTAACCTATAAATTCCTACAGAACAATATTATCAGCATAGAGGAGAAGAGTAATGAGAACACCAACAATTTCAGTGCTCTTGTACCCGTGGATTCCAGACACTCCTCTAGCTTATCGATGTATATGCCAAAAAGGGTAGGGGATAGGGGACACCCTTGCTTAACTCCAATATTGCATTTAATGTCTTTAGACCACCCCTCGTTGGTCTTAAGCTTGGTAGTGACGGTCTCATAGAGACAAATCATATAAATCCTTAGCTCGGGAGGGACAATGATCTCTTTAATTCTCTACGAAATTTTATCTCGAGGAAAAATGTCAAAAGCTTTTCTAAAGTCCATAAAGCAACATGAGAGATCAGCTTTAATATTGCGACATTCCTCTACAATGATTCTAAGAGTGACCAGATGGTCAATAGTCAAGTGTTGTCTCCTAAAACCAGCATGTCCTTTAGCTCTTTTTCCATGGATTTCAAGCCAAAGGCTAAGCTTCTTCTCCAAAATGAGCCCATAAATCTTGGCAAGGATATGGCTAACTATAATGGTCCTGTAGTTAGATGGAACACTCTTTTCGACCTTTTTAAATATAGGTACAATAAGGCTTTGTGTCCAAACCCGAGGGAAGCCATGCATTACAACCAAATTGAGAAGCTTGTGGAGATAATGAATGAAGATAGATCTTCCCATTTTAAGGATCTCAGCTTGGTATCCTTCAATATCTTTAGCTTTCCCATTAGCGAGCTTATTAATACCAGACTCAATGTCGTCAAGAGCGAATACATCCTCCTTAATTAGAGTGATTAAGGTGGTTCTCATAGTGTCCAGAGAGTCATACAACTTCTTTAGATAGTTGTCCCAGTTTTCTAAGGGGATAGAATGGTTATCTTTAGTTTTACAGACAAGAACATTCCGCCAAAAAAATTTGGGCACGACTTTAGAAAGGTGGAGAAGATAATCCTGTATTTAATTAATATATGATATTTTCTTCCTCTTGATGATATTTTTGTATATATTGATATTCTACAGCTTAATAATATCATTAGGAGCATATCTGATCCCTTTCCTGGCAATTTTTCAATCTTTGTCATACCATGGATCGGAAGTTCTAAAGGATAATAGTGAAATGGTAATAAATTTGATCAATGTTATTATTCTAATTCATGGGGCCGAAATCCCTCTCTAAATACCTTAATAAGAGGTTGGTTTTACTTCTATCGAAGCGAATGTGTTTTTTTCTATCATTGGTCTCTTGCATGTGGGTGGTATGCATAGCAAGATCGAGGGATAGAGAAAAAGGTCTGTGGTCAAAGTTAGGGTCGAATCCATTAATAAGCTCAAAGCTTGTAATATGGTAGAGGATGAGGATGTCAGAAATTACATAATCCACGACATTGCTACCCAATGCATGGAAACATGTCATCTGACCGAAGAGGGGCCACTTGTTAATACCATTACAAATAATTAGGTTATGGGAACTGCAAAATTTGAGGAGCTCATTGTCGAATAAGTTCTCGATAATTGTAGAAATTATATAATATGCATGTATATCTTGGATTCACCCGATCTGACAATTTTATAAAGTTAAATACTAAATCGCTTCTACAAATATTTTCGAAATAAAAAACATAATCGCCAATTACATGAACATGAAGAAATATCAATCACTCACGACACAGATAATTTCCCTGGAAATATTATAGCTAAATACCCCACTATATTCTATTATATATTATATCATGGATCATGAAAAAATTACATACATAACTCATCTCACAAGAGCCCTCAGTACATCAGCTAATTGTCTCACAATGTCATACAAAAATTAGCAAATCCCTTGGCCAATTTACTGCCTCCAGATAGCCTGCCTTCACTGTGCAATCCCTGCTGAATGCAATCCCTGAATTGATGCAATATTTTCTGCCTTGCCTGCGCAAGTATCATGGGCACATCCAATGTGTGTTTACTTTCATGTGTGCAAGTGGATAATGTCACAACTAATAGTCAACTTCCCTTTCACCTAGAACTCAACTGGGTCTCCACTGGATCTGACATACATGCAACTAATATTAGTAAATCCTCAGTTGCATATGAGATCACTAATTGTGAATTAATTAATATTTAATTCACTAGATCTCTCACTAGTGTATCTTCAGTTACAACAAGCACAACTAAGATTAACTCACTTAACTGAGTTAAAGTATTTACAACTTGCACAAACTCATGCACCGCTATACTTCGAACTCTATTAAAACTAGAATTACTCTGCATGTCCCACCAACCAACCTCTAACTCGAAATTCACTTAGCCAACTTATTTTTCCACTTTAGTTAACTATTTCAATTCCACATTGAGAATAGATTATAGTTTAATGTACATCTAAATTAAGGTATCATAAAAATAGACATGCACCTAAAAATATCCTGTGGGCCCCACCCTAGTGTAGGTGATTAATTTTCACTAGGATCATGGGTGCCAAAAATTTATTGTTGAATCTCAACACTCCCTCTCAACAATAAAGGGATTATCCTTCACCCTGATCCTATCTCTATGGTATTCGAATTTACTCCTGGTGAGCACCTTTGTCAGAATATCTGCATCGTGATCTTCTGTGGGAATGTACTAAAGCAACATGATTCTCCTCTGCACACAATCTCTGAGATGATGGTACCATATATTTATATGCTTGGACCTATCATGAAACATAGGATTAATCTATATTTTAATGCAACTCTGATTATCACAATGAATCACTATCGGATCTATCTGAGAACCAAACAAACCAACCAAGATCTTTCTCATCCAGATAGCCTCCCATGCAGCTTGGCTTGCTGCCATGTATTCCGATTCCACTGAAATAAGTGCCACGGAACTCTGATTCCTGCTACACCAAGAAAAAACTTTCGATCCAATGCTAAATACCCCCCCTGATGTTCTCTTTCTATCAGATGGACTCCCAACCCAATCTGCATCCATGAAGCCAAGAAACTTCACTCCATTTGTTCTTCGATACCATAGACCATACTCTGATGTGCCCCTCAGGTATCTCAGGACATGCTTCCCTGCCTTCCAAAAGAGCTTGGTAGGCTTAACCATAGCTTGACTTAGTTGGTTAATTGCATAGCAAATTTCTGGTCTCGTGTTCAATAGGTACATTAGCGATCCCACTAACTGTTGATAGAAAGTAGCATCCACTATCTCTCCAGAAGTAGCATCCTCTTTCCTCCAGTTTCCTGGAAGAGGCGTATCCATGGGTTTGTAGCTATCCATGTTAAACTTACCTAACATCTCCTTTACATACTTTCCTTGAGACACAAAAAGTTCACCATCCCACTGCCATATTTCCAATCCAAGGAAATAATGAAGGAGGCCCATATCCTTCATTTCGAACTCCCTTGTAAGATCCTCCTTAAATGAGTGTATCAACTTCTCATCACCAGTCAAAATTAGATAATCAACATAAAGAAAAATGATCAATAGCTTACCCTCAACAACGATCTGGTACAGGTTTGCATCTGCTTCACTTTTGGTGAAGCCCAGTCCAGTGAAATAGATGTCTATATGAGTGTACCAAGCACGAGGTGCTTGCTTCAGCCCATACAATGATCTTTTGAGTATGCACACATGTGAATCAATGTTGAAGATATTGAATCCTCCAGGATGCTCTATGTACACCTCTTTCTCAATGATCCCATTGAGAAACATAGTTTTCACATTCATCTTATGAATGCGCCAGCGCATCTGCGTTGAGAGTGTAAGGATGGTCCTTATGGAAGAGTACCTTGTGGCAAGCATAAAAATCTCATCATAATCTATCCCCTCGATCTGTGAGAAACCCATGGCCACAAATATGGCCTTGTATTTCTCCACACTCCCATCAATAACTTGCTTTACCTTGTAGATCCATCTTGAACCTACCGCTGATTTGCCAACCAGTGTTCAGACAATTTCCCATGCACTATTTTTGACAATGGAGCTGTACTCCTCCACCATTGAATCAAACTAAGTAGGCTGATGAATTTCTTCCTAGAAGGAATATGGTTCAGTAACAATACATTTTCTCATAAGAGCCATGTATCCAGTAAATCGGTCAGGAGGCTGTCTCTGTCTGCACTGTGAAGTAGGAGTTCCTACATTCTCTGCAGCACCAAGTCTCAGCCTATCATCTTCTATGGTGTGCTTTCTGCCATTTCTAATGGATGGCTCTGCATGAGTGATTTCCTCCACTCCATGAACCTCCTCTTGTGGCCAATCCACATCTTGAGACTCATATTTGGGAGTGAGCAGTTCCTCCTCTGCATGCGAGTCCAACTCCCTCTCAAGGGACAACCACATGGATTTCCCCTCATCAAATTTTATATCTCGTCATAAAATAATCATCATTTTCTTTGGAAAATACACACGATAATTATGGGTGTTTCTGTGTACCCCACAAAAATCCCAACTTTAGCAGTTAGTTCGAGCTACTTCCTGGCATCCTTGGTCACATGCACATAAACAGATGAGCCAAAAGTATTAAAGTGTGAAACATCTGGTTTCTTACCAGTGAAATATTCTTTAGGTGTACTCATGCCAATTACTCTATGAGGACAATGATGTTGCACATAATCCGCAGTGTTGCATTCTTCCGCCCACAAATGCATTAGTAGGCCCTGATCATGCAACATTGCTCATGCTCTACCCACAATCATTATGTTCTTCCTCTTTGCGGCCCCATTCTGCTTTGGGTTATGAGGCTCTATGAGTTCTCTTCGAATTCCTTCTTTGCTGTAGAAGTTATTGAATTCATTAGAGATGTATTCTCCACCATTATCACTCTTAAGAGCCTTCACTTACTTCCCCGACTCTTTCTCCACCAATTCCTTAAAGTCACAGAATTTAGAGAATGTTTGATATTTCTTCTGCATGAATAAGATCTAGCATTTATGAGAAAAATCATCAACACATATTACATAGTACTTATGTTTTGTTATTGAAGCAACCGAGAAAGGCCGACACATGTCTATGTAAACTCTCTCAAGGATCCTCGAAGCATGGTTCTCCTTCTCATGAAAGGTGACTTTACATACTTCCCCATGGTGCATACCTTGCACTGATCTAACTGAGCAAGTGTTCTCATTGGAATTTCAGTAGATATTTGCTGCATGACTTTCAGGGCTCGATGATGAAGATGGCCTAATCGCTTATGCCATAATTCACCCTCATCCTGGCTCACCACTTTCTCCGCCTTGCCCACCATGGCAGTGCAACCATCTACTTCCAGCTTGTAGAGATTATTATCTCAAATCCCTATCCTCTTGGCTTGACCCATTGTTTTTTTTCGTAGGAAATATTTTCCATCACTAAAAACAGCGTCATAGCCTCTATCCTCAAACATTGCAACTGAGACCAAATTTTTCTTCAAACCTGGTACATGCATTACATATTTTAATTGAAATTTTTTACCTGACTCCCTCTGAAATGTAATGGTACCAATCCTAATATCACTGTATTGTTCGTCGTCACCCATCTCAATATGCATCTCGAGATATTTCTCCTCCAAGTCACTTAAAAGTTCCTTGTCTCCCGTCATGTGAAAGGAAGCACCATTATCCTAATACGACACTGATCGCAATGCATTTGACACCATGAATTCAATCAAGGAGAAGTCAAGCTCAAATTTTGAGGCAAGGGCCTCACCAGCTATAGCTCTAGCAACCTTCTTGTTCTTCTTTTTTTGTGGATGGTTAGTAGCAAAATGCCCATGTTCATGATAGTGAAAGCACTTCACCTTGTTTCTTGCCTTTAGACTCAGATTTAGAAATGAATTTCTTCCCTTTCCCCTTCTTTTCCTTAGTAGCCAAAGAAAAATCCTCTTCATCATCATGCTTTGATGAAGAGCCATCTCTGGTGTTCCACCTGAACTGCTCTTGCACGATATCCGACCATGGTCGTTCCCAATCTGACAATTTTTCCCGTCCGTTGACAGAGTCTTCATAACTATGCCAACTCTTAGGAAGTCCTAGGAGAGCCAAACACACCAAATCATCATCAATGACTATTATTCCCACACTCCGCAGCTCATCTCGACATTGGATAAAATTTGTGAGATACTTTGGAATGGTGTCACCCTTTTCCATCTTGATCTTCCTGAGTTTATCTTTGAGCACCAATTTCCTATGGTCCCTGCTGCTTTGGAATATATCTGTCAAAGCCTTCCACATAGCATATGGTGTGGCTTTCCCATGGAGGCTTGAGACAATGTGGTCTTGTACTCCCTCCAACAGGATCCTCCTTGCCTTTGTCACTTTATTTTTCCATGCATTAATATTGACAGCCTCTGTCTTAGGAACATGTTTTTCAATGAATTCCTTCAAGCCACTGTCTTCAAGTACCACCTACATCCTATACTTCCAAGAAATGTAGTTCGAACTGCCCTCGAGTGCATAATTTAACCTCAAGCCATTGAAATCCATTTCGATCTTCAATTAGTTGTAGCACCAAGAAAGTCTTTCTGCAAATTCGAATTCTTTCCAGTCACAAACTCAACTCCTGCTTCACTTCTGCAATTTCCTGTGATCTGATACCATGTAGAAATTATACAATATGCATGTATATATTGGATTCACCTGATCTAAAAACTTTCTAAAGTTAAATACTGAATCGCTTCTACAAATATTTGTGGAATTAAAAACACAATCGCCAGTTACATGAACATGAAGAAAGATCAATCACACACAACATAGATAATTTCCCGGGGAAAGCTTACAGCGAAAGCCTCACTATATTCTATTGTATTTATATCATGGATCATGAAACAATTACATAAAAAAATATTCTCACAGGAGCCCTCAGTACATCAGCTAATTGTCTCACAATGTCATACAAAAATTAGCAAATCCCTTGGCGAATTTACTGCCTCTAGACAACTTGCCTTCACTGCGCAATCCCTACTGAATGAAATCCATAAATTGATGCAATCGTGCCTGCCTTGAATGCACAAGTATCATGGGAACGTCTAATGTGTTTTTACTTGCATGTGTGCAAGTGGATAATGTCACAACTGATAGTCAACTCCCCTTTCACCTAGAACTCAACTGGGTCTCCACTAGATCTGACATGCATGCAACTAATATTAGTAAATCCTCAGTTGCATGTGAGATCACTGATCGTGAATTAATTAATATTTAATTCACTAGATCTCTCACTAGTGTATCTTCAGTTACAACTAGCACAACTGAGTTTAACTCACTTAACTGAGTTAAAGTATTTACAACTTGCACAAAATCATGCACCACTACACTTCAAACTCTATTACAACTAGAATTACGCTGCATGTCCCACCAACCAACCTATAACTCGAAATTCACTTAGCTAACTAATTTTTCCACTTTATTTAACTATTTAAAGTCCATATTGAGAATATATTACAGTTTAATTTCCATCTAAATTAAGGGATAATAAAAATAGACATGCACCTAAAAATAGCCTGTGGGACCCACCCTAGTGTAGGTGCTTAATTTTCACTAGGATCATCGGTGCCAAAAATTTCTTGTTGAATCTCAACAATAATGTCTCTAGATTTTCTCTTGAATCTATTAGCTAAATTATGATATTAATCAAGCCACAAGGGGCCAGGGTTAGAGTTGTTGCTTAATGTAATGGCTTGGTTAGTAGCAATTCTAACATTAAAGTCTCCTAGTAAAAGGATATTACCATCATTTCTTAGGTTGAAGATGTGTTTTTCTAAAGAATTGAAAGGAAAATTCTTATCCAAGTTTTTCTTCTTATAGGATGTAGAGTTGATAGGAGTGAAATAATAGATTGCAAGAAAGATCCTATTGGTGGTAGAACCAGAGATCTCGATCCCAATGTATTGATTGAAGGGGTTGATTTTATGAAGTTGGATGTGAGAGGAAAAAGTGTTCCTTATATAGCATGCTATACCATCAAAACCTCTCTGACAGGATTTCTTATTCCAACTAGACCAGAGAGTGAAACCATGGAGGTGAGGGACCCTAGATTCATCATGCTCCCATGTTTCAACTAAGAGAATAAGGTCAATATCACTTGGGATCCAACTTAACATAGGACCTTTACACTATGGAAAGTACAGAAGTTCCAGAAGAGGATCCAGAGTGATGTGAATCCCTATTTATCACTGGTGCTTGAGACTCTATCTCTAATAATAGTTTTCCTATTCCTAATGATTTCCCATTTTCCGACCTTTCTTGAATCCTTAACCTTTTGGACTTCTTTCCTAGGTTCAACTTGGTCTTCTGGAAAGAAATCTTCATTTATAAATATTCCTATTCCTTTTAGGCTTGGGGATTTCTGGAGTATATCCAATTTATGTTCATGACAACTAGCCTTGACACAGATGAGTCTGTGTTTATGCTCAAATATATTTTCGATCATTATTGCTTCTATGAGATAGGTTGTTTCAATTTGAGATTTTGTTTTTAATTGTTCTTTAACCATTTCTAATGTGTTTTCATTGTTTTTTTCTTCTATACCCGCAACTATAAGATTTAAGGCTCGTTTGTGGCACTCATGGTCGAGAAAAATTAATTTATTAATTTCCTCTTTGATGGATTTAATATCTAGGTTATTTTTTTGTTATTTAGGGCTGAGTTATTGATCAGGAGATCATGTGTTATGCTCAAATTGAAAGTGCTCGAAACAAGACTAAACTTGAGTGACTAGAAAGGTCTCGTTGTTGTGATTTCGACGCCATTAATGGTTTGAAAAACCGATGTCATATGAGGAAGATATCGCGTTCTGTTCGTTTTCCCAAAAACCTAAAATTTTGTGACTGAGATGCTCGGTTAGCAGATGGCATATTCTGGGGAATATTCCCTTTTCTCATAGCCAATCAGATCGCGCTACATGGCTTAATCTAGGTCGTTGATTTTTGTGGCATGGAAGTGATTCTGACTGTTGATGTTTTAGAAATGGGTTGTTGGATGAGTGACACGTGGTAAGCGCGGAGGCTGCCACGTGTCCTCAGGAGGGTTGATTAAAATTTTGTTGGAGTTGGGGGGGTGGAAGGGGGGGGAGGGGGGGGGGGGGAGGTTCGATCCCGCGACCTCCAGTGTGCTCGCGAAGACCTCAAACCATTCCTCCTACCATGTTTTTCTTAACACTATGGTTCTTCGCATTAATTTATGGTTAACATATTGTGCATTCGGAGGGGGGTACCCCAACATTGCAGTCACATGGTATATCAAACTATGGAATTTTTTTTTATATAAACCCACAACAACAAATACTCCGATTGCTAGTGGATGGGATCACATGCAACAAGTGTTAAAACTGCGACATCAACCTTTAAAATGATGGTCACAATAAACTTTATCCTAGCGGTTTCAATGTATGCGTTCAAATTTCATGCGGTGATATTAACTGCAGTGTGACAGTTTTACAAACCATAACTTCTGGCAGGGGATTAATGCGTTCACATGGGTACAATTTCATAATTTTTAATGCCACAGTTTCTGGAACTCCGACTCCAGTTTCTGTTTCCCTTTTATATGTGAAGTTGAATCAATTAAACGCGAAGTTAACAGCGGGGGGTCAGCATGTGACCACCCTGCCCAAACCATTTTATGCCTATCCAAACGATCTTCCGAGGGAATTGGAGCATGCCCTAAATTTAGGGCTCTTTACTATTTTTATCCATAGTTAAGTGCCAGTCTCCACTTTTAGTGGAGCTTTTCTAGCTGACATTAGGAAAAATGCATTGGCAGGTCAATTTTCGACCTATTTGGGTGAAACAAGAGTCTACCTAGACTAATTTGAGCATTATGGAGCCATTGGTGCAGAGAAAATGGCCATTAGAGGTCCATAAACACATGTAATTTTTAATTTTGAGCATAATGAAAAAAAGGGACATACCATTGGGAGTTGGACAAGCATATGTAGCCCAGGAGTGGTGGATGAGTTCATCATGCCTACTGTGTAAAACTTATATGTGATTGTATTTCTCTATTATACACTGCTTTTCAGTGTTTTTAGGCTTATTTTCATGCTTAAAGTTCACAATTTCATCTATGTTTCATGGTTAAAACACTCATTCCTTAAGCAAACAAATGGAGACAAATTGTACATGTTTTTAATACTTAAAGGACACTTAGCACAAAAAACTAATACACTCCTTTGAGATCAATTTGGTATCAAAGCTAGAGTTTAATCTCTGGTGTTTTTGTGTGTAGATATTTTTTAACTATTTGCAAGGGTTTTCATGCTTACTAGGCTCAAGATCAAGAGAGGAGAAGGAAAATTAGTGGAAGAAAGAGTTTCTCAAAATGAGCCACATCAAAGGAGGGCAAGATTTCCACATTATCCACCACCTATTTCACCTCCAAAGAAGCAGAAGAAGCAATAAGCATGCCTCCAGGAGAAGAAGAAAACCATGAATAGGTGGATCCCAAAGAAGAAGAAAGAGTGTTCAGGAAATAATTCCTTGACATGACTGAAATGGTGAGCGTCCTTTATCAAGAAAGGAATGAAAGAATAGAAAGAGAAGGATCCAAACTTCACAAGGAAGGTCAGGGATCATCAGGAGGCCACAATGATGAAGATAAATCAAAGAAGGGCAATGGAGGAAATGGAGGTAGTGGAAAGTCACCATCCTCACCCTCATCATCATCCTCTACTTCATCTTCAGTACACCAGTTACACAAGTCAAAGAACACTGGTAAAAGTCCTTTTCTAACACTTGATGTTAAGTTTGAATTGCCAATGTTTAATGGTGAAGTCAATGCAGAAAATATTGATAATTGGATTAGGAAATTGGAGGTCTATTTGAGAATTCAGAACCTTCATGATGATGATACCAAAATCCAACTAGCTTCATTGAGGATGGAAGGTGCAACTCTTGTTTGATGGGAAGCCAAGACAAAGGAGGAGATCAAGAATCATGGTAAGATTATACTATCATGGAATGATTTCATTACTGCCATAAAACAACATTTTTATCCATTAGCTCACATGTGGAAAGCGATAATGAACTGGCAAAATTTTAGACAATTGAAAGGACAAAATGTACAAGACTATACCTAAGAATTTAGGAGAAGAGATCTCTTATTAGGGGTAGATTTGAAAAGTCAAGATACTTTGATCAAGTAAATAGGAGGCTTACATAGCTACCTTAAACATACTATCCTCATGTTTAATCCTACAAGTCTAGACGAGGTATGTGTTCAAGCTACACATCTAGAAGCTAGAGGGAAAAATAATTTTGAGGAGGGTAGAAACAAACCTT
>CM076574.1:1160614375-1160901419 GCA_034641835.2 Pinus albicaulis
CAGGCGACAGGGACTAATAAGGTTTTCAAAGGGAGCTTTTAAATTGAAAATTATTATGGTAAGTTTTAAAAAATGGCTTAGTATCAAAAGTTTATTTTATAATTAAAAGAATTCTTTTATAAAATATTTATTTTTATATATTAAAATAAAACCTAGGGTTTTATTATAAGGGTTTGTTTTTATTTATTTTTATAAAGCTTGCAAAAGAAGAAATTTAGGGTTTTATTAGATGATATTTTCTTTGAAAAAAGATTACAACAAACAGTTTTCAGCCACAACTTCCTTCTTTCACAGGGAAGGATTAAGATGTGTGGGCCATTAAAATGGAGACCATGTTAAAAGCGCATGATGTTTGGGGTCATGACAAGTTTGGGTTTGCAAAACCTCAGAATGACGTAAAGAACGAGCCTTGCATAATGCAGAGAGAGAACAATGGAATAAAGAAAAAAGGAAAAATGCATAAGCGTTACTTCTTATCCAGCAGGGAGTGGAACGAGCAGTGTTCTAGAAGATTATGATCACATCTTCAGCAAAGGAAGCATGGGAAACTTTGGCGACAAGCTATCAAGGTATGGCCAAAGTCAATATTGTTAAATTTCAGAATACTAGGAGAGATTTTGAAAGTCTGCAGATGAAGGAGACAGAGGACATCGATTCTTTCATGAATCAGGTCATATTTGTGTAAATCAACTAAAAATTTATGATTAAGAAATTAAGTATTGAACAGTGATTAAGAAGGTCATTAGATATTTGTCTACCAAGTTTGATGTTGTGGTGGCAGCCATAGAAGAAGCCAAGGATTTGGGAAAACTAATAGTTGATGAGTTGATGTGATCACTTCTATAATATGAGGCAAGGATAGACATAAATAAAGATTCCACTTTAGAAGCTGCTTTCAAAATTTGAGTTTCTATTTCAAGATGTTGAGGCAGAGGTCGATCGAGAGGTAGAGGATGAGGCAGAAGGTATGGTGATAAAAGAGATGACTGAGAAGATCATGGACATGAAAATGGAAGCAAAAATAGCAGAAGCTTCAACAATAATCAAATATTTGAAAAATCAAAAGTGAGATGTTATTATTTCAATAAATTTGGTCACTATGCTTGTGATTACAGGAAGAAGATAGTTGATCAAGGAAACCAGAGATCTAATGTTAGTACAGAGAATACTAACTCCATGTTCCTAGTATGCAACAACATGCATGAACCTTATGATAAGGTGTGAATATTAGACAGAGGTTGCAGTAACCACATGATAGGAAACAAGAGTTTGGTTGCAAATTTGGATCAATCTGTAAAGACAAAGGTAAAATTGGGGACTGACAAGACTGTGGATGTAGATGGCAAAGAAGTGGTCAACATTCTAACCAAGTAGAGGGAGCTAAGGACAATCTCAGAGGTATATTATGTTCTTGGTCTCAAACACAATTTGATAAGTGTTGGTCAATTGACACAAAAAGGATACTGAGTTATCTTTAAGGGGTAAGAGTGTGTTATTTATGACAAACCCCCAAGCAAGCAACATATAGAAAAGGTGCAGATGACAAGGAACAAACTATTTCCTCTAATTATGAATTACAATGATTAGGTCAGTTCTTTTATTGTTGCATGTCATAATGATTATTGGTTATGGCGCCTTCGGTTTGGACACTTGCACTTTTCTGGTTTTATATTGTTGCATCAGAAACAGATGGTCAGAGGATTACCTCCCATCAAAGAACCTTCTATTACTTGTGAGTGTTGCATCTTGGGAAAGTAACACTGTGAAAGTTTTCCGAAGGGAGTTTCATACAAAGCAAAGAAACCACTTGAGTTGGTGCATATATACTTGTGTGGACCTATGAGGAAAAAATCGATTGGTGGATGTTGTTACTTCCTCACTTTTATTGATGACTATATAAAAAAGACTTGGGTTTAATTTTTGAAGCAGAAGTCTAAAACTTTTGAAAAGTTCAAAGAGTTCAAATCCTTAGCGCAGAACAAAATTGATCGACTGATCAAGGTATTGTGATCAGATCGTGGTGGCGAATATGATTCGAAAGAATTTTATGAGTACTGAAAACAACATGGAATCAGAAGAAAGTTTACAACCAGGTACACACCACAACAGAATGGTGTAGCAAAGAGAAAGAACATAACAATTATGAACATGACAAGGATCATGTTGAAAGCAAGAAACTTCTCTAATGAGTATTGGGTGGAAGCAGTTGCATGTGATGTTTATGTGATAAACATATCTCCTAAAAAGAGTGTGATGAATATAGTTCTAGAAGAAGCATGGTCAGGTATGTCATGCAACGTATCTCATTTCAGAGTTTTTGGATGTGTAGCCTATGCACATGTACCTAAGCAGATAAGAGGAAAACTTAATGATAAAAGTGAAAAATGCATATTTTTTGGTTATAGTGAGCAGTCAAAAGCTTAGAAATTGTATAACCATGTCACCAAGAAGACAATAATTAGTAGAGATGTTGTGTTCAAAGAACAAGAGTCATGGAATGGGACTGTAGAAAAAATAGTCGATGCACAAGCACTATTGATGGAAGAGGATGATGTAGCAGAAAAGGAGCAACAAGGCTCAAAAGAGCAGACACCAAAAAGAGTCACACTCACAAGGACTCCAATATTTTCACAGCAACATGGATCTTCAAGCAGATTAACAAACCAGAATTCTCCAAGTAGCTAATTAGGTGATGAGTAAAAAAATGGTAAGAGAAGAGAAGTTTGAAAGATATTTATGATGATTTGGATGTTAGTTCAAATTTTGCATTGTTTTCATTCCAACCTTCTTCGTTTGAAGAAGAAATCAGAGATTAAAATTGGGTGCAAGCCATGGATGAAGAGATTGATTCTATTGAAAACAATGATACATGGGATTTGGTTAATTTTCCAAAGGATAAAAACATTATTGGTGTGAAGTGGGTGTACAAGAATAAGTTGAATGAGAAAGGTGAAATTGACAAATTTAAAACAGGACTTGTAGCAAAAGGATTCTCAGAGCAACTGAGAATAGACTTTGGAGAAGCGTTTGCTCCAGTAGCCAAATTAGATATTGTAAGAGTGGTTCTAGCCATAGCATCTCAGAACAAGTGGAAAGTATATCAAATGGAAGTCAAATCAGCCTTCCTGAATGGAATTCTAGAAGAACTAATTTATGTGCAGCAGCCTCAAGGTTATGAAGTTGAAGGTAAATAAGATGAAGTTTACAGGTTGAAAAAAGCGCTCTATGGACTGAAGCAAGCACCTAGAGCATGGTATAGCATAATTGAAAGTTACATGATTAGGAATGGATTTTGCAAAAGCAACATTGAGCCTACCTTGTACACAAAGGTAAATGAGCATGGACAGATTTTGATTGTTTTCTTATATGTTGATAACATGATTTTTACAGGTGATATTGTGTTAGATGAATTTAAAGAAACCATGATGAAAGAATTTTAGATGACAGATCTTGGTCTCATGAAATATTTTCTTGGCATAGAAGTTGAGAAATATGAAAAAGAAATTTTTTATTGCCAAAATAAATATGCCAGAGATTTGTTGAAAAGATTCAGGATGGATAATTGCAAACCTATACCTATAGCAATTGCAACAGGTACAAAGTTAAGTAAGGATGATGAAGGATCATACATCAATCCAAATCTATTCAAAATATTAGTTGGCAGCCTCATGTATCTCACAGCTACAAGACCAAATATTATGGAAGGAGTGAGTTTGATTTCCACATTTACGGAGAATCCAAAAGGCACACATTGGAGTGTAGGAAAAATAATTCTAAAATACATAGCACGAAGTAGAGATTGTGGCATAATGTATGCAAATACAGAAAAGAAAGATTTGATTGGATACACATATAGTGATTTTTCAAGTAGTTTGGATAAACGAAGATCACTTCCGATTATGTGTTCCATCTTGGTTCAAGTGTGATTTCATGGGCATCTAAGAAGCAGCCCATTGTGACACTATCATCAGTAGAAGAAGAATATGTAGCAACAACCTCAATGACATGTGAAGCAGTATGGTTAAGAAGAGTATTGGATGGAATCAATCAGAAACAACAAGGATCAACAACAATATACTGTGACAACACATTAGCGATTGCACTATCCAAGAATAGTGTGTTTCATCAAAATAACAATCATATTGATACTAGATATCACTTTATTAGAGAACTTGTGAGCAATGGAGAGTTTCACTTGAAGCCTTGTAAATCTAGTGATCAACTGGTTGATATATTTACAAAGCCATTAGAAAAAGATGTGTTTGAGTTTCACAAAAGAAACTTGCGTGTTGTAAACCTAGTTGAGACATAGACCAACAGGCATGTTTGATTTGTCATGAGTTATGTTTTAATTTAGCAGTCGTAATTAAGGGGGAGTGTTAAAATAGTTAATTAACTCCCGCATGAAGAGTTAGACAATCAGTTAAGTAAGCATTGAGTAAGTTGATAGATGAATTTGGTAAGTGAGTTAGAGAGTCAGTTAAGTGAGCATTAAGCAAGTCAAGTTATGTGATAGATGAGTTTGGTAAGTGTGTGCATGTCAAGCTAGTCGTTAGTTGAAAAGGACAAATACCCTTCACTGGATTCATTGTATTTAGAGAGAGTGATTGAAGTTCGTGTGATTAATAGAAGAGCCATAGCTCATGTGTGAATTATTTGTGTTATTTGTGCCTTTACTCTTCTACCTTTCCAACAAATATTTATACATTAAATAATGGGGCTTCAAACAAAATTTATATTAAAATATCGAGGAAAGTTGCCAAACAAAAATAATTACTATAACCTATAGGAATTCATCCGACTGTTGATTCAACAAGGATTAAAATCGTTCATTTTCCTAAAAAAAAACTTATAAAAGAAGACACTCTGGATCAAAAAAGAATTCACTTTTACACACCCCTAGATGTTTCCCATGTGTGAGTGAGGGAGACCATTAGTAAGGTTCTATTTATTTTGTTCCTATTTTACAACTTTATGCATCCTAATTCTATCTGTAAGATGTCGTTGTCAAGTCTGCCAGGATGTCTCCTAGAAATTGACTTCATAGCTTTACTCGTTCTTATCTGGGTAAAAGTAAGAATTTATATTGCATTAGTTTCACTATTTTACTATTTAAATTGGTACTAACTTTTTACATGACAAATCTTCTTAATCACTTTCAACTAGTTTAAATCAACTATGTTACACCTTCCATTTCCTGCATATTCCACCCAATAAAAATGTATTTAGTCGAAAATGCAATAAAATAAATAATTTTCATTTTTTTTATCAATCAAACCTCTCTTTGATAGTCTTTCTTATTGATTTTCAAACTTTATCTTTTTATCCTTTTGTAAATGTTTTTTTTTTTACAATCCTAAAGTTCAGGAATCTATGCCCTTTCTTTCGCATTATGTAAATTTGCTTCTCTTACTATGTTTTGTGTGAACTAATATCCTAATTTTTAATTTCTTTGATTTAGTTAGCACTTTTCTTTTAATTGTGGTTTTATTTGTGTGTAATTTGGTAACCTCTATTTTATTGGCTGCGTGCCCTTTTAACATCTAAAAAATGAACCTTTTAACATCTAAAAAATGAATCTTATTCATTAAATAATTTAATTATACATTTCACATATCATGTTAAACGCTTATCATGATTCTAAGGTTAATTCCAACAGAGTCATGGCATTGGACTTATAACATTATGTTGAAATTGTTTGTGTTATATGGAAAGGGATTATAAAGTAATAATAAGAAGTTAGTTAAATTTTGTTTGTTTATTGGATAGAAGAATGATGAATTATTTTAATTGTTGGATGTTGTTATTTGAATTGTGTGAAGTTCAGTTGAGTGTGTTCTTTGAAATAATTTAATTCTCTGAAAGTTGTTTTTGATCCTCAACTTCCCCATGAAATTTGAAACTTAAATTTTGATAGGAGTAAACCCCACTCAATTTACAATTTATTAAAATTTTAACAAAATATAAATTAAATGTTAATATATTTAAACATTTTATTAATGATATATATTTTAGTAATATTTTAGTTTTTAATTATATATATATATATATATATATATATATATATATATATATATATATATATATATATATATATATCAATCAAAGATTAAGTTTTTTTGGCTATAAGGATTATCTTCTATGGGATCTCTATGCATGACAAAATTCAGAGTTACAATTAAACGTCTATGATCAGAGTCAGGCTTGTGGCCGTTTAAGATGTCAAAATTTATTATTTCATTATATAAAGGGATATCAGAAATAATATAGTCTACCAAACTGCTACCAAGCCCATGGATACATGTCATCTGGCTAGAATTGGTCCACTTCTTTAGATTGTTGCAAATTATGAGATCTTGAGCACTATAGAGCTTGACTAGCTCTGACCCAAACAAATTTTCCCCTAGATATTTAGAGCTCCTTTTGTACCGGCTAGCCAGAGTAAGGTATTCATCTAACCAAAGAGGATTAGGGTTGGAATAATTGCTTAGAAGAATAGCTTGGTTGCTTGAATTTAGAGCATTAAAGTCACCCATTAAGAGAATATTACCTTCATTCCTTAGGCTAGAAATATCATTCTCTAAACCATTGTAAGGACCATGGAGTGAATCTTCATGGTTAATAACAATCTCACCCTAAATAGTGTGGCAGGTAAATTAGATATCAAACTCATTAAAGAAGAAATGAAAATATTGATAGAATTAGACCATGAGTGTAACAAAAGAGCCTTGAACCTTATAATCTTCAATTTTAAAGAGGAGGTAGACGAGGATACTTTAGCCATAGCCCAAAAAAATTACATAATAGATTACAAATTGAAACAACGTGTCTCATAGAAGAAAAAAGGTTGGGGAAATTAACTGAGAATAAAGGAAGGCTGATCCGGATAAAGGTTAGCTCTATTGACCATAAGTATGACATCCTTAGTAAAACCTCAAGTCTAAAAGAAACGAGAATATTTATAAATGAAGATCTCATTCCAGAAGATCAAGAAGAATTAAGAAAGGAGGTTCAAAAGGTAAAAGAAGCTAGGAAGGAAGGAAAATGGGAAAAAATCAGAAATAGAAAAGCCGTTATTTGGGATAGAAACAAAAAAGATAGTAATAAATAGAAATTCAACATGCTACAGATTCTTTCTTGGAACTGTCAGGGCTTTCCATGGAACAAAGGCCACAAGCTAAGTTGGATCTCGAATGAAGTTGATATTATATTACTAGTTGAAACTTGGGAGCATGAAGAATCTAAGGTCCCTAACATAGATGCCATTGTACTATGGTCTATCTAGAACAAGCGATCCTACCATAGAGGCATTGGGGGTATAGCTTGTTACATTAGGAATAACATCTCCCCCCATGCTAGGCTTTACAAAAACGACCCTTACAACCAATATATTTGCATAGATATTACTGACATTAATGATAAAAAAAAACATACATAGCAATCTGTTATTTTTCCCCTATCAATTCTAACTTCTATAAGAAAAATAATTTAGATAAAAATGGTCCTTACAATGGTTTAGAGAATGATATTTCTAGCCTAAGGAATGAAGGTAATATCCTCTTAATGGGTGAATTTAATGATTGAACTTCAAGCAACCAAGCTATTCTTCTAAGAAATTATTCCAACCCTAATCCTCTTTGGTTAGACAAAGACCTTACTCTGGCTATCTGGTACAAAAGGAGCTCTGAAGATCTAGAGGAAAATTTGTTTAGGTCGAAGCTAGTCAAGCTCTGTAGTGCTCAAGATCTCATAATTTGCAACGATCTAAAGAAGTGACCCAATTCTAGCTAGATGACCTGTATCCATGGGCTTGGTAGAAGTGTGGTAGAATATGTTATATCTGATATCCCTTTATACAATGAAATAATAAATTTTGACATCTTAAAACGACCACGAGCCTGAATATAATAATAAACGACCACGAGCCTGAATATGATCATAGACCTTTAATTATAACTCTCAATTTTGTCATGCATAGAGATCCCATAGAAGATAATCCTTATAGCCAAAAGAACTTAACCTTTGATAGAAATAAAAAGGATCTATTTCTAAATGAATTAAAAAATAAATTTCTTCCTTTATCTAGTATAGACAACATAGAAGACCTCAATCATGATTTTACTACAACCCTCTCATACTCTATTAACAATTTCTCAATTGAAGTTTCAAGTAATAAAAGAAATAACAAAACCAACCCTTGGTATGATAAAGATTGTAAAAGTGCGAGGAGAGAAATTAAGGAAGCTGTTGATGAATCTCTTAAAATTGGCAAGATAAAAATACACAATGCCCTAACTAAAAGGAAAAAAGGGCAGTATATTCATAAAAGACAAGAAAATATCTTACACCTCTCAAAGGTAGCTCCTAAGAAATTCTGGAGGCATATTCTAACTAGAAAAACTAATGATAATAATAAAATTTATTTACACGACTGGAATTCCTATATTAAAAAGCTTTATGAATCTCCAAATGTCATAGATAACTTTGAAACCCTACTCGCAACGGAAAAATTTTTCTCATTAGAAGACATAGATTTTGGGGTTAAGCACCTGGAAAATGGAAAAGCTAAGGACATTGAAGGTTTCCAGGTAGAAATCTTACAAATTGGAGGTCATGTCCTGATCCCTCGCATCCATAAGCTTTTCAATCAAGTGGTCAAGCAAGGTTTCCCTAAACCATGGATTCAAAGCCTCATTATTCCTATTTTAAAAAGTGGGGATACAAATAACCCCTCTAATTATCGAACAATTATGATTAGCCCTCTCTTAGCCAAGTTATATGGTATTATTTTGGAAAATAAGATGAGCATATGGCTTGAAATTGAAGGTAAGCGGGCTAAAGGCCAAGCGGGTTTTAGAAGGAAACACTTAACAACAAACCACCTCCTTATGCTTAGGATCATTGTGGAGGAATGTCGTAATGATAAATCCAGTATCTTTTGTTGCTTTATGGAATTTAGAAAGGCTTTCGATATGGTACCTAGAAAAAACCTATGGAATAGATTAGAAGAGCTAAAGGTTCCTTTCGAGTTGAGAGCTACCGTTATAAGGTTATACTAGAATGTAATTGCCAAGCTAAAGAGAAATGAGGGGTGGTCCAAAGATATTAAGTGTAATATTGAGGTTAAATAAGGTTTCCCCCTCTTCCATACGCTATTTGGCATTTAAATCGACAAGCTAGAAGGTTTTTTAGAGGAAGCAGGCTCTGCTGGCACAATCTTAGCTGGAATAGTCATCATCCTTCTTCTCTATGTTGATGATATTGTTCTTATGGAAAGGTGCCCTTCTGATCTTGATAAGCAACTTAGACTTCTTAAGGATTTCAGCTCTACAATGGGTATGATTGTTAACAATGACAAAACAAAAGTTATGATTATCAAATCCAAGAAGGACACTTATGCTAATTTTGTGTATGAAAATAGCAACTTGGAGGAAGTATCTTCTTACAAGTACCTAGGAATTGATATTCATCACAAGCTCAACTGGAACTATAGCATTGGGAAAAGGATTAATGGAGGGTGGAAAGCTTATTTTGGTCTTGAAAATAATTGTAAAACAACAAACCTTGCGATGTGGGATAGAAAGAAGCTCCTCTTTGAAGCTTTAGTCACTCCTGTTATCTTGTATGGATGTGAGGTTTGGGGTTGCAACATCTCTAGATAATCCTGAAGAAATATTGAGCAAATCTAGAAGTGTTTTATAACATATAACCTCAAAATTAAAAGCAATACATCCTATCCTATTCTCCTTATAGAAGTGGGTATTTCCCCTATCAAGAGCCTAGCTATGACTAGGCTTATGTTGTACAAACACAAAATCAATAACATGGGAGACCATAGAATTCTTAAGCTAGCTTTAAATTCCAGCCAAAACCACCTAAGGCTGAAACAAGGTTGGAGGATACCAGGGCCTGATTAAACCATTGGGAGATCGACAAAAATGTTGCACTGCAAAATATTAATAACATTACAAATATTGTTACTTCTAAGTTTAAAGAGAAAATGTTGTGTGAGAAAGATTTAGAGGCTAAAATAAAATTAAGATATTATAAGGAGGTCCTCAACCCTACTCTAGAAGATAAAAAATATCTCTCTGTTTTAACTAGCTCAAAGAAAAATATTAATATATCCAAGATTAGAACGAACTCTCATGAGCTCCATAGTGAAACAGGTCGTTGGGCAGTTCCTAAAACACCATGGGTGGAAAGGATTTGCAATCTCTGCGAGAATATGAACATTGAGGATGAAAATCACTTCCTCTTAGAGTGCCTTGAGCACACCCACATTAGATCTCAGTTTCATAATCTTTGTTGCAATACCGACCTTCCTAGCCTTTTAACATGTCAAAATTATAGTGAGCTCGAGACGCTTCGCTCTTTGAGCATATGAGTACAATTTTAAAACAAACTAAATAATTCGTTTCTTTAGGTCCGATAGACCAAAGTTTGGTCTTTGTCGTCATCATCATCATCATCATCATCATCATCATATATATATATATATATATATATATATATATATATATATATATATATATATATATATTTATTTATTTATTTATTTTAAAACACGTTATTAATAATTATGTTGATAGGTATGTTTATTTGGAATTAAGATTCCATAATTTTAATTTAATTATCAAAAATTAAGTGGATGGCAATGATTAAACTTTTATAATATTTATTAAATGAGTTATGGTTTGTTGGGAATGTGGTATTTATAAGCCATGATGTTGGCCCATAGTATTGTAACAAAGCCTATAATCTCCATGATAAAGTGGAGTGAATCTCCATGGTTAAAAATCGTCTTATATGTAGGCATGTCTATTTTGGAATTGGGCTTCCAAAATTTTAATTTAATTATCAACAATTGTTAAGTGGATAGCAACAATTTACCCTCCATAAAATTTATGAAATGAGTTATGATTAGTTGGGAATGGGGTATTGATAAGCCATGGTATTGACCCATAATATTGTAACAAAGTTATAGTCTCCATAATAAAATGGAGTGAATCACCATGATAAAAACTCTTATTATATGTACATAAGTTGACCTCTTCCTCAATCATTCAGCGAACATTGAACCCATAATCTCTTAATAACAAAAATATAATCCTCAACTCTATATATTAAATATTTTATCATTAATAATTAATATTATTATTTTAAATATAATACTTATAATCTTTTTAATTTTAGCAATTTGAAATGTTTTGAAATTGCTCTTTGAATTAATCATATTATCCGTTTTTGGTTAATATTTCGAGTCAACTATTATGATTCATCCTTTCGAACCACGTACCTTATTCATCCTCACAACAAAAATGGAAAAATCCTATATATTAGGATTTAACAATTATTTAATTTACCTGATTTAATTTATATGAATATAATATTAAAGTAACATTCAACTCTTGAAATTACAGCGACGACGTGATTTAGACCACCTTGTTTGTTTATAGGACAATGACCCGCTAGCTTGGCAATTTGACTAGACGTGCTTGACGCCTTCTCTTTTTATAGCACAATGACCCACTAACTTACGATTTGAATTCAATATTGTACACTCTGCCATTATACTCTACATGTTGAGGGCGGGAGTATCGTGGTTGTCGAGGAAGATGGAGTGGCTGGGTGGTTCCCATCAAGCCCTCTAGATCGAGAACGACCGCTTTCAGCTCCCGCTCGACCACATGACTCCCATCAATGTTCCCTTCCATGTGTTGACCGGCACCCAGCCTTATCCCCTCCTCGTCTTCCTCTTAAGATTTTTCACTCCTCTTCGGATGGAAATCACCCACTTCCTAAATCATGAATTACAACCCTAACATCGTAAAACATACCTCCTGTAAAGTGTATTTGCTGAGATGTAATCAATTTTCATTTTCAGTTCTTCAGGTAATTGTGACGGTTGCATAAAAAATCCAAAAGCCTACACATTTTGGCAAAGAAGAGGTTGCTAAAATCAGAGTCGTCAATGGAAAAAGTAACATACTTAGAGCAGAACATCTACCGTTGCCTATAAGTCTCAATACGGAACTGAAATTTTCACAAGTAAAGCACAAAATCGTGCTACAGCAAACAGAAAATGCTTACAAAATAAAAGAAAGTGCAGTAAAGAAAATACTTACCAAATGGATGAAAATGTAAATTCAGCAAAAAGAAAATGCTTAACACGTGAATGAAAATACAAAAGTAACAGGAAAACAGCTCAGATTAACATAGAAAATATTTATGAAATGGATGAAAATGTAAACACAGCAACGAGCAAATGCGTACAAAATGGATGAAAATGAAAATTTAACATAGAAAATACTTGCAAAAGGGATGAAAATGTAAACACAGCAAAAGGAAAATGCTTACAAAATGGACGAAAACGCAAAATCAACTTGAGAACAATTGGGATTTAACATAAAAATAAAATAAAATACTCACGAAATGGATGAAAATGCAAACGAAGAAAAGCGAAAATGCTTACAAAATGGATGAGAATGCAAAAGAAATAGAAAAATGCTAAGATTTGACATAAAAATTACTTGCGAAATGGATGAAAATGTAAACGCAGCAAGGAGAAAATGCTTACAAAATAGATGAAAATGCAGAAGCAACAGGAAAACAGAAGGTAATTTTTTTACGAAATGGATGAAAATGTAAATACAACAAAGAGAAAACGCTTACAAAATGGATGAAAATGTAAATACAGCAAAAATAAAATGCTTACAAATGGATGAAAATGCAAAAGCAACAGGAAAACAGCTCAGATTTAACATGTAAAACGCGGGAAAGAGAAAATGCTTACAAAAAGGATGAAAATGCAGATTTAACGTAGAAAATACTTACGAAATGGATGAAAAGTGAAAACGTAAACGCAGCATAGAGAAAATGCAGACAAAATGGATGAAAATGCTAAAGCAACAAAAAAATAGGCTCAGATTTAACATAGAAAATGCTTACGAAATAGATGAAAGTGTAAACACAGCAAAGAGAAAATGCTTACAAAATGGATGAAAATGCAAAAGCAACAGAAAACAATTAAGATTTACCATAGAAATTGCTTACTAATTGGATGAGAACGTAAACAAAGCAAATACAAAATGCTTACAAAAAGGATGAAAATGCCAAAGCAACAGGAAAAGAGTTAAGACTTAACACAGAAAATACTCATGAAACGGATGAAAATGTAAATTCAGCATAGAGAAAATGCTTGCAAAATAGATGAAAAATGTAAAGAGACAGGAAAACAGTTCAGATTTAACATATAAAACACGGGGAAAAGAACAGTAACAAAACTCAAATTTTAAAGAAATTAACCAAGAAATAGGAAAGAAACATCAAAAACGGCTCAAACTTCTTAATTAATACATCAATTGTGCAAGAAATGACAATATAGCTGGAACACTCGTGATCCATGGCACAAGAAAACATGAAGGAAAATAGGTCAAATTTTACCGGCCAAAAGACGGGAAATTGCTCCAGATGCAAGCCGGAATCTGCAAGAGGTACGGTTAAACAAAAACGCCAGAGGCGATGATCAAGCGACCCGAGCCTAAATTTTCGATCTGATACATTTTCTTTCCGCTGTAAGCTCTTCTGGTAATTGTGTTAATGGTTGTTAGTTTAACATCGGATGGATGTTGGATGGATATTAAATGAAAAAATAAATAAAAATAAAACATTGACTCAATTAAAAATAATAATAATTTTGTATTTATCAATAAATCACTTTTAAATCATTTAAATATTTTAGTATTATATCATTTTTAAATTAAACTATTTTTTATATATAAATTTTGTATAATAAAAAAAAATATTAATATAAATTTTATTAAAAATTTAAATATTATTTTAATAGGTAGATTTTCACACTTAAGAACATAATTATGAAATTTTTAGAAAATTTCTTGAACTAGTGAACACTTTACCCATTCTATGGACTGAAAGTAACTTAAATGATGCATCAAGAGAAGAGATATGATAGTAACTTAAATGATGCATCAAGAGAAGAGATATGATAGTTAGAGAAATAAACATTAATGAATTATTATTTATTAATAATTATTAAGTTAAAATGGGATTAGGAGAATAAGTAAAATTAGAGTAAGAAATTGCCACTTCAAATTAATAAAAGTAAAAATGGTCTAAATGAATATTTCTATTAAGTTAGACTTGAATTATTAAAATAGTATTAATAATCAATGCACTAAATTATCAAAATAATGTTAAAATAAGAATAAGCTCTCCATCTATTGTTATCATAGACACTGTTATCCTAGAGTTTATGCTCATTGCAGTTGCAACCTGGTCCCTTTCTCATCTTTCTCGACCTATCTTGCTTTGTTGCTTTCCCGTTGAGTAAACCTTGAGGATTGACAACCTCAGGGGGACAGGTCCCAAATCCCTCCAAACACGCCCGAGGGTCGTTCCCGTCAGTCAATCCTGACACTCGCAACTAAAATTCCATAGAGGCCATCAAGTTGGGCTTTATAGAGAACCTAAAATAAATATTTTAGCGAGCTCTAGCTCATAAGAGCATGAGCACCTGCATCGTTAAGTTGGCAGAGAAAGCTCAAGCAGATTCACACCCCACCAACCAAGCTAAATGCAAGAATCCAAAACATGCAGGATCATGCATTGATCTTCATGTTTATAGGGTTATCGTCAATGGAAATCTCTCCCCCACTGGATTGTTTCCAGGTGGAAGCTAAAGGCTCACTATGAGGTAAAACTAGGATTAAAAGGATTTTTAACTATAATTTTCTCGAGAATAAAAGACCTAAATATTTTTTTTGGAGGGGTGGCACCTATTTCTTCAACTTCGATGGGTTGTATATGCATCACTAGGTGGAACACTTCAACCCCCACAAAGAACATTTCTCTTGGGCTATGATTTGGATTTGCATGTATTCCCCCCTCATGAATATTGGGATACCGAGACACTGGAGGAGATTAGCAACAAGCTGGGAGAATTTTTGTGCCTATCAGACCAAACAAAACATGATATGTATACCTCTTATGAATATATATTTGTGTACATATGAACACTTTTGACACCCTCCTAGAAGCAATTTCCTTGGAATCCCTCAATTACGATTACATGCCTTCAGATGCACGAGATGCCATGCTCATGGGCACCTATTTTGTCGTTTCCCTCTCAATGAGCCCAAAAATGACACAAGAGAAGCAAAGGAAAATGATGGAGATGGTTTCATGAAAATCCATACAAAGAGGCACCATACAAAAAGGACCCACACATCCAATGCTCCCAAGAGACAAGTTACAAGAAATAACTTTGACGTCTTAGTTGATTTACCAAAAGTCTCAGAGGTTGATGTCACCTCAAGTGTGTGTCTTGTTGGTACTAGGGCCATCTGTCCATGGCATCTCATTCGTTACCTTATCCATTCATGACATCCATGTTATTTATTTATGTGGAAGGTTTTTATTATTTTTATCCCATGTCCACTTCAATAATCAAGCCAAATTCCAAAGAAATTGAATGATCATATATTGCCCACTTCCTGAAATCTTAATTATTTACCTATTATGTCCAATTCAAAATTTTTAGATCACTTTACCAAAACAAATATTATTTTAATATTTCTTTTTGGCGTCACTTCCAAACTACATAATACTTTAATAACCAACCTTTTCTGAGTTCTTTAATAATACTTTTCAGTTGTATTACTTAATTGACATTGATTTATACTTAACTAGCATTCAAATGACATGGGATTTTGCTAGTGGGAGTGGAAACTTAAAATTGGCTTTATGTAACATTCCCTCATCAATAAATTTGTACCAATATTCAATTTTGTGCAAATCCAGGGTTGTAGGTGTGGAAAAACTCTTCTACAAGGACTTACTCCCTCATAGGCTATCCCAAGGTTACTTAGTATAATTTCTAAAACTGAGAAGACATATGTGTGTGTGTGCACGCTTCAATTTTGCAGAAATTTCATTTCCAAATAAAAGACAAAAAAACACTCGGACATACTCCAAAAATATAGAAGAAAAAAATATATTTCCACCAAATGAGGGAAATTTTCTTAACATTCATTTACACTTAAATTGAGATAATCACTATTTCAATTTTACCTAGATGAATTTCCAATAATTTATGAGAATTTAAGCATAATTATCTACCTTAGGCTTTAGATTTTCCTTGCATGCATATGAGTAACTTTATTTCCCCCATGTAAACTAGAAAAGACAAAAAGGAAAAAGGGTAAATAAATCATAAAGACATAATAATCCCCACATTCACAATAGCCCAAATGGCTCTTAAACTTTATGACAACTCAAATTCTCTTTAAGCTTTGTGACAATTCAAAGGCTCTTTAAGCTTCCTAATTGAACATGGGCTATGTTCCATGGTTGTACCAACAAATACTTACCGTATCATAATTTTACACTAGACTTAGAGGCTTCATGAATTTATTGATGAATTATTTAACTTGTTAATTCATATGTTTTGTGGCTATTTTTCCAATTAAGTCTTCACTATATAACATTTATGTTACAAGAATTACCCATGTTAAAAGAACAAATTGAATTCAAATATTTTTATTCATTTCCCTTCCAAAGGGAACATCTAGTCATTCACACTTGAGGGCAAAGTCCAGATTAGCATTAATCATGAATTTATTGATGATTTATTTAAATTGTTAATTCAAATGTTTTGTGGCTACTTTTCCAATTAAGACTTCACTATATAACATTTATGTTACAAGAATTACACATGTTAAAAGAACAAATTGAATTCAAAGATTCGTATTCATTTCCCTTCCAAAGGAAACATCTAGTCATTCACACTTGAGGGCAAAGTCCAGATTAGCATTAATCATAGAACATTTAATAACCATAAAATTTTATTAACATAAATAAGTTTATACACACATCTAATTCACAATAGCTTGTTGGAAATTAAAGAAGGGATATCCACCCTCCACCCAACCATAGGCACAAATACACTATATATTTCTTATAATCGACCACCCTGAGACCATATTTGATGCCTTAAGAGGAAGCTTCAATCACGATTCAATAGATTCACATAACGGTAAAGGAAATGAAATCCACTCTCCTTCACATAGAAGAAATCAACACTTCCAACAAAAAAAAAAAAAAACCTGCCCTCTAGCTCTACCTGAAGGTTCACACATTGTCCTTGTCCAATTAAGTAAGTTCACAAAATCCATATAGATCTAATGTGACTTAGAGGGTTATTTGTTAGCCCCAATCAAAGTCATACTTCCAAAACTATGTGATTCAGTTTTTTATACACGGGTTCCCTTTGGGTCACTTGCATGCACTTCCTTATCTCTCATACACTCAATCCCATTCCACTGCATGCAACTATTGTCTACTTATCCTCCATGCATAATCCCAACTTTGTGAATTTTTGGGTTCCTCCTCGATCTACTTGGTCCTTTGAAGTCTACAACATGGGTATGTATCCCATAGTCCCCGAGTAACTTGGTACCATTCCCATTTCTTCCCATAATTGCTAATGGTTGGGTGGTTCAAATAGTAAATCAGAAATTAGTACATTTAATTAAAGTAATATGGGAAACTTCCTACCCCTTAGAATGCTCCCCTCGAGTGGATATATGTTGGTTTCTCTCTTCTTTACTTATATATATATATATATATATATCAAATGAATTCTATCAAAATACCCATGCCAATCATTCCAGCATTATCAAACTTAATTAAATATTACAAAACTTTGAGTTTAATAGGGGATGTTACAAGTAATAGGATTTAGTTGATAGTAAACTAGAATTCTAACCCATAGTCAACACTCCTAACAAACCACAAGGGTCAATAGATGATAAATCCCAGCCAACCATGTAGTTTCAAAGAGAAAATATTAAGTTAGACCCAAAACCCATTGTTTCTTGAAATAAAATTACATCTAGTTTCTTAACCATGACCAACTGCCTTAAGTCCAATTTCTTGGTTTGTCCCCCTATTGCACAAATTTTGACAAAGAGGAGCTTCATTGAGAACACTCGAGAGGGGTATGGTTAGCTCTAAGGCCCTGCAAGATAGCCTTTTTATTTCCTTTATTATTTCCTTGACATCACAGTCTTATGTGTGTCTTAGAGAAAACTTTTGACCAAACAAGGACCCTCTCACATCAAGGACCAAATACATTGCTAAACCTCTAGAAAGTCTCAATGACACCAAAGGAAATTTCCTTAGTGTAAAAGTATATTATTTTCTGCCCCACGCCCCCTTCCTTTCGCACCTAGAACAACTACCTATAGAAGTAGTATAGTGCACCGAGGAGTCCATAAATTTCTTAGTAAGGTTCAAAAATATATTCTAGACCAAAAAACCCATTTCGATACCTTCAATGGTCTGAGTGTGGGAAAGAGAAATTCTAGGAGAATCCCCATCTACTTGTAACTATGTAGAGATAATAGACACATAGGGCACTTGAGATTTACTGGAATTGTCACATATCTAGTCCATTGAAACATGAGTTTCCAATCCGTTTGTTGAGGGAGAGAAAGTATGTTCTGGAAAGAATATCAATAATCATCCTTAATCTAGGAAATTGAAACATCACCAACCATAAATTCATTGTTTCAATTTTTGGAATTAAGGTTGCCATGTGATCCAATTAAATTGGCTGTCGAGAAATTTATTTATAATAGCGAGAGACCAAGGTCACAAAATATCGATTTGAGATCCATATGTTGCATGAAGATTGAAGTCCATGCCACCCTTGAAAATTCAAGCTTCACATAATGGCACATCACACAATACAAGCAGTTATTTAAAAAAAATTATCACATGATGTCAGTTTCTACGAAGGTTGACTATACAGGTTGATTAAAAAAAAGGGAAGGTTGATTATACAGGTTGATTATTATTTCATAGGCATGAGGACGATGTCATATCGAGTGTTGGAAGCTCATCACAATTAAAAAAAAATTGATTGGAGAGGTCTGAGAGAAGATGTCCTTTGCAAAGTCAAAAATAAACTGTCATCGACACAAAAAATGTGTTGGAATTAACTCCCAACCACTGCCATGAATAAGCAGTGGTAGTAGCCCACACTTCATCAATTTTGTAGTAGAGAAGGACAAGCACAGATCCATAGAGACAAAGGCATTTTCACACAACCACAACAAACCGAGTACCACGACCATCCTCTGCGTTTATTTCTTTGAACGACCGCATTTAAATTACCTTTCCTGCAGAGTGCAATCAAATGTTTTTTGTTTTAACCCTTAAGCCCTTTCGTCGTATCTTATTCTACCGTTGATGCGATATCCGACAAGACCCACCTTATAAATTACCGCATTGACATATGCCCCAAACCTTTGTTATCTGCTATTTCCCTTGTATTT
The DNA here is from genome assembly GCA_034641835.2 of Pinus albicaulis. NCBI lineage: Eukaryota > Viridiplantae > Streptophyta > Pinopsida > Pinales > Pinaceae > Pinus > Pinus albicaulis. The sequence continues at coordinate 1,160,633,737 of CM076574.1, forward strand.
TTCTTACCGCACTTACCATCCTTTAGCTGCACCGCAATACCACACTTCGCAATGTTTACCACTTACCTTCCGCTAGCCGTAAGCTATATTATTTACCATGTGATGCGATTGTGCTACCGTGCATCGAAATCGCAAACCTTTTGAGTTTACCATTAAGCACTGCAGCGTATGTTATTTGTTTTGTGACGTGATCATGCCATCACACATCGCGCCCGCGAAGTTTTAAGTTTACCATTAAATTTCTGAAATGTATTGTATTTGCATTGCGATGCAATGCGATCGTAATCGCACATCGCAAGGTTTCTAGTTTACCCGGTTCGCACATATGATAAATGTTGAGATCGTCGATCAACGATTTGCGATGGAGCATGGATGCGATGAGGTTTCAGAGTCAAAACATATAAATTTTGAAGTCCGCCCTTTTGCGTTTTGAACGCGTTTTTATGTGTTTTCGTGTATAAACTGAAATACGGTCTGTGTGTCGATTTAATGAAGAAATGGGTCGTTTGACAGTAGAAGGACAACTGGTTATTAAACATCCGTTTAGCAATTTAATTGCATTGATTTAACATTAGGTTTTTCAGGCTACGACCATTTTGAGATAAGCTTATGTAATTTCATTATGTTTTAAAAAGACTAGAATGAAATGAAACTCAGATAAGAGTTAAATAAATTAAAAAGAAGTTCTGCTCCTATTTTTACGTTGTATGTCGGTATGTTAAACTATTAATTCCGCAGAATTGTGTGTTCTCTGTGTTGTGGGGGAAGAATCCCTCTGTATTTTTTTTGTTCCATATTTTCAACATGGTTTCAAAGTAGGTCTAGGCTCTCAATAAAAAAACAAGCTCTCTTTACTAAAGAAGCTCTAAGATTGTTTGTTTGTAGAATCAGAAGTCTCCAGCAGTGAGAAAGCTTTTACAGAAGTGGGAAAGTTTGTGTTTACGTAGTCAAAATGGCAGCAGCGAGCACATGCCTGACAAATCCACAATTTCCATAGTTCAATGGTAAAAAATATGATTATTGGGCCATTACAATGAGGGTCCTATTTGCTTCAAAAGATATATGGGAGTTGGTGGAACATGGTTTTCCAGAACCAACATATGCAGCAGTGCTTAATGCTTCAACAACAGCAGAAAGATACTTGTTGAAAGACAATAGGAAGAAGGACTCCAAAGCCCTCTTCTATATCTTCCAAGCAGTGCATGAGAGTATTTTCCCAAGAGTTGTAGTAGCAACAAAGTCCAAGGAGGCATGGGATATTCTCAAGATATCCTATCAAGGCATGGAGAAGGTGAAGACAACAAAATTGTTAGCCTCTCTCATAAAAAAATTATAAATCCAAAATAAATAAATTAAATATTAAAATTTAGGAATTTATGCCTAACTCTCTAGATTGGGTTGTTCCTCTAAGTTAGGAGTTATTTTAGGTAGCTCCTAGATTGGTGTGTGAATGGTTGAGAAATTTGTAGAAATTATATCACTAATGCGTTATACATTTGAGATTCTCCTGATCACACACTATTTGACTTCATACATAATATAGAATCTCTTCTACTATTGATCATTACTTGCGGAAATTAAATCAATTGCATGCACACATTGAAACCATAAAAATTCACACATATGAACATAGTGTTTTAACGGGAAAGCCTGAAGCTAAAAACCCCAACTATATATATATAATATATGTCATAGAGATCATGTAACAATCATCATACAAAGCTGATCATGTCAAGCTCTCAATACAATACAATCGCTAGACACTAATCAGGCCAGATCTAGCAAATCCATGCACCGATATTTGCCACTTGCTAGCCTGCCTCTACTGCATAATCCCTATCGAATATTGGCTTTGAATGAACTCGAATTGGTCCAACCTTGCTCACGCAATCCTCATTGGCATCTCCAATCACTGTGTGTTGCAGATCATGCAACACTATAGTCACAACTGATAGTCAACCTTCTCTTTCACCTACCTCTCCACTAGTCTCCATTGAAACTGTCCATGCACTGTAGTTAACTGATGTATTCTTCAGTTGAGTAATGAGTTAATAATTAGTGAATTAATTAATAATTAATTCACACCACTCTTACTAGTGTATCAGTCAGTTAGACTAGATACAACTAGCTCAACTGTGTCTAACTGAGTTAAACTGAACACAACTCCACCAACTACCTCAATAACTCCACCAAACTATGTCACATGAGTTCTAACTGAAGTCTCCAAGAATTAGCTCCACTTAACCCTCAGGAATAGCATAATTCCTTCTATCAGCTCCTATGCCACATCTGTGCACTTAACTGAAGTGCTCAAAGAGAATAAGATAATGTTTAGAGTCCAAATATTATTAAGAGCTAATAATATTCGACATATCTAATTTTTAGACTAGCAATCTAAAAATAGATTCCACCCAATATGTCTAAAAATAGAAGTCCATCTATTTTTCCAACTTGACCAACCATCCACAAATAGCATCCTGCAACTCATAGAAAATGATCGACATGTCTAAAAATAGACATAGTCTAAAACATACTTGTGCCAAAAATAGCCTGCAGGCCCACTTAGTGAAGGCGACTCTTTTCACTAAGCTCATCATATTGTTGCAATCTCAACAAAATTGTCTCAACCAAAGTGTCCAAGATAGAAAACACTATCTTGAGACACAGTCTCCTCATCTATTTAATTGTAATATTACATTCTTTTAATAATGAGAAAATATGTGAGGAAGCCGTGAGGCTAAAGCCTTTTCCACCAATGTTTTATCTCTGGTTTGTTATGCGTGTTTTATTTATTTTCTAAGTGATTTGATTTTCAGCATGTGGTATCAGAGCCATATGGTGATTATGTGGTTAAGGCAGTTGGAGTATGCCGATTAGGAATATATCGTGAGTAGAGACAGATCTCAAAAAGTTGCAGTCTGTGATGGTTTAATTAGTCAACGAGCAATGTTGTGTTGTGAGGAAAGACAAGGCTAATTTCCAGTTGGGGCTGTCCACATACTCGAATGTTGTCATTGGCAAGGAAAGTGGAGAAGAAGATGACCTCATGGATTCGGTCATGGCTGGAGGTCCATTCCCACGTGCACGAGTCCCCTGCAAAGTGAAAAGGACAAGCATATGTGCTCGTCTATAAAGAGGAAGACCGTAGCTCATTGGTACGTTGTTTGGAATCCATAAATTCAACCCTGTGTTTCCATAGAACCACAACAACAATTTTATAAATCTGAAGGGAAAAATGCTTAAAGCACAGATCTGTGCAAGATATACCTCCTCAGAAATCAAATTACCCAAGTAAGAGACTTGTCGATGGAGGTTGGAAACTCTGTCATGTCCAAGCATGACCTTGTAGGGATTAAGCGGCAACGTTATGCTTCTGGATCTAACCATTCACCTCTTGTTGCAAATTCCTTTGACAACAAGATAAACATATTCTCTTATGCTGAACTTCACATTCTGTAGGGATAACTTGTGCAAGAGGATACTTTCTCCTTCAAATTGATCTCTACCAAATCTACAAAATTTGTTTACAACAAAGCTTCATTCCCATGGCTGACAACAGAAGCTTCATTGCCTGCGCCAACGTGGATTTCTGAATTAGAAGTATGGCATAGGGTGTAAGCCTAAAGTCAAAGTGTGAAATGATACCAATACTATGTGTTACAAGAAGCATCTTCTCTACATTATTAAACCAACGTGGAGGAAACACATAAAAAAAGAACCAGTGTTGAATCCACTTGAACAAATATTTATAAAAAAAAAAAATCGCTTTATAAATGATCTAAAGTGTGCTCAAATTTTAAACAAAGTAAACTCCTTAATTTTTTTAAGAGGACGCGAATTCAATTTTAAAAAAGGATAATTCATGAAATTCATAATATTTTTTAATGGAGGGTTTGAAAGGGATTAAAAATAAAAGACTTCTTCTTGGAGAGATAAGGTGTTTTGGTATTTTTTTTAATTGTTTTTGTTGGAGTGATAAGGACTTAAGTGGTTTTGGAATAATAAAGTGTAAAGTTTAAAAGGCATCCCTTTTAAATGTACATTAAATTATTTTAATAATAATTTAATGAGATGTATGGAGTGATAAGGTGTACTTTTGAGTGATAAGGTGATATTTTTTGGAGTGATAAGTTTTCTTTTGTAATTTGGAGAAATAAGGTGTGTTTCAATTTTTGTAATTTGTGGAGTGATAAGGATTGATTTTTTTTTTTTGTAAGTTTGGAGTGATCAATTTTTTAAAGGAAAGCTTATTTTTGTAGGAGGTTGATTCAGTTTTTGAAGACATTTTTCTTCCTAGCAGTTATGAAACTTTGATTCCATGAAGATATTGTGAAGCTGAAAGATTATGCATTCCAAATTTTAATAAAGCATATATTTTGGTGGTGATTGTGTCCTAGATCTGCCCGAAATAGAATAAGGGGATCTTAGGTACATGAAGAGTGTGTTGATGATGGTGCATGCTTCATGTTGTTGCTTATGATTTGTGTCTAGTTTTGACACATAAATGATCGCATTTACCACACACATAAAGTTCAATGCAAGAAAGCACAACACCTGTAACGAAGTAGCCACAAGGAAGGATAATTAAACTCAACACATGCATTTGCGCACCTACAACACCTAATCAAAGATTTTCAACATCATCATTCTACCTCAACAATAAAATTCACTCAATACAATCAAGTTAATGTGTTTCAAATCACAGTCGACATCAACATTCTTGCAAATAAATTTAAGAACTTGTAATCAAATTCAAATTGCATTGAATTGTAAGGGTGCATTCTCGGTTGAAACCGACACACAAGTTTTGAATTGAGTCAAATTAAGTCAAAGTGAATTCATTCTAATGAGTCATTCAAATAATTGTTGTTGGGTTTGTGTTATATTATTTCCACGACTAGTCACGCGCGGGGGGGGGGGGGGGTAAACAGGGGGGCGATAGCCCCCCTTGGCAAGGTTCGGGGTAGCGCCCTGGAAAAAGTTTTTGGTCCTTATTTTCCGGTGGGCAGACCCGCCCATGGTTTTGTGCATGGGTTTGCACATGGTTTTGGGGCATGATGGTTTTCGGCCCCTGGTATTTTGTAGATTTGATCAAGGGAGCTATGGTTCTGTTCTAATCCAAGGTTAATGGATTGGGGTTTATGTATGCTTTGGCATGTATATATATGTGTTGTAACATTAAAAGGAATATAATGAAAAATCAAGCTGGTCGTCCCGATTTGGGATCCACGGGAAAATCTTTGTGTTTATCTGTTTTATGTTTTATGCTCTCGCTATTGTTTATTTTCTATTTTAAAGATCTGTTCGTAGATAATTTTTGTACAGGGTTAAAACCTACATTTGGTATCAGAGCAGTTTTGGCTTCAAGGGGATTCCTTTGCTGCTGAGGGGTTTTTTGCTCGGGCCTGAGGTAGACCCTGTTCAGTGGGAGATCTACAAGATCGATTCTTGTGATGAAAGAAGATGGCAAGTGGTGGGAAGATAGAGATCGAGAAATTTAATGGTCAGAGTTTTGAGTTGTGGAAGCTCAAGATGGAGGATCTGCTGGTGGATAAGGACCAGTGGATCGTGGTAGATCCAGGTACTAAACCAACGGCAATGTCAGATGAAGACTGAAATAAACTGGATCAGAAGGAAAAGAGTAAAATATGGTTGTGTGTCTCAGATTCAGTATTGTTGAATGGATCTGGGAAGCTATGACGAAGACCTCGTGGGACAAGCTAGGGAATTTGTACCAATCTAAGTCTATAGTGAATAAGTTGTTCTTGCGGAAAAAACTGTATAACGTGAGGATGAAGGACGGAGACTCGGTGATAGAGCATATGAACACCTTCAATACTGTGGTAAGTAAGTTGTCATCTGTTGATATTAAAATCTTAGATGAAGATAAGTGCATCATTTTGTTGTGTTCTCTACCAGATTCGTGGGACAGTCTGTTTATTGCAATAGGTAGCAATACAACTGCCTTGAATTTTAATGACATTGTCTCAGCCTTGCTGTCAGAGGAAATGATATGGAGAAATATGGAGGTTCAGAATGGAGATGCCTTATCTGTACGAGGAAGGTCCCAGAACAGAAACAAGAATAAGGTTTCGAGTGGGAGATCTAAATCTAGAATGAGATCTAAATCTCCTAGAAAGTTTGTAAAGGTGTGCTGGAAATGCGAAAAGGAAGGGCACTACAAAAAGGACTGCAGATCTAAAGCTCTTGAGAAAGAAAAGGGATCTGATGATGCTCCTTCTGCAGAGGCAAAAACCACCTTGGATGAAGGTGGGGATGTGTATTTGGATTCTTCTTCAAATACACATGGAGATCATGAGTCATGGTTGATTAACTCAGGTGCATCCTTTCAGTTCACTCCTCATAGGGAGTGGTTTTGCGAGTATGAGAAATATGATGGCGGTGATGTCTTCTTAGGTGATTATAGGAAGGCCAGAATCGTCGAACGTGGAAAAGTCAAGCTGAAGCTACAAGGTGGAAGAATTAGAACAATTCCTGGTGTTTTGCACATTCCTGCATTGGCCAGAAATCTGATTTTTGTAAGCAAGATGGATGATGAAGGTGTAAAAACAGTGTTCGAGAAAGATACCTGTAAGATGGTTCGGGGAGCACTGGTATTAATGCGGGGAGTTCACATTGGAACTCTATACAAGCTTCAGGGCAGCATTGTTATTGATGGGTGCAATAGTTCTGTGGTTCCCGAAAGTGGAGCGTAAAGCCTAGCAGTATCTGGAGAAAAGACCATGCTATGGCATAAAAGGCTTGGACATATTGGAGAGAAGGGCCTTTGGATACTGCATGGAAATGGTATGGTAGAAGGTATGTCTAATAGCTCTCTAGATTTGGATTTTTGTGAACATTATGTATATGGGAATCAGAATCGGGTGAGTTTTCCTTCTGGTTCTAAGAGGGTGAACAAGATATTAGTGCTTGTGCACAATGATGTGTTTGGACCTATGTCGGTTCCATCACTGGGTAAGTCTGTGTACTATGTTTCATTCATAGATGACTTCTCAAGGAATACATGGATATATTTCTTGAGGAATAAATCTAAAGCCTTTGACAGATTTAAAGAATTTAAGGCTTTGGTGGAAAACCAAACAGACAAGAAGATAAAGGTGGTGAGGACAGATAATGGTGGGGAGTTTTGCAAGAACGAATTTCAAGAGTTATGTAAGAAGTGTAGTATAGCACGACAGAAGACTACTCCATACACACCTTAGCAAAACGGAGTTGCAGAAAGAATGAATAAAACGCTGATGGAAAAGGCAAGAAGCGTGCTCAATGGTACCGGGTTAGGACAAGAATTCTGGGCAGAGGTAGTGGAGACTGCATGTTACTTGGTTAACAAATCACCTTCAACAACGTTGGAGGATAAGACTCCACATGAGGTATAGACTGGTAAGAAACCCTCTCTTTCACATCTGAGGGTATTTGGATGTGACGCATATGTACATGTTCCAAAGGAGAAAAGGAGAAAGTTGCATAATAAATATGAAAGGTGCATCTTCACTGGGTATAAGGATGGTTTAAAGGGTTACAAGCTTTGGAACCCGGAAATAAGGAAGGTTGTGTTTAGTCGAGATGTGGTGTTTAGATAGGTGAAAGATATTTTTAAACATGAAGTCCTACTAAAGGAACCTGAGGAGAGAGATTTTGAGCTAAAGGAGGATGAATTAGACTCTACAACAAAAGAAGACTCAGAAGAGGAAGATCCACAAACTCCAGCTGTGAGAAGATCAGTTCGGGAAAGATGACAACTAGAAAGGTATAGTCCATCTGATTTCTATTAAATTTTTTCTTTAACTATAACTGATGATGATCCTAGAACCGTCAGGGAGGCAGTAGATTCAGAGGATGGAAAACTCTGGAAGGAAGCCATGGTTGATGAAATAGCATCCTTGCATAAAAATGAGGCATGGGATTTGGCGGAGTTGTCGGCTGGAAGGAAGCCCATCGGGAGAAAATGGGTGTTTAAGAAGAAGATGAATGTAGAAGGCAAGGTGGAGAAATACAAAGCTCGGTTGGTAGAAAAAGGTTATTCCCAGGTGTCGAGAATTGATTTTGGTGATATTTTTCTGTTGTTGCCAAAGTTACTTCTATTAGATTGCTTTTGTCTCTTGCTGCTGCATTTGATTTTGAGGTAGAACAGAGGGATGTGAAGACAACATTTCTTCACAGGGATCTGGAAGAGGAGATCTACGTGAAATAACCTGAAGGATTTATGGTGAAGGGGAAGAAAGAGCTGGTATGCAGGTTAAAGAAGCCTTTGTATGGGTTAAAATAGTCACCAAGGATGTGGTATCAGAAATTTGATACATATATACGGGGACTTGGCTTCACCAGAAGCAAGGAGGATCACTGTGTTTATTTTAAATTAATTGGTGACCATGTTATTTAATTGGTCTTGTATGTGGATGATATGTTGTTGATTGGAAATGACAAAGAAATTATCCAAGATTTGAAGACCTAGTTTTTCTCCAAATTCGACATGAAGGATCTTGGTGCTGCAAACTATATTTTGGGCATGGAAATTAAGAGAGATCAGGCACAAAGGAAGCTCTATTTAAACCAGAGGGAGTATGTCGAGACTATAATGCAGAGGTTCAATATGCATGATAGTAAACCGATGAATGTTCTGATTCCTGTAGGTACAAAGATGTATGTTGAACAGTGTCCCAAGACACAAGAAGAAGAGGAGGATATGTCTCGTGTTCTATATGCAAGTGCAATGGGTAGCCTGATGTATGAAATGGTTTGTACTAGACCAGCCATTGCACATGTAGTGGAAGCATTGAGCAGGTTTATGTCAAACCCAGGGAAGGAGCATTGGACAACAGTGAAGAGGGTTTTCAGATATTTGCGTGGCACTATTGATTATGGCTTGTGCTATCAGGGAAGACTAGGATTCGAAAGAGCATTGGAAATTCGTGGTTTTTTTGATGCAGACTGTGCTAGAGATTTGGACCAAAGAATATCTACAAGTGGGTATGTGTTTAGCCTATTTGGAGGTGCAGTCAATTGGATGAGTAAAAGGAAATATGTAGTGGCTCTTTCAGCTACAGAGGAAAAATATATGGCAACCACTCATGCAAGCAAGGAAGCAGTTTGGTTGCAGAGATTGTGTTCAAGTATGGGGTTGGTGTAGCAAGCTATGAGGATAGACTGTGATAGCCAAAGTGAAATTTTCTTGGCTAAGAAACTTGCTTATCATTCAAAGACAAAGCACATTGATGTTCAATATCATTTTGTGAGATATATGGTTGAAGCTAAAAGGGTGTTGCTAGTAAAGGTGGACACTTTGAAGAATGTTGCAGATGCATTGACAAAGTCTGTGAGCACTCAAAAGTTCTCTTGGTCTAGAGAAACTATGGGTGTTGCAAAGCTGGGCTAATGAATCAGCTCCCCTGTGGCCCCCTGCGGAAAGAAAACAACAGGTGGGAGAATGTTGGGTTTGTGTTATATTATTTCCGCGACTAGTGGGCGAACTTGCCCATGGTTTTGTGCATGGGTTTGCACATGGTTTTGGGGCATGATGGTTTTCGGCCCCTGGTATTTTGTAGATCTAGTCAAGGGAACTACGGTTATGTTCTAATCCAGGGTTAATGGATTGTGGTTTATGTATGCTTTGGCATGTATATATATGTGTTGTAACACTAAAAGGAATATAATGAAAAATAAAGCCGGTCGTCCCGATTTGGGATCCAGGGGAAAATCTCTATGTTTATCTGTTTTATGTTTTATGCTCTCACTATTGTTTATTTTATGTTTTAAAGATTCGTTCGTAGATAATTTATGTACAGGGTTAAAACCTACAATTGTAAGCTTTTTTGGGTACATTTTCGACAAATGTTCGACACCCTTCCTTTAAAGCACAATTAAGTGAGTACATCAAGTGCGTGAGTTTTAAATTCTAAATCAAACAAAATATAGGTTCTCCTCTCCTGCAAGCGAGCGTGAGTATTCATTCAAGCAAGTTCCATCAAGTCAGTAGAAATTTCATAACATCAAGCGAGCCAACGTGAAGTTCATTGCCGCAACAATCAAAGCAAGTGAGTGAGTTTAACTCCAACGCAAGTAAATGTACTATTAAAACAAACAAACTGAAATCTAGAGCAAGCGAGCGTGAGTTCCAGTGAACTTGAAACAAGAGCAACAAGTTTCACCAAGCAAGAGATCAAGAAAATTCCGAAGCAAGCGAGAGTGATAAACTCCATCAAGTGAGCCAACACAAGCAAACGTGCTCTTCAAGCAACAAATTAAGTGAGCGTGTAATTAACATCAAGCGAGCACATTCAATACACCAAATTTCAAAACCAAGTGAGACAGTTCAAAACAAGCGAGCCTGAATTCAAGTGAGAGAGTTCACATGGTGAAACACATCCAGTTGTTATAAATTCTTCACAATTTGATCCTCTCAAGTGTTGAAGACATGGTGCAAATCAGCAAAGAAACTCTTGTTGATCTTTCATGACATCTACAACAAAAAAATGAAACCATTGAGTTTCTTCAACTGGAGTTGCAATTACAAAGAAATGAATTGCAAGAGAAGCATGATGCTTCCAAGTATTTGAACCATACAGCTAAAAATGATTCTAGGTCATTCATCCAAACAGCTTCAAGTGTTGAAGTTGTTCAAGTTGAATTTTCTTCCAAACCAATCATCAAGCCATGGGAAGAAATCCAAAGTAACAGAAATCGAAGAGGCTTAGGATATGTCAAAGATGATGCCAACCTACATATCCTAGATTATTCAAAGCCCATTAAGTTCGTTAGTGCGGGATTGATTGAACAAATCACCTCAGCACGTTCTGAGAAAGTTGCAGTCAAACCGAAATTTTCTCATGATTGTCAAAGAACCGGTCATATGGAAGATCAATGTTATGATATCCATCCTTGTCGCCATTGTGGCAAGCCAAATCATTCATCAGAGAAATGCTACAACCAACAACAATCAACCAGATTGAAGATACATTATGAAAGGATTGATCCTTGGGAATGGTCATCCACAGTCAAAATATTGTATCAGTTCTACAACCGAATACAATCAAACCTAGTGCAGCCAACAATAAAACACTAGAGAATTTGGCGGAAATTCCGACGGCCAATTCGTCGCTATTCCGACAAATATTCGTCGCAAGAGCGACAGTTCGGGGGCGGAAAAACCGTGGTTTGTCATGCCGTCGCCGTTCCGACGCAAGGCAAAAGTGTCGCACTATCGACACTTCTTCCGTCGTTCCGAACAGGCGTCACTGCGTCTCTGGCAAAGTAGCGCCTCGGCGTTGTAAGCTATCGCCCTTCAGTGAAATGGTTGATGTTTTGGGCGTCGTTCTTCGGCGGCTATAAACCGTCGCCGATTCAGGCTAAGCGTAGTCGAAGCGTTTTAGCGTCGCTTTTCAGAGCACTTGTAAAGAAGCGTAGCAATTCCAGAGCTAAGCGTGGTCGATGTTTTGGGCGTCACTCTTCAGCGTCTGAAAGATGTCGTAATTCCGGGATATGTGGGGTAGGCGTTTGGAGCATTAAGCGCTTAAACGTTTTCATCGCATCTCTCTTAGGCGTTTAAGGTTGTGTTAATCTAGGCGTGGTAGACAAACAGTTCAATTTAAAAATTAAAATTTTAAAAGGCAGCAGCCATTTTGAAGATATTATATGAAGTAAACAGTCCATGAAAGTGAAATAGCAGTATGTAGAATAGTAAAGCAACAGATAGAGTACCGACGTCCATTGTTCCAAATACAAATTAAAGTACCCAAAACCCTACAACAGTGAAGTAAAACAGTCCATGAAATTGAAATAGCAGTATGTAGAATAGTAAAGCAACAGATAGAGTACCGACGTCCATTGTTCCAAATACAAATTAAAGTACCCAAAACCCTACAACAGTGAAGTAAAACAGTCCATGAAAGTGAAGATATTATATGAAGTAAAAACGATTCGCAGAAATTGAAGATATTATATGAAGTAAAGCAAGTCCATGAAAGTGAAGATATTATATGAAGTAAAACAATCCATGAAAGTGAAGATATTATATGAAGTAAACGAGTCCATGAAAGTGAAGATATTATATGAAGTAAACAGTCCATGAAAGTGAAGATATTATATGAAGTAAAGCAGTCCATGAAAGTGAAATAGCAGTATGTAGAATAGTAAAGCAACAGATAGAGTACCGACGTCCATTGTTCCAAATACAAATTAAAGTACCCAAAACCCTACAACAGTGAAGTAAAACAGTCCATGAAAGTGACATAGCAGTATGTAGAATAGTAAAGCAACAGATAGAGTACCGACGTCCATTGTTCCAAATACAAATTAAAGTACCCAAGACCCTACAACAGTGAAGTAAAACAGTCCATGAAAGTGAAAGAGCAGTATATGAAGTAAAACAGTCCATGAAAGTGAAATAGCAGTATGTAGAATAGTAAAGCAACAGATAGAGTACCGACGTCCATTGTTCCAAATACAAATTAAAGTACCCAAAACCCTGCAAGAGAGAAAAACGCTAATCATGTGAGGAGTGTGATATGTCCAAAATATAAAAATACCATCAGACCATATCAATAAACCAACAACATAGACCAGCATCGCTAGTTTTGAAGGCAGAGTGATAAACATTAATCATTTTTTTTTCACAAGAGAAAAAACGTTGTTTTGAATATATTATATGAAGTAAAACGGTCCATGAAGTCATTACATTTTCACATCTGAAGATTGGAACCCAAATATCCATCCAGAAAAGTGGAAGTCCCACCCCAGACAGTGATAGAAAAATACCCCATGTCACATACGGGGACTTGATATAAAACCCAGTAACGGTCCACATGGAGATTATCGACAATCTGAGAAAGCATCCAAATATGCACGAGGCATCTATAAGAAAGTGAAATAGCAGTATGTAGAATAGTAAAGCAACAGATAGAGTACCGACGTCCATTGTTCCAAATACAAATTAAAGTACCCAAAATCCCGCAACAGAGAAAAACGCTAATCATGTGAGGAGTGTTATATGTCCAAAATATAAAAGACCATCAGACCATATCAATAAACCAGCAACATAGACCAGCATCGCTAGTTTTGAAGGCAGAGTGATAAACATTAATCATTTTTTTTTCACAAGAGAAAAAACGATGTTTTCAATATATTGTATGAAGTAAAACAGTCCATGAAGTCATTACATTTTCACATCTTAAGATTGGAACCCAAATATCCATCCGGAAAAGTGGAAGTCCCACCCCAGACAATGATAGAAAAATACCCCATGTCACATACAGGGACATGATATAAAACCCAGTAACGGTCCACATGGAGATTATCGACAATCTGAGAAAGCATCCAAATATGCCTGAGGCATCTATAAGAAAGTGAAATAACAGTATGTAGAATAGTAAAGAAACAGATAGAGTATCGGCGTCCATTGTTCCAAATACAAATTAAAGTACCCAAAATCCTTGAACAGAGAAAAACGCTAATCATGTGAGGAGTGTGATATGTCCAAAATATAAAAAGACCATCAGACCATATCAATAAACCAGCAACATAGACCGACATCGCTAGTTTTGAAGGCAGAGTGATAAACATTAATCATTTTTTTTTCACAAGAGAAAAAACGTTGTTTTGAATATATTATATGAAGTAAAACAGTCCATGAAGTCATTACATTTTCACATCTGAAGATTGGAACCCAAATATCCATCCAGAAAAGTGGAAGTCCCACCCCGGACAATGATAGAAAAATACCCCATGTCACATACAGGGACATGATATAAAATCCAGTAACGGTCCACATGGAGATTATCGACAATCTGAGAAAGCATTCAAATATGCCCGAGGCATCTATAAGAAAGTGAAATAGTAGTATGTAGAACGGTAAAGCAACAGATAGAGTACCGACGTCCATTGTTCCAAATACAAATTAAAGTACCCAAAATCCTTGAACAGATCAAGAAAAACGCTAATCATGTGAGAATTCTAAGTAAAGTTAATCTATTAACATTGCGAATAAAATTACACCAAAGTCAAAAACATTGCCTGGCCATACTCATGGCAAATTTGTCATCAAAAAATCAAAAAATTAAGAAGACTACCCTCATACGGGGAAACCAGTCTTGAACGTTTAATTTACAGAATTCAAAAATATTACTTAAAGGTCCGGCACAGTAAAATAAACTAAAAGCAGCCCAATTAACTGGGCCTGCTAAGCAAGAAAAACAAATTAACCAAACTAATCCTCCGCTGGTTCCTCCACGATTTGGCACCATCCTTCGGAAGGTCCAGGATCGCTAGGTGCTACCTCCACATGCATGCCACGACTCCCCTCCTGAAGGCCCGAATGCTGGCCGGCTTTTTCCGAGCTCAGACCCGCCGGACGGGTGCATTCTTCTTCCGTTTGGGCCTCCTCGCGGAAGACCACAGTGACTACAGCTGTGATTCGCGGGCGGTTGAGAGAGCAATCAAAGGAAAATTGCGCAGTGCGCGTCGTGGGAGAAGGTGAACTAGCGGTGGGGCTTTCGAACGGGGAATCCATGCGGTGGCCGGATACTGCAAGCCGGCCAGCCCACTCCTAGTATTTGGATATCGACCTAAGTAATAATCACTGGACTGGCCAGAAGTCATCTCTGTTGAGGTGCTGGAGGGAGCGCGCCAGGATTGACCTCTAGTGCTCCCCCTGCGGCAACGCATCCTATGACGCACGCGAGGCATGGGTGCAATCTCAGGCGCAGTGGGCACAAGAGACGAAGAAGCAGAATTCCAATTAACGGAGGAAGACAGACAGAGACAGAACCGAGAGACATGGAAATATGCAGCAAAGTCTAGGCAGAAGTTCCGCTGGCCACTTCTCCTTATCGTCACAGTTACCAGGCAGTGTAATCCAGCAACCGGCTTGTCTGAAAAACCATGGCTAAACGCCATTTTGTATGTCGACCCGTTTGCAATGCAATCAAAGGACGCCCGTCATAATGAATCTCTGATCATTAATAATGAGAGCCGAAGGCCGGATCAAATTGGAGCGTGCGGAATCGCTCAGAGGAGTGGAGGTCCGATCTTGAACAGTGTTAAAAATTAATTAATGTAGATTTGATGTGAAAACTTAATTGAGCAGCGTTAAATGTTAATGCGAATGATATGAAATCGCCATATCCATGTCCCATCACCTTAAACGCCATCGAATGCACCCGCAGCCGGGAGCAGGGCAAGTTTTTAGTGAGGACACGTGGCAAAAATTGATTGGAGCGGATCTTTGTTTGGGCCGCTCGCGCAGTGGAAATCCGGACCCGTAAAATATTAGGGCGAATTTGATAAGAAATACGCGTCACAAAATTGGCCGACGTCAGCAGGCTATTTTGGAACGCGAATTTGGTTTGAATTATGGTTTATCGCCGTTTGAAGTCCGGCGGGCTCGACTTTTGAACAATTTTCTTATAAAATTTGTGTTGGTTTCTTTGATAATACACATATTAAAATCCCGCTTAATAAAGAGACAAAATTGTTGTGCTTTCGGAACCTGACCCGAGGATTGGACATGAGTTAACAAACAAAAGGATAGCGGAACCGGACATGCACCTATGGTCAAGCCCTCTACCAAAACCACGAGCGGAATCACAAAAGCGGGTTGCCCATATCGCACCGCTTTTGCGGAGTAGGCGGTATTTCCTATTCGCGAGCGATTCCATAGGGAATGCGACACGTGGCGAAGTGACCCCGGAAAACAACCGTTTAACCCACGCCATCGCACGTTAAATCCCGACGTTGGAAGCCGAGCGAAATTGCCAAGAGTCGTTGATTTGGAGAAGGGCCATCGGACGGTGGTCGCACGTTGAACTTGCCCGGAGGTTAACTAAGGTGTGCGGAGGATAGCCAGGTACGATACGAGTGTTTGATTAGTTATTGATATATATATAGGAGTGTGTGTGACCTTAATGAAAACAGCTAAATACAAAACAGTTAGCGGTGTAAATCACGCCTGTAATCTGGGAGGTGGTGGATTGTTAGCCCAAGGCTGGGGCGTTTGAGCTGGAAATACAAGAGCCGACAGAGACCCCACCTTAAATTTATTTTATTTAAAAAGAAACGTGGAGTATAAATACAAAGTGTTGAAAGTTAAACATTGGTTATAAGGATTGGAGATAATATAAAGTCGGGAATATAAATTAAAGTCCAACCATTGTGGATAGTATTTATTTATCAAATTCTACGAATTTGATAAATAAATCCGAATAAAGAAGAAGTTAATTAAGACTCAGGCTGGAGGAAAAGAACGGGGTACACACAGCGATTGTAGACACACCAGCTCTCCTTGGGGGTCTAATTTCAGTTTTGTTGCGTCACACGATGATCTCTCTTCTCTGGCATTTACTTGTATTGAAGATCACTATTCTAGGAATAAGGAGTTATTTTCTCCAAAAATAACCCTAGCCAAACATTGACAATTCATCAAGGATATCTTTCTATGCTTCATAAGTACATATGTTCTACTTCTAAATCATGTCTTGGAAGTGGTTGTTTTGCTGGAAATTATTCACCAGTTGGTTTCATACCAAAGTCTTTTTCACATTTTCAGCATCCGATACATGAAAAAGATAATGGTTTAAAACAACATAAATATTTGAAATTTTGCAAGAATTGTCTGGCACACTTTGAATATGAATTTTGAAGTCAAGTGCATGATCTTGTATAGGATCAAGTGTCATTTTGAATACCAAATGTTTCACAAGAAACTTCTCAACATGCTACCCTGCAGTAAGGATTAAATGACAATATTGCATCAACAAGACTAAACAACTACAAATGTTGTAGATCTAACAAGACCACACAATCAAATGTATTCCACAAGGCCAATACTGTATGAAAAATGAAAAGGAGTTTGCAACCAAAATACCTTAGGCAACTAATTCAATTAGATACACCAAACCATCAGCAAAAAGGAAAACCAGCCTACTCAAAAGGCAAGCGTTTACCTCCTTTGACAAAATTTTGAGTTCCGAAACAAGGGCCTTTATTGTCTTGTCAATGCCCCTAGTAATTTGAATGGGGTTTGCACCTGCTACAACAACCTAAACAAAAGGTTTCATTTCAAATTATTTTCCACAAATTTAAGATACAACCATTGTCAGTTTTGTATTTCCTAACAAGCTCATAAATTTTGACAAAAGAACCAAAATTTTTTAATACCTGATAGCAATTTTTTCACTCAAAAACTATCTTAGACTCAATAAGCCCAACCCAAAACTAAAAACCAAACACCATAAGACCCTACAAAAATGAATAGATGATCTTAATCCAGTACTATCGACAAAAAGTTACCTTTACACCCTCACTTATTAAACCTTGTGTTGTTGAATTTTAACTTCAACTGCTGCAGCAGAAGGATGGATGCAGCAGCAACATTTTTTTTTGGAGGTTGCTTGCATGCCATCCAGAAATTTAATTCAGCATTTAAAATTCCTGCAAGTTTTTTTTGTAGACGGCCACAACCATATTTCTGTACAGGATTGTATTTAAACACAACATCCAGCATTAACGCAATTCACCAACTAGAAATTAAACAAACAGAAATTTACCCGACAGTTTTGTAAATTCAAAAGGAGGACACGTGGAGCATTAATATTGGATCGCATGAAATTGAAGGGAATCTGAAAACCTGAAAACCGGACCCGAATATTTTATAGGGCACATTGGATTGAGAATTCGAGTTAAAATTAGGCAGACGTCAGCATCCCATTTTGGAACGCGAATTTGGTTTGAAATTCAATCTATTTAGACTTTTGAAGTCCGACGGAAAGGGTTCTTTAATGTTTTGATAGTTTAGTATATACATATGTTATATATATATCATATGCGAAATGAAAGGTGGGCCATAGAATTTAGTTTTAATTTTATTTTTTTTAAAAGAGGGTTTATTATAATATGTTTTATATGTTTCGGCATATAAAAATAAAAAGGTCGAAAAATCTTGGTAGTTTTTTTTATAGACAGTACGTAAATTTTTTATTACATAGCAGTGTGTAAAAAGTGAAAAACTGAGTGTAACTTTTTAAGTGTGTATGCACAGCAGTGCGAAAGGGAAAAACACAGCAGAGTGTCTTAGAGACAGAGTATGTTTGTTTTGAACGGACAGTGAGTTGGTTTTATGCACTGCGTTTTGTAGCAGTCATAATTTTGTAATCCCTCTCAGTGAGGAAGTAGTGTAATAGTTTTTTTTTGAGTTATTGAAGGGAATAGAAGTTTGTTTTCAAAGTATTGAAACTCTGTCTCTTGTCAAAGAAATTTTTATTTTCTGTGTGTTAGAGAAAGGGAGATTTATGGGTGGTTCTTATGAATCAACCAACCATTCAGAACATGCTCATCAATCCAAACCATAAGTATTATGTGACAATATTCAAGCAGGCACTCAATCGGATTTCTGAAGCTATGTTAGAGAAACCCTAAACTCTCACTGAAAATAGGTGAAATGTGGCACCACTCAGAGATTGACATGTGCCAATTGGTACAAGTGGTAGACAATTGGAATGCTCAAACAACGAGGTGATGCGGGAATGACATGAGGGAGAAAATATCAGAAAAGCCCCAAATCTGGAGAACTAAAGCTCATCACCAACCTGAGATTGACAACTTTACATGATGTAACCTATGAAATCGTAAATGGAGAAATCATAGTAACAATAAAGTAGCCTATGTAACAATAAAGTCAGATTCATCCTGGGAGTGGTAATGGGAGAAATCATAGTGAACAACAGGAAACATGCATAGTTGCTTACAATCAAATAGATGAAAAAACACATACAAAAAACCTAGATAATAATCGTGAACAAGCTTAATATTGAATTATGAACTGTAAAGGAACTTACAAAATGTGACATTACGAACCTGGTCAAGCGCACAAGCAAAAATATCCTGGACATGACCCTGGTTGACAAGTTGTATTGCTCATGATGCAAGAGGATTTGTACCTGCACTGCAAGTCAATCAAAATCCATCATTATCTATACAATAAATACAAGTAATTGATGTAGTATTTTTTACTCTAAGATGCATTCTTATGATAATGTTAGAACATATGTTGAAAATGTCAAAACATACCCGAATAAGCTCCTCTTCGTTTCAAGAACAATTTATTGGAGTCGCATGAACTTGGAACAAGCCTCCCACGATCTGAAAGAGTAGCAACTAAGTCAACAGTGACTTTTTTGTTGCTACGCTGGATCGAAGGAGGTTTGCTCCAAGATTAAATCGCTCCAATAAATTATTCTCTACTAAACAGGGCCAACCACGTGAAGGTGGAAGCTCTTATGGCCCCTCCTCCCCCCCTCACATCACTCTCAATTCCCCAATACCCAATCTATATTTCATTTTTTACTTTCATGAGCATAAAAAAAATATTCAATAACTAATAAAAAAACAATTCAACAAAAAATACGCAAGGAAACATTGCAATTAATGCTTGACATAAAAATAGTATGATAAATGAGTTTTTTATATAACGCAAAAAAATGTTCCAAGTATGGTAACGTTTGTCTTATAATAATACAATATTTTACATTGTCAAATTTTCTTTTTCTTCTTCCTATTTTTAAAGCTCCTAATTACATCATCAATATCATCGTGCTCTGCTCCTGTTTCGTGCCTTTCAACCCGCACTGCTGACCTAGTTGCGTATTCACGATGTCTGGGCTCATCCGGTGACGGGGCATCGCCTACAAAAACAGATAATATTAAATTTTAATTGTCAGTTTTTAAATATCATTGAACTAGTTCGGTAATATTAATAAAAAAAATTGCAATGAGATTATTTACCTGGTGCACCAGTTGTCGCCGCTAACCTAGTTGCATTGTCACGATGTCTGGTCTCATCCAGTGACGGGGCATCGCCTCCAAAAACAGATAATATTAAATTTTAATTATCAGTTTTTAAATATCATTGAACTAGTTCGATAATATTAATAAAAAAAATTGCAATGAGATTATTTACCTGGTGCACCAGTTGTCGCCGTTGAGACTGTTGCCCTGTCTTCCTCTCTGGTGGTAAGATCCTCAAGGGAAACATTCTCTGTCATTTAAACAAAAAACGTTATAAGGACAACCATTAAGGTATAATTAGAAAAAATTATAAGTGGAAATTAATTACCGTCACGGCCCTCACTGATAGCAGCATTGTCGGCCTGGTCCCCACTACAATGATCAGGTCGCACGAGAGGATCATCTACATCTGGCTCTAAAACTGGGTTATTTACCTCGTCGGTAGTGTTGCTCCCCTGATTTAAACAAAGTTATTAGACATTAAATTTATGGACGAAAACAAAAATATTGAAAGGTTAATGTTTTACCTTATCAGGCATTGTAGATCTTGGGACCTGCCCCAAGCTTCTGCGACGTTCAACTACAGCTTGATAGCCAAGACGGAAAGCAATATTTTTATCTTCCTCTGTAGTTATTGTTCCAAAGTCATCACCCTACATTATATATGATTGTGTATTTTTAATCATATCTGATAGGATTACAAAAACGTTGGAAGACGATACAATTAATTATAAGATGTTTAGCTACTTAATTACAATTCTTGCAGCTAATTTCAAGTAGCCACCCTGGCCGAGCTTGTGATGGCCCTTTTTCTCTATCCTAGCTTTGGTTGCCTTTGAGGTGTCAGGCAACCTAGCATCAAAAGATTGAAGTCGGATATGACGTAGCACACTTTTATTTTAGACATAAAGAAAATTAAAGCTATTGAATTAAAGTTGTAATTTACCTTGCGGGTCCAGTTGGCATTTTTCCTTCTTTCTTTGCCCTTTTCTCTTTTTCGTCATGGATGAGTGCTCTCCACTCACTCTCTGGAACTGCGAGAGGACGCTCATATCTAGGGTTAAATTGCAATTGCGTCCTATAGGTGTCCCTAGTATATTTCAAATATTTGCCGGCTACCTGAGCCACCGCTGTTCTGTCAAATGTGCCGACCCCAAAAAGGGCTTCTAGATAATCTAGAAGTTCTTTTTTCAGGTTGGAATTCTGGGAATTCCACCCTGTACGTATGGTTGGGCCAAAAATTACCAACGCATGGCTCTCTAGAATCCTGTAGAACTCATTGTTTCCTACAGAATAAAACCAAAAAAAGAAGAAGATATTATCATTAATTTAAAAATAAAAATCATGATAAATATGTTTTAGATAAAGTACATGAAATAGTTAAAATATTAAAATTTACCTGGGAGTTGTACATGCTTTATAGGGACAACCTCATCGTTCACCAACAACGTGCCATTAATGGTCCATGTGGAGCTGACACGTGTAGCTCCAGGAAACGCAATAATGTAGTTGGCCATATCAGCCTCATCATTGCCAACACGTTCAGTGGTTGGCTGGGTGTCTGCTTGGGCAGGGTGTGTTTCTTGGCTGGCACCTAAAGGAGTAGAAGGTGTACAAGAGGGTTGTTGGGCAATCTCTTGCCCTTGTGTCCCACTACCACCAACACCGGGTTCAGCAAGTGCCAGAAAACGCTACATACAAAAGAAATTTTTGTTAGTTTAGTCAATGTAAAATTAAAAATCAAACTATCACAATTCATCTCATGCAGAACAAAAAAAATATCCTTTTGAATTTTTATTATTACCTGATATGTTTCTAGCTGGGTCATAAGTTGTTTTATCCTCTCTTCTATTTCAGGTGTTTGAGGCGCGTCTATCAAAGTATTAAATTCCGACCTTGCATCTCGTGCCTTTTTTCGCAACAAGAGCGCTGGAGATAGGGATGAAGAAAGCTCTTCCTCAAAGAGGGAATCATCAGGCGTACCATGGCTAGGTGTCTGCATATTTGAACAAAATTAATATTGTTTCAATTATGTAAATAACTAAAATACCTAAAGATAGAGCAATGCTGGCACTTTACATGTTCTTCCGCTGGCCTCTTTCCGCGATCATCCCGTCTCGGGGTTGTTCCTGCACTGCTCTGATCAGTCTGCCACATTGCGATAAAATTATAAATGTAAAAACTTGAAAACAATATCTAACTTGAAAACACAAAATGAAAACTGAAATAATTTCTAATAAGACACCGGAAGACAGAGTTAGAGTTTCAAATATACCTTGCATTGAATTCAGTCCTGGAAACATGTCATTGCACATTAAGGCACCCAAACATTCAATCCACAAATGATATATTTAAGTAGGCTTCTCCTATTCTGGGAAAACACCATACCTATAATGCATTCACTTGCATGTATAAAGGGAAAAGAAAACATGTTTTCATACAACGGTGACAAAGGCATCTTGGGGAAAGGTATCTTCACTTTTTATTTATGTTGTTCACCCACACCACTCTCGTGTTTTCACTAATCCTGTTTTGTCATTTTTGGATTCAAATTAAGTTAAGGCCTTAAGTATTTTTGACCTTTCGGTGTAGTTTTTATAAGTGGCATGTATGGATTTTCCATTAATTCTGCACTTTTTCTCTTCATGCGCATGTTTCCCTGGAAATCAAATGCATGATTTAGTCCCATGCATTTAACAAGTTGTTGGATCAACTCCATAGGAAATATCATGTTTCCTATTCAATCAAAATTTATCTCAGTTAGGGTAGGTAGGAAGGTTTTCCCTTTGTATTAATAGGGCACTTCTAGCTTGCATTTTTATTATATCTTTCAAATTTAGTGTCGTTTCAATTAGAGCATGAATTTTTGCAACTTTCAAGGTGAGAATGAACAAAGACAAATTTTTGTGATGGATGACTGTATATGACTCCATGGCCAGAGGAAAAGGCACTAATCTACTTCTTCAAATATCTATAGTTCTCATTCACCTCATACGGAGATGGTCCCTGATTTTGAGCCAAATGTTGCAGCAAAAAGTTCTCCCCCTCCATAATTTGATAGTCAATGGAAATTTCTTAAATTGATGATGGGGCATGATTATGGAACATTGGCACATACATATGTAATGGAATTCCAAGATCATGATATATGTTTGCATATGTTTATGGCAATGTTCCACCAAGTCCCCTGGAGGTGGGAGCAAGGGGGCGAGGGAGCCCGGGAGCGGCCTATGCAAAGCTCCCTACCAATTTTCAGGAAACGTGGGGGGACGTCGGGGTCATAAAAATTATAATATTTAATATTTAAAATGTAAGTATATTTTTTCAAGGAATGTATATACAGTCATCATACACTTGCATCATGAAAGATAAATCATAAATGATAAAATTACAAATCGATGAATGATGAATCATATAATTGAAACAAATTTAAAAGTTAAAAGTTAAAACATACATCATACAATCATACATGTAAGTTTGTAAGTTTGTAACTATATAATCATTAATGTAAATACTAACAATGTACAATGAAAATAAAGTTTAAGATATCATATGACATATTATATCAAGATTCAAAATAGAGTTTAAACTGAAGTTTACAACTCAAGTCTGAAACATAAACTTAAACGCAAATAAGTTATGTCTGAAACATAAAACATAAAACATAACATATGAATATCAAATGATATCATCATAATGATAAATGAGCATAAATGCTCAAGTTAATGCCCCACTAGTCTCTGCATCCAACTTCTGCACGAATATATCAAGATCAACCATGTCACCATCTGAATCAGAATCACTTGGATTCTCAAATATGCTGAGTGGCACATCAAATTTTAACACGAAACCATAAACTAAAAGGGGCGGTGAGGGGACGTGAGGGGGCGTGAGGGAAACATCCCCTAGAAGTCCCCAAGACCCTAGAGCGCGAGGGGGCGAGGAATCTAGACCCCTAGGTGGGGGGGCGAGACCCCGTGTAACATTGGTTTATGGAGGTGGTGGAGCAAAAAAGAGCTCAAATAGAGCTGAAATTTTTCACATAAAAAGGACTGTGGGCTTGACTAATGGTTCCATTTAAAAAATGATATCTAGACGGAGAATAAGTGTAGCATGCAAACATGCATTGAAAATCCATCTGAGTTTGCATTGTATTACTTATGATGGATTCAAATTTGGGTTTCAAAATGCCAGGTTATGGCATGATTTTGTCAAGAAACCCTTAGTTGAATTCTCATGTTGGTTTAATTTATATTTTAAGTTTGTTTTGCAATCTTTGGGTGATAGTAACTCATGAACTAGGTTACCAATGTGTAACAATCATATTTCAAGAATAAAGTTGTGATTTTTTTATATTATTATTAGTATCTATTAGCTACGAGTATTGACACCTAATGCCTGGAATTTTGACATCTTGATAGCATGGATAATTTCGAAAATGTTTCTAGTAATGTTAACATAATAACTATCATTACGTGTCTTCACTTTTTTCACCATAATAAACCTGTGATATGGACTCATCACACAACTTCATATGCTATGTCCCAACAAGTTCAAGCTGGTTGAACCTACCTCATAGTGTGGTTATTAAGGGCAAGTTTCTTGATATATAACTCGATAGCATAGACCACGTTGCAGTTCTAAAAAGAATCCTCAAGTGTCAAAAAAAATTCACAATATGTTCTACTATAAATCCTTTTGGGATACCTGAAATAATATATGTATCATTGATGACTTTTAAAGTATGACAAGATCCAGAGGGAAAGGAAATCAATGGAAGAGTGATCCACCAATGAGAACCTAGAATTTAGCATCGGATGAGTTAGAGTCTAGGAAATTGAAAGCCTATAATTTTAATTAGTGATGAAGGACATCACATAGGTAATTATATTTTCATGTAGAATAATCTGTTAATTCAAATTTAAACTACATAATATGAAAGGCATACTATAAATTTTTCCACGTAAGTCCAAACAACCTATAAAAAGGGAAAACCTTCTTTTCCATGGGAAATAATTTACCTTTCCTTTTTCAAGACAATCTAAATCACAAAAAATATGAACTATACTGCACACATTCTTGGATAATGTGAAAGTGGAAAAAGAATACCCTACACAAGTGTAATGGCTGCCAAATTAATAAGCGTTTCTTTGGGAAAAATTTAAATCTTGTATTGGGTGATGAAGATAATAGAGGTATTGAATCTTGATTCTTGACATCTAGAGAGAACCCTACAGCCTAACACAATCTAATGGAATTGACCAAAAAAACCCAAATAGAGTCAACCCTACTATAGGAGGAAGGGCCTGCAGTAAGAACTTACCATTTTGCAAGAGCTGAGGGCGAATGCTGTTCCGCAAGAGCTGAGGGCGAACGCCTCGAGGGCGAATGCCGAGGGTAAATGTCGTCTCCGCAAGAACCGAGGGGCGAATGCAGCGAATGTCGTTCTCGAAAGAGCCGGGTGGGCGAATTGAGGGCGAATGTCGTTCGGCAAGAGCTGAGGGTGGCGAATGCTGAGGGCGAATGCTGTTCTGCAAGAGCTCAGGGCGAATGCTGAAGGCGAATGCTATTCTGCAAGAGCTGAGGGCGAATGCTGAGGGCGAATGGTGTTCTGCAAGAGCGGAGGGCGAATGCGCACGTGACATCAGACGTTAATGTAGAACACATGTACATTTGAACACTAATAGATTTTTGTAGTTGAAATGCAATGCTTGTTTTCATTTAAATGTAGGGTTTTTAAAGCAGGGAGAAATAATGGCTGCCAAATTAATAAGCGTTTCTTTGGGAAAAATTTACATCTTGTATTGGGTGATGAAGATAATAGAGGGTATTGAATCTTGACTCTTGACATCTACAGAGAACCCTACAGCCTAACAAAATCCAATGGAATTGACCAAAAAAACCCAAATAGAGTCAACCCTACTATAGGAGGAAGGGCCTGCAGTAAGAACTTACCATTTTGCAAGAGCTGAGGGCGAATGCTGTTCTGCAAGAGCTGAGGGCGAACGCTGAGGGCGAATGCTGAGGGAAAATGTTGTTCTGCAAGAGCTGAGCGCGAATGCTGAGGGCAAATGCTGTTCTGCAAGAGCAGAGGGTGAATGCGCGCGTGATATCAAATGTAGCTATTGCGACAAATACGAAACATTTTTATGTAGCGCGCATATAAGTTTCGAATTTTTATGTAGGGCCCATATAAGTTTGGTATTTTTATGTAGCGCGAAAATAACTGTCGCTATACCGACGGTGAAAAAGGCGTCGCTATTAGGACGGTGCCTCCAAACGTCGCAATGGCGACACCTAGATATTGTGTCGCAGTTGCGACGTTTAGAGTCGTCTCAATAGCGACGCTTTGGGCCATGGTGTCGCAATTGCGACGTGTTCCTTTAAACGTCGTAATTGCGACACTAGTTTAAGTGTCGGTATTGCGACACTTTTCTATAGACGTCGGTATAGCGACGGTTTCGGGCGGGATGGAAAAAAATTGGGAAAATTTCCGACATTTGGTCAAAAGCGTCGGAAACAGGTGTCGGAATTTCCGCCAAATGTAGTAGTGAAAAGAAGATGGTACTCTCATGTAGTTGAACGGGGGAGTACACCAATGCACCACTCCTACACCTAAAGGGGGGATTTCAAGAATACTTTCCAGAGGATTGTCTCTCCTTTCAGCTGACAAAAGGGGGGAAATGTCAATGAAATTGACGGTGGTTGTTAGACTGAAAGTCTCGACAAAACCAGCAAAAGCAGCCAGTGGGCATCTTCAGTAGCCAATGGACATCTTCAAAATCCAGTGGGCATAAAAAAATTCGCCAGTGGGCAGTCGAAAACAAAGAAACAATGAATAGTTTTCAACACAACAAAAGCAACAGTGAGTTGTTTTTGACATCATCAACTAGTGGGCGTTCAACAAATTTTGTCAATGGACAAAGGATGCTGATTTCACGCAAAGGATAGATGAATCCTTTTTCAAATTGTCACGTGATGGAGTTTTCAAGAGAAATTCAGAGATAAATCATACATGCAGCTTACTCATGGTCTCTTCAGTTTGCAATTTTTTCAGCATCCATCTTTGGTGGTTTTTCAAGCAATGTTTTTGAGGATCAACATGAGAACTTGGAAGATGGTTCCTCGTTCTTATTTTGGAATTATAATAGAAGGGGGGAATGTTAGCCTGTATCATAAAAAAATTATAAATCCAAAATAAATAAATTAAATATTAAAAGTTAGGAATTTATGCCTAACTCTCTAGATTGGGTTGTTCCTCCAAGTTAGCAGTTAGTTTAGGTAGCTCCTAGATTGGTGGTGAATGGTTGAGAAATTGTCTCAACCAAAGTGTCCAATATAGAACGCACTATCTTGAGACACAGTCTCCTCATCTATTTAATTGTAATATAACATTCTTTTAATAATTTGAAAATATGTGAGGAAGTCGTGAGGCTGAAGCCTTTTCCGCCAATGTTTTGTCTATGGTTTGTTATGCGTGTTTTAAGTATTTTCTGAGTGATTTGATTTTCAACAAAAAATACAAATGTTGAGGAGAGATTTTGAAGATCTCTGTATGAAAGAGTCTAATAACATAGACTCATTCTTCACACATGTTATTGAGTTGGTTACCCAGATAAGGTCTCATGGAGAGACACTTGAGGAAAGAAGAATAGTGGAGAAAATTCTAAGAAGTATACCATCGAGATTTGATTCCATAGTAGTGCCAATAGAAGAGATAAAGGATCTCTCACAATTTTCAGTGGATGAGCTTTGTGCATCACTGATGTCTCATGAACATAAACTAAACAAAACAATGAACTCCTCATTGGAGTATGCTTTCAAGACAAAAATGTCTTTTGGTCGAGGTAGAGGTCGAGGAAGATCAAAATACTAAGGAAGAGGAAGAAGCCCACACAGAGGTGGAAGAAATAGCCCTTCAAGCACAAGTGGAAGGGGAAGCAACCAAAACTTAAGCAAAGGCTCAACCCAAAATCAAGCACAAGGACAGAGGTATGATAAATCCCAAGTCCAATGTCATTATTGTAAAAAGTATGGGTATTATGCCAATGAATGTAGAAAGAAACAAAATGACATGTGTAATGAATAAAATGTAAAATTTACAAGAGAAAATTAGAACCAGAGTAATGTGCTTCTAACTTGTAATGTAGCACAAGAAAAACAAGAAGATGTATGGTTCTTAAACTCAGGTTGTAGTAGCCATATGACTGGAAACATAGCAATTTTTGCCAATCTAGATGAGAATGTGAAATCTAAAGTGACAACGGGGAATGATAGTAAAGTCTCTGTCATGGGGAAAGGAAGAGTATCAATACTAACAAGGAAGGGAGAAAAGAAGTTTGTTCCAGAAGTATATTATGTACCTGGCCTGAAATGTAACCTTCTAAGCATTGGACAGCTCATGAATAAGGGCTACAATGTGTTCTTTAAGAATGATGTGTGTACAATCATGGACATACCTCCAAGTAAAAGGGTCATTGTAGAAGTGCATATGACAAGTAATAGGATGTTTCCTCTCAAGATCAGAATAGAATTTAAGGAAGGAGGCAATGTAGCAGTAGTCACACAAGAGGTCTTTCAAGAAGAAGTGAAAGATGAAAACTGGTTGTGTCACTTGAGATTTGGACATCTCAATTTTGGAGGATTGAACCTGTTGCATAGAAAAGAGATGGTAAAGGGATTACCACTCATAGAGAAACTAGATAGCTTGTGTGAGGGTTTTATCTTGGGCAAGCAACATAGAGAATCCTTTTCAGCAGGGAAGAGTATAAGGGCAAAGGCACCCTTAGAGATTTTCCACTCAGATTTGTGTGGACCAATGCAAATGCCATATTTAGCTGGAAGCCATTATGTCTTGAAATTTATAGATGATTATACAAGAAAGACATTGGTTTATTTTCTAAAACATAAGAGTGAAGTGTTTGAACAGTTCTACCACTTCAAAGCTCTTGTTGAGAAGCAAAGTGGGCAATACATAAAAGTGTCGAGAACTAACAGAGGAGGAGAGTATATCTCCAAAGACTTCCTACATTTCTGCAGGGAGCACAACATACACAAGTAGTTTACCACAAGGTATACACCATAGAAAAACGATGTTGCAGAAAGAAAGAATAGGACCATCATGGACATGGTCAGAAGTATGTTGAAGGCAAAACATTTGCAAAATGAGTATTGGGTAGAAGCTGTAAATTGTGCAACTTATATTTTAAATAGATGTCCAACCAAAGCTGTTATGAACAGAGTCCTGGAAGAAGCATTGAGTGGAACAAAGCTGTTTGTCACTCACATGAGATTATTTGGATGTGTGGCATATGCACATGTCCCGGATCAAATTAAGAAAGAATTTGGACAAGAAGGGGGAGAAGTGTATCTTTGTTGGATACAATAATGAATCCAAGGCCTACAAACTCTATAATCCATCAACCAAGAAAGTTATAATCAACAGAGATGTGCAGGTCATTGAAGAAGAAGCTTGGAATGGAATTTTAGAGAAAATTGTAAATGTGAAGACTTGTATTTCACATGAAGATAAAGAGGAATTGATTGCAGAAAATAACTCCTCCACGGTGGCTCCACCTCCACCTACACAGTCTGAGCAGAGCACACCATAAGAAAGCAACATAATAGCCTTGAGAAATCAAGGAAGTGCTTCTCCAAGAACACCACAGGGATCTGCAACTCCCTCGAGTTCAAGTGGAACTCCAAGCACACCAAGAAGACCAAGATTCAGAAATTTGAGTGGAATTTATGAGCAAGAAGAAGTTGATAACAATGCTGGTCTAAATTCTTTGTTTTGTCATGTTGATGACCCGATCCATTTTGAATATGCAATAAAATAAGAATAATGGATTGAAGCAATGATTGAAGAGATTGGAGCGATAAAAAAGAATGATACATGGGAGTTAGTGGACCTCCCATAAGGTAAAGAAGTCATTGGAGTGAAATGGGTCTATAAGACCAAAAGAAATATTGAAGGAAAAATAGAAAGACACAAAGAAAGACTTGTTTTCAAAGGCTACAAGCAGCAACAAGGAAGAGATTATGAAGAAACCTTTGCATTAGTTGCAAGGATGGAAATAGTGAGGACAGTGTTATCCATTGCAGCACAACAAAAGTGGAAAGTCTACCAAATGGATGAAAAATCAGTATTCTTGAATTGAGTGTTGAAAGAGGAGGTATATGTTGAACAACCTCCTGGCTATGAAATTTAATTCCAAGAGCACAAAGTATGCAAGTTGAAGAAAGCTCTTTATGGGCTGAAGCAAGCACCAAGAGCATGGTACAGCAGGATTGATGCTTACCTGATGGATAATGGTTTCGACAAGTGTGATGGTGAGCCCACACTCTACATTAAAGAAAATGATGGTAAGATCCTTATTTTTGTTTTATATGTAGATGATTTAATTATCACACGTAATCAAGTTTCTCTCATTGCTAATTTTAAAGCAGTCATGAAGAGTGAATTTGAAATGACTGACTTGGGTTTATTGAGATATTTTTTGGCAATAGAAGTAAAGAAAAATGAAAAGGGAATTTTTATTCCCCAAGAAAAATATGTTGAAGAAGTTTTAAAGAGATTTAACATGCAAAACAACAAAGCTGCAGTAACTCCAACTGTCATGGGGTTAAAATTAAACAAAGAAGATTACAGCAAAAATGTAGATCTGACATTGTATAAGAGCATAGTTGGCAGTCTAATGTATTTGACTGCAACTAGGCTTGATATTATGTATGTTGTAAGTTAATTTCCAAATTCATGGAGACTCCAAAGGAGACACATTGGCAAGCAACCAAGAGAATATTGAGGTATGTGAATGGAACAAAGGAGTATGGTGGTCTATACTCCTCAACCGATAATTTTAAATTGATTGGTTACATTGACAGTGATTGGGCTGGAAGTGTAGATGATAGAAAGAGCACATTTGGGTATGTGTTTCATTTGGGATCAGAAGCCATTTAATGGGCTTTCAAGAAGCAACCAATAGTTTCATTATCAACAACAGAATATGAACATGTGGCAGCAATAGCAACAACATGTCAAATAGTGTGGATGAGAAGGATGCTGAGAGATTTGTGTCATGAGAAAGACAAAGGAACCACAATTTATTGTGATAATAGCTCAACAATTGTATTATCAAAGAATTATGTTTTCCACAAGAGAACAAAGAACATAGATGACAAATATTATTTTATAAGAGAATTGGTTAACAATGGTGAGATTGTTTTGCAGCATTGCAGGATAGAGGAACAATTTGATGATATCCTCAAAAAGCCATTGGGACAAAAGAGTTTTGTTTACCTTAGACAATGTCTGGGAATGACTGATGGCGATAGTTGTGATTAAGGGGGAGTGTTGGAATTAACTCCCAACCACCACCATGAATAAGCAGTGCCAGCAACCCACACTTCATCAATTTTGTAGCACAGAAGGACAAGCACATATCCATAGAGCCGAAGGCGTTTTCACGCAACCACAACAAACCGAGTACCACGACCATCCTTTGCATTTATTTCTGTGAACCACCACATTTAAATTACCTTGCCGGCAGAGTGCAATCACAATGTTTTTTTGTTTTAACCCTTAAGCCCTTTCACCATATCTTATTCTATCGCTGATGCGATATCCGACAGGACCCACCTTATACCTTACCGTATTTACATACGCCCCAAACCTTTCTTATCCGCTATTTCCTTTGTATTTTTCTTACTACACTTACCATCGTTTAGCCGCACCACAATACTGCACTTCACAATGTTTACCACTTACCTTCCGCTAGCCACAAGCTATGTTATTTACCGTGCGATGTAATTGTGCTACCGCACATCGCAATCACAAACCTTTTGAGTTTACCATTAAGCGTCACAATGAATGTTATTTATTTTGTGATGCGATCGTGCCATGGCACATTGCGCCCGCAAAGTTTTAAGTTTACCATTAAAGTTCTGCAATGTACTGTATTTGCATTGCAATGTGATGCGATCGCAATTGCACATTGCAAGGTTTTGAGTTTCCCCGATTCGTGCATATGTTAAATGCTGAGATCGTCGATCTGTGATCTGTGATGGAGCACAAACACGATGAGGTTTCAAAGTCGAAACATATAAATTTTGAAGTCCTCCCTTTTGTGTTTTGAATGCGTTTTTACGTGTGTTCGTGTATAAATTGAAATACAGTCTGTGCGTCGATTTAATGAAGAAATGGGTCGTTTGACAGTAAAAGGACGATTGGTTATTGAATGTCCATTCAACAATTGAATTGCATTGATTTAGCATTAGGTTTTCAGGCTACGACCATTTTGATATAAGCTTATGTAATTTAATTATGTTTTAAAAAGAGCAGAATGAATTGAAACTCAGAGAAGAGTTGAATAAATAAAAAAGAAGTTATTCTCCTGTTTTGTACGCTGTTCGTCTGTATGTTTGACTGTTAATTCCGCAGAATTGTGTGTTCTCTGTGTTGCGGGGGAAGCATCCCTCTATATTGTTTTTGTTCCATATTTTCAACAAAATGTTGAAGATCACTAAATTTGGCT
Source organism: Pinus albicaulis (assembly GCA_034641835.2). Taxonomy (NCBI): domain Eukaryota; kingdom Viridiplantae; phylum Streptophyta; class Pinopsida; order Pinales; family Pinaceae; genus Pinus; species Pinus albicaulis. The sequence continues at coordinate 1,160,666,061 of CM076574.1, forward strand.
CATTGCTTTGCGCCCTCTACAATGGATTTCAAAATGTCAAATACAAAGTGACAGACCATCTGTAAATGAAGGCAAGAGAAGAACGTAATTTAAAAAAATATAGGTATAAATAATAAATATGCATTTTATTTAGCAAAAGCACATGGAAAAACACATGTATTTATAGGCATAATATTTATACATTAAATAATGGGGCTTCAAACAACATTTAGATTAACAGATCAGGGACGTTTTCCAAACGAACGGAACTACAACAACCTCCACGAATTCATCCGAATTTTGATTCAACAAGGATTGAAATTGTTCATTTGCCTCAGAAAACTTATAAAAGAAGACACCCTCGATCAAAAAAGGATTCCCTTTTGCACACCTAGATGTTTCCCTTGTGTGAGTGAGGTTGATAAGTAGTAAGGTTTTCTTTGTTTTGTTCTTAGTTTACGGCCTTATGCATCCAACTTCTATTTGTGTGATGTCATTGTTAGGATGTCTCTTTCTAGTATCTTCTACAAACTGACTTCATAACTCTACTAGTTCATAATTTTTATTACATTAGTTTCATTGTTTCACTGTTTAAATTGGTACTAACTTTTTACATGACACATCTAAATCTTCTTACTCACTATCAACTAGTTTAAATCAACTATGTTACACCTTCCATTTCCTGCATATTCCACCAAGTAAAAATGTATTTGGTTGAGAATGTAATAAAATAAAGAATTTCTATTTTTTAATCAAACCTCTCTTTAATGGTCTTTCTCATTGATTTTCAAACTTTATCTTTTTTATCCTTTTTGTAAATGTTTTTGTTTCTTTTTTTTACAATCCTAAAATTCAGGAATTTATGCCATTTCTTTCACATTATTTAAATTTACCATGTTTTCTGTGAACTAATATCCTAATTTTTAATTAATTTGATTTAGTTAGCACTTTTTTTTAATTTATATTTAATTATTTTATTAGCTAAATTCCCTTTTAACATCTAAAAAATAATCTTATTCATTAAATAATTTAATTATACATTTCACATATCATGTTAAACCCTTATCATACTTCTAAAGTTAATTCCAACTGGGTCATGGCATTGGACTTATAACATTATGTTGCAATTGCTTGTGTTATATAGAAAGGGATTATAAAGTAATAATAAGAAGTTATGTTAGATTTAAGATTTTTGTGATCCATAATGTAGATAAATATATTTTGGATTAATCACATCATTAGGATTAAGTCTAATCCTAATGATGTGATTAATCCGAAAGATATTTATCTACAATAAGAAGTTAGTCAAATTTTATTTGTTTATTGGATAGAAGAGTGATGAATTATCTTAATAGTGGAATGTTATTGTTAAAATTGTGTGAAGTTCACTTGAGTTTGGATATTCTTTGAAATAATTTAATTCTTCAAAAATTGTTTTGATCCTCAACCCCCACATGAAATTTGAACCCTAAATTTTGATAGAAGTAAACCTCACTGAATTTTCACTTTGTTAAAATTTTAATAAAATATAAATAAAATTTAATATATTTTAAACATTTTATTAATGATATATTTTAGTAATATTTTAGTTTTTAATAATAATAATTTAATTTAAAAAAATCTATTTCAAAACATTTTATTAATAATTATGTTGATAGGTATGTTTATTTAGAATTAGGATTCCATAATTTCAATTTAATTATCAACAGTTTTTTTTTTTTTTTTGTAAGTTAGAGGAATCGGCAACATCAAACAGCTTTCACACGCGTGACGTTGGGTCCAATTTTTTGTAAGTTAGAGGAATCGGCAACATCAAACAGCTTTCACACGCGTGACGTTGGGTCCAACCCCCGGCTACCACTATAACCTCTTAGGGAACTGAATAATTTAATTACCAACAGTTATTCAGTGGATAACAATAATTTAACCTATATAAAATTTATGAAATGAGTTATGATTTGTTGAGAATATGGTATTGATAAGTTTTAATATTGGTCCATTATATTATAACAAAACTTATGATCTCCATAATAAAATAAAATGAATCACCATGATAAAAAATCTTGCTATATACACATAGATTGACCTCTTGTTACCTCAACCATGAATCCAACATCAAACCCATAACCCATGGTTCACATGAAAAATCCAATGTATTGGCATTTAACAATCATTTAATTTACATGATTTAATTTATATGAATATAATATTAATAATAATATAATATTAAAGTAAGGTTCAACTTTTTTGAAATTGAAGGACCACCTTGTTTGTTTATAGGACAATGACTCGCTCGCTTGGCGATTTGACTAGACGTGTTTGACGCCTTCCCTTTTTATAGGATTTGACTTCAAATTTGTACACTCTGGCATTATACCCTGCATGTCCAGGGTGGGACTCGAGAGTATCGTGGTTGTGGACGAAGATGGAGTCGGTGGGTGTTCCCATCAAGCCCTCGAGAACGACAGCTTTCAGCTCCCGGTCGGCCACATGACTCCCACCACTATTCCCTTCCAAGCACACAGGCTTATCCCCTCCTCGTCTTGCTCTTAAGATTTTTCACTCTTCGTATGGAAATCTCCCACTGCCTAGTGCATGAATTACAACCCTAGCACCGTAAATCATTCCTCCTGTAAGTGTATTTGCTGAGATGCAATCAATTTCATTTTCAGTTCTTCAGGTAATTGTCATGGTTTCATAAAAATTCCAAAAGCCTACACGTTTTGGCAAAGAAGAGGTTATTAAAAATCAGAGAGTTAAATGGCAAAAGTAACATACTTAGAGCAGAACAACTAGCCTTGCGTATAAAGTCTTATTACGAAACTGAGATTTCCACAAGTAAAGCACGAAATCGTGCTGCAGCAAACAGAAAATGCTTACAAAATGAAAGAAAATGCAGTAAAGAAAATACTTACCAAATCGATGAAAATGTAAATGCAGCAAAAAGAAAATGCTTAACAAGTGGATGAAAATACAAAAGTAACAGGAAAACAGCTCAGATTAACATAGAAAATGCTTATGAAATGGGTGAAAATGTAAACGCAGCAAAGTGAAAATGCTTAATAAAATGGATCAAAATGCAGATTTAACATAGAAAATACTTGCAAAAGGGATGAAAATGTAAACACAAGAAAGAGAAAATGCTTACAAAATGGACGAAAACGCAAAAGCAACTTGAGGACAGCTTGGATTTAACATAAAAAATACTTACGAATGGGATGGAAATGTAAACGAAGCAAAGAGAAAATGCTTACAAAATGGATGAAAATGTAAAAGCAATATAAAACTGCTAAGATTTGACATAAAATTACTTAAGAAATGGATGAAAATGTAAATGCATCAAGGAGAAAATGCTTACAAAATAGATGAGAATGCAAAAGCAATAGGAAAACAGAAGATTTGACATGGAATTTTTTTACGAAATGGATGAAAATGTAAATGCATCGAAGAGAAAACGCTTACAAAATGGATGAAAATGTAAATGCAGCAAAAAGAAAACGCTTACAAAATGGATGAAAATGCAAAAGCAACAGGAAAACAGCTCAGATTTAACATGTAAAACGCGGCAAAGAGAAAATGCTTTTACAAAAAGGATGAAAATGCAGATTTAACATAGAAAATACTTGCGAAATGGCTGAAAACGTAAACGCAGCAAAGAGAAAATGCTTACAAAATGGATGAAAATGCTATAGCAACAAGAAAACAGCTCAGATTTAACATAGAAAATGCTTACGAAATCGATGAAAGTATAAACACAGCGAAGAGAAAATGCTTACAAAATGGATGAAAATGCAAAAGCAACTGAGAACAATTAAGATTTACCATAGAAATTGCTTACTAATTGGATGAGAAAGTAAACAAAGCAAAGATAAAATGCTTACAAAATGGATGAAAATGCAAAAGCAACAGGAAAAGAGTTAAGACTTAACACAGAAAATACTTGGGAAACCGATGAAAATGTAAATTCAGCAAAGAGAAAATGCCTGCAAAATAGATGAAAATGTAAAGAAACAGGAAAAAAAGTTAAGATTTAAGACTTCAAACAGAAAATACTTATGAAAAGATGAAAATGTAAATTCAGCAAAGAGAAAATGCTGGCAAAATAGATGAAAATGTAAAGAAACAGGAAAACAGTTAAGATTTAAAATATAAAACACGGGGGAAAAGAACACTAACAAAACTCAAATTTTAAGGAAATTAACCAAGAAATAGGAAAGCAACATCAAAAACGGATCAAACTTCTTAATAAATACATCAATTGTGCAAGAAATGACAAAATAGTGTTGGAATATAATTTCAACGGCAGCACCATACAGCCGCAAAGCCTGTCCGCGGGGGTCGTGAAAGACTTGTGGGCAGAGGAACTTACCCCCTCGGCCCTGCTGTTGTATGCAGGGGCCCACATTGCATTTTAACAAATGGTTGCGGGGTTTAAATATATTTGCCCATTGCATGTTTCTTTTAAATTTGTTTTATGTTGCAATGTTATTTGTTTTAAATATGGGTTATATATTTTATGTTATAAAGTTATGCCCAACACATTGTAAAAAGCCGTAAGGTGAATATTTTTTGTATTACACAGAGTGTATATATAAAAAAAGCACAGCAGAATGTAATGTTTTAATTACACAGCACAGCAGTGCGGGAAAGAGAAAATATCACAGAGCCACCGGTCAGTTTGCTATCAATGCGGATTGTAAGCGTTGCTGACAGAGTTAATGCACCATAAAGATTGTCAAGCGGTGATAATTTAGTGGTTGAGCAATTTATGATGCAGATATTTGTTTTGTAAATACACAGGACATAGTCTTTGTAATGTAATATTTTTTGATGCACAGCAGCGTATTCCAAAAACAGAGACAGAGAATTGTAATGTTTTTTTTTACAGCAGAGTATTGTTGTTAAAAAACAGAGAGCTGTTTGCTTTGTAATAGACAGAGATAGCGTATGAAAAACACAGCAAAGTGTTTTGGGAAAACAGAGGATATACAACAGTATATGTTTTCTAGTAAATGATAAAGTGATATTTCTGAACTGTGTTTGTAGCAGTCAGATTTTTTTTGTAATCCCTCTTTTGAGGAAGAATCTGTAATACCAGTTTTTTTTATATTGAATATAAATTTTTCTGAGTTGAAAACTCTGTCTGTGAGTGAATTTTTTTTAGAATTATTCTCTGTGTTAAAGAGGGACTGTTTATTGTTTTGGAATTCTAAAAATTCCAACATGGTATCGGAGCCAATCCAGGCTATTTGAAGGTCAAATAAGCTGAAGGAAAGGAGTTCTTCGTTGCAGCAGCCTCTCCAGCAGTGTGAAGGTTTAGACAAGAAGAATTTGAAGGTAATTCTCTATATAGTTTATTGTTACTGTTGCAGTACAGTTGGTTAGTTTTAAACACACAGTCAAGTGTTGTTGAATCATAGTTAAGAGTGCAGAATGGCTGGAGCCAGCACAGGTATGAGTTTGGGAAATATCCATCTCCCACAATTCAATGGAAAAAATTATGACTACTGGTCAATAACTATGAAAGCTTTATTTACCTCACAAGAGTTATGGGAATTAGTTGAGGATGGCTTTGAAGAGCCAGCAAATGAAGCAGAGTTTTTTCTTTTAACTCAAGCAGAAAGGGAGTCACTGAAGAACAATAAGAAGAAAGATGCCAAGGCTCTTTTCTTCTTGTATCAAGCAGTGCATGAGAGTGTGTTTCCAAGGATAGCAGCAGCTAAGAAATCCAGTGAAGCATGGGAAACTCTCAAGACAACTTATCAAGGAATGGAGAAAGTGAAGACAACAAAACTTCAGTTGCTGAGGAGAGACTTTGAGACTCTCTGTATGAAAGAGTCAGACACTATTGACTCATTCTTCACTCATGTGATTGGAATGGTCACACAAATAAGATCTCATGGAGAGACTCTTGAAGACAAGAGGATTGTTGAAAAACTCTTGAGAAGTTTACCCTCAAGATTCGATGTGATTGTCACCACCATAGAGGAGACTAGGGATCTCACAAAGTTTTCAGTGGATGAACTACATGCATCACTGATGACTCATGAACAGAGATTGGGTAGGAGTGAAAACTCATTTCTAGAACATGCTTTTAAGTCCCAGATGTCTTTCGGAAGAGGAAGAGGGCAAGGCAAAGGAAGAGGAAGAGGCAGAAGCCAAAACAGAGGTGGAAGGAACAGTCCAGCAAATGCTCAAGGAAGGGGCAGCAATCCAAATCAGCATCAAGGCCAAGGCAGCCAGCAGAATGCACAAGGACAAAGGTATGATAAGTCCAATGTCCAATGTTATAATTGTAAGAAATATGGTCATTATGCTAATGAATGTAGAAAGAAGAAGCAGAATGATATGAGAAGTGAAACTAGTGCAAATTTCACAAAAGAAAATATCAGTCAAAGTAATTTGTTTTTAGCTTGTAATATGATTGAAGAAAAGAGTGAAGACTTATGGTTTCTAGACTCCGGTTGTAGTAACCATATGACAGGAAACTTAGCAATGTTTTCTATATTAGATGAAAGTGTGCAGTCACAAGTCACACTAGGAACTGATAGCAAAGTTTCTGTTATGGGAAAAGGAGATGTAAATGTTTTAACAAGATTAGGTGCAAGAAAAACCATAGCAGATGTTTATTATGTTCCAGGAATGAAGTGTAACCTCTTAAGTGTTGGACAACTTGTCCATAAGGGGTATAATGTTTTCTTTGATAATGATGTTTGTACCATCATGGATAAACCACCCAGCAAACTGTGTATTGTTGAAGTGAAGATGACAAGGAACAAGATGTTCCCGCTCAGGATGAGAGCAGACTTGAAGAACGGTGAAGAGAAAGCATCAGTTGCACAGGAGACTTACCAAAGCGAACCAAAAGATGATAATTGGTTATGGCACTTGAGATTTGGGCATCTCAACTTTGGAGGTCTTAATCTGTTGAACAGAAAAGGAATGGTAAGTGGTTTACCATTGATAGAGAAACCGGACAGCCTTTGTGAAGGTTGTATTCTTGGGAAACAACACAGAGAAAGTTTTCCTTCCAGGAAAAGTATAAGGGCGAAAGCACCCTTAGAGATTGTCCACTCAGATGTATGTGGACCGATGCAAACTCCATCACTTGCAAGCAGCCACTATATCTTAACATTTATATATGATTTTACAAGAAAAACTTGGGTTTACTTTTTGAAAAACAAAAGTGAAGTGTTTGAAAAATTTTGCAATTTCAAAGCACTTGTTGAGAATCAGAGTGGGCTGCGTATCAAAGTCTTAAGGACTGATAGAGGAGGTGAGTATATATCTAAAGATTTCTACGTTTTTGTAGAGAAAATGGTATTCATAAACAGTTTACAACTAGATATACTCCGCAGCAAAATGGAGTGGCCGAAAGGAAGAACCGAACCATAATGGATATGGCGAGGAGTATGCTTAAGGCAAAGCATTTGCCTAATGATTATTGGGCTGAAGCTGTACATTGTGCAGCGTATATTTTGAACAGGTGTCCTACAAAAGCAGTTATGAACAAAGTGCCGGAAGAGGCATGGTGTGGCGCAAAGCAAAGTGTCACACACATGAAGGTTTTCGGATGTGTGGCTTATGCACACATTCCGGATCAGCTAAGAAAGAAGTTGGACAGCAAGGGGGAGAAATGTATTTTCATTGGATACAGTGAGGAATCCAAGGCCTACAGGTTATATAACCCATCCAACAAGAAGTTTCTTGTGAGCAGGGATGTTCAGTTCATTGAAGAGGAAGCTTGGGATGGAAGCATAGAGAAAACAGTGAATGTTAAACACTGTTTATCTCATGATGAGAATGATGATGAGGTGGCTGAAATACATCCCCAAACAGCAGCGCCAACACCGCAAAGCACACCTTTGAGGAGAAATGACAGTGCTTCTCCAAGCACACCACAAGGAGGAAATTCAAGTGCTTCTTCAAGTACTTGTACACCTACTGAAAGAGGTAAGAAATTCAGAAGTTTGAAAGATATTTATGAACAAGATATAGCTAATGAAGGTATCAATTCTTTGTTTGCTTTATATTGTCATATTGATGATCCTGTTCATTTCGAAGAAGCTATCAAGGATAGGAAATGGATAGAAGCTATGGATGAGGAAATAAAGGCCATAGAGAGGAACAAAACTTGGGATTTGGTTGAACTCCCAAAAGGTAAAGATGTCATAGGTGTTAAATGGGTCTACAAGACCAAGAGTAATGTTGAAGGCAAGATAGAGAGACACAAGGCAAGGCTTGTTGTCAAAGGCTATAAGCAGAAGCATGGGATAGATTATGAGGAAATCCTCGCACCGCTGCAAGAATGAAACCGTGAAAAGCAAAGGTTGTCAATAAAGAAAGACAAAAAACAAATGGAAAGTTTACCAAATGGACGTGAAGTCAGCATTTCTGAATGGAGTGTTAATGGAAGAGGTTTACATTGATCAACCTCTCAGCTATGAAAAGAAAGGCCAAGAGCACAAAGTATGCAAGTTGAAGAAAGCTCTTTATGGGCTGAAGCAAGCGCTAAGAGCGTGGTACAGTAGGATAGATTCATATCTACTGGAAAATGGTTTTGAGAAATGTGAGGGAGAACCCACCCTCTACATCAAAGAACAAGACGGTAAAATTTTGATTGTAGTCTTGTATGTTGATGATGTTATTTTTACAGGTAATGATGATTGCCTTATTGAACATTTTAAAATTTCATGAAGGAAGAATTTGAAATGACTGACATGGGTTTGTTGAGATACTTCTTGGGAATAGAAGTAGAACAAGATGAAAATGGGATTTTTATCTCACAGGCAAAGTATGTTAATGAGGTGCTTGAAAGATTTAACATGCAGGAATGCAAAGCAGCAATCACTCCCATAGTGATGGGATTAAAGCTCAGCAGAGAGGACAGCAGCAAGGATTTTGATCCTAGTTTATACAAGAGCATAGTTGGCAGCCTCGTGTATTTGACTACAACTAGGCCGGACATAATGCATGCTGTTAGTTTGATTTCCAGGTTCATGAAAAAGCCAAAGGAGGCACATTGGCAAGCAACAAAAAGAATTTTGAGGTATGTTAAAGGTACTAAAAGGTTTGGTATTTTTTATACTACTTCATAATGTTCATATTTAGTTGGATACACTGACAGTGATTGGGCTGGAAGTGTTGATGATCGGAAGAGCACTTCCGGTTATGTTTTTCATATGGGTTCAGGAGCCATTTCATGGGCTTCTAAGAAACAACCCGTTGTAGCATTATCTACAGCTGAAGCAGAATATGTGGCAGCTACAACAGCAGCGTGTCAAGTAGTTTGGATGCGGAAAATTTTGAGAAGCTTATGTCAAGAACAGGTAAAAGGGACAGTGATATTTTGTGACAATAGCTCAGCTATTGCATTGTCTAAAAATTCTGTTTTTCATAAAAGGACAAAACACATTGACACCAAGTTTCATTTCATACGGGAATTGGTAAGCAATGGCGAGATTGTTTTGCAGCATTGCAGAACGAAGGATCAATTTGCAAATATCCTCACAAAGCCACTACAGCAGAAAAGCTTTGAACATTTCAGGAAATGCTTGGGTATGCAAGAAAACCCAGCAGTTGAAATTAAGGGGGAGTGTTGGAATATAATTTCAACGGCAGCACCATACAGCCGCAAAGCCTGTCCGCGGGGGTCGTGAAAGACTTGTGGGCAGAGGAACTTACCCCCTCGGACCTGCTGACGTATGCAGGGGCCCACATTGCATTTTAACAAATGGTTGTGGGGTTTAAATATATTTGCCCATCGCATGTTTTTTTTAAATTTGTTTTATGTTGCAATGTTATTTGTTTTAAATATGGGTTATATATTTTATGTTATAAAGTTATGCCCAACACATTGTAAAAAGCCGTAAGGTGAATATTTTTTGTATTACACAGAGTGTATATATAAAAAAAGCACAGCAGAATGTAATGTTTTAATTACACAGCACAGCAGTGCGGGAAAGAGAAAATATCACAGAGCCACCGGTCAGTTTGCTATCAATGCGGATTGTAAGCGGTGCTGACAGAGTTAATGCAGCCATAAATATTGTCAAGCGGTGATAATTTAGTGGTTGAGCAATTTATGATGCAGATATTTGTTTTGTAAATACACAGGACAGAGTCTTTGTAATGTAATGTTTTTTGATGCACAACAGCGTATTCCAAAAACAGAGACAGAGAATTGTAATGTTTTTTTTTACAGCAGAGTATTGTTGTTAAAAAATAGAGAGCTGTTTGCTTTGTAATAGATAGAGACAGCGTATGAAAAACACAGCAAAGTGTTTTGGGAAAACAGAGGATATACAGCAGTATATGTTTTCTAGTAAATGACAGAGTGATATTTCTGAACTGTGTTTGCAGCAGTCAGATTTTTTTTGTAATCCCTCTTTTGAGGAAGAATCTGTAATACCAGTTTTTTTTATATTGAATATAAATTTTTCTGAGTTGAAAACTCTGTCTGTGAGTGAATTTTTTTTAGAATTATTCTCTGTGTTAAAGAGGGACTGTTTATTGTTTTGGAATTCTAAAAATTCCAACAAATAGCTGGAACACTCGTGATCCATGGCACAAGAAAACATGAAGGAAAATAGGTCAAATTTTACCGGCCAAAAGACCGGAAAATGCTCCAGATGCAAGCCGGAATCTGCAAGAGGTACAGTTAAACAAAAACACCAGAGGCGATGATCAAGCGACCCGAGCCTAAATTTTCGATCCGGTACATTTTCTTTCTGCTGTAAGCTTTTCTGGTAGAGGATCCACAGCAGCTTTTAGGTCAAGAAAGCACATTGAATAAGCTCTTCTTGTAGCGGATCCACCGCATCTTTTAGGTCAAGAAAGCACCACAGGCTCCATTATATGACCTCCACTAAAGCTTTGTCAGAATGCCCAATGAGCAAAGGAAAAAAAAAGACAAATCTTTAGTGTGTCTCAAATAGACCGAGTATTGTCCTTACTGGAATTCAGAGAGGTTTTGTAGTAGGGTCCGCTGGTGCTTGCCATATCAATGGAGGCTGGCTGATATTCGTGGCTCGATCGGACAATCTCCAGATGGGCCAGGAATGCACTTGACCATTAGATCGTCGTTAGTGGAGAAAGCAAAGCCTCTCCATCTCTCGTTCGATTCAAAGTGATCCCTGTCCTCTCTTTTGTTTTTTAATAATGTGGTTTGTTCAGGTCATAATGACGAGTTAATTCGTATTAATAGCATATAATTATTTATTATTAATTAGTTTTTTTTTATTAATTACTAATTGTGTCAATGGTAGTTAGCTCAATCTAAGATGGACGCTGTATTGTAATATTAAATGAAATAATAATAATAATAATAATAATTAGATTTAATTTAAATTTAAATTATTTTAGTGTAATTTTTTAGTTATCAATAAATAACCTTTAAACAATTTAAATATTTGAGTATATATAATTTTTAAAGTAAAATATTATATATATATATATATAATTTGTATAATTAAAAATTAAATACTAGTGTAAATTTTGTTGAAACTTCAAATATTATTTTAGCATGTAGATTTTCACATTTAAGAATATGATCTTGAAATTTTTTGGAACAATGTGTGATTTTGTTGAGGTGTGGGAAGTTTCAAATGAACACTGATCCTTAAAGATTAAAAGCTCAAATGATACATCCAAGAGTGCCAAACTAAATATAAATGGAGGAAAGAAATCATAAAATGAATATGACCTTTGGAGAGATAAACATTAATGAATTATTATTTATTAATAATTATTAAGTAAAAAGGATTGGGAGAATAAGTAAAATTAGAATGAGAAATTGTGAGGTCAAATCAATAAAAATAAAAATGGTCCAAATGAATATTTCTATAAAATATTAGATTAGACTTAAATTATTAAAATAGTATTAATAATTAACATACTAAATTATTAAAATTGTGTTAAAATAAGAACAAGTTCGTTATTTCTAGGGTTCATGCTCTTTACACCTACAACCTAGTCCCTTTATCGTCTCTCTCACTTTGTCTTCCTTTGCTGCTTTCATGGTGAGTAAACCTCGGGGAATGGTGACCCCGGGGGGAGGGGTACCAGATCCCTCTAACCACGCCTCAAGCTCGTTCTCGTCAGTCAGTCCTAACACTAGCAATTCAAATTTCGTAGAGGCCATCAAGTCCAGCTTTGTAGAGAACCTCATTCAAACTTAAGCGGGGCTCTGGCTCAGAAGACTCACGAGTGAATGCATCACTAAGTTGGAAGAAGAAGCTCAAGCAGATTCACATCCCCCAGCGAAGCTAAATGCAAGAATCCAACACATGCATGATCATGAATTGATCTGCAAGTTTATAGGGATATGACCAATGGAAAAATCTCTCCTTCACTTGATTGGTACAAGGTGGAAGCCAAAGGCTCACTATGAGGTAAAACTAGGATCAAAAGTATTTTTCACCATAAATTTCTCCAAAATAGAAGACCTTAATGTTGAGTTGGAGGGGGGGCTACTTCTTCAACTTGGATGGGTTGTATATGCATCATTGGGTGAAACACTTCAACCCTAACAAAGAAGACTTCTCTTGGGCTCTATTTTGGATCTCCATGTATTCCCCCCTCATGAATATTGGGATCCCAAGACACTCGAGGAGATTAGCAACAAGTTGGGAGAATTTGTATGCCTATCAATCCAAACAAAACTCGATATGCATACCTATTATGCACGTATTTGTGTATATATGAATGTTTTTGACACCCTCCCAGAAGCAATTGCACTGGAATCATAGGGCATAGATTAGATAAAATCCCTTAGTTACTACGAGCATGTGCCTTTAGATGCAGGAGATGTCATGTTCATGGGCACCTATTCCATCACTGCCCTCTCAATGAGCCCAAAAAGGACACAAGGGAAGCAAAGGACACATAAGGAGATGGTTTCACGAAAATACATACAAAGAGGCACCATACAAAAAGGACCAACAAATCCAATGTTCCCAAGAGATAGGCTACAAGCAACAACCACTAGTAGAAAATGATGAAATTAGTGACTAAGTGACTAAAAAAGTTAGTCGTCGTAGCTTTTCCCAGTGAAATACTGCCAAAGATGAGAAATATTAAGTGCCTGATCTAAAAACAACTAACATAAATGACTAATTTAGTCCCGGGTTAAAATATACGACTAGAAAATAAGTAATACAATTAAAAATGATTAACATTAATGACTAATTTAGTCTAGGAACAAAAATGAAACTACATAACAAGTACTCCAATAATACAAATTAGTCGTTTATGTTAGCCATTTTAATTGTGTCACTTCGGCAATCTAACCTTACAAGTGGTAGGGGATTCAAATGTTGTTATAGATTGACTGAAAGATTATACTTCCTTAAACACTTCTTTATTGAATTAGTGGATGATTAGAGTTATGGAGTGAATTAGATTATTCAAGGTTATATTCTTTGATCACATACATAGAGAATTCAATTCAAAGGATGAAAAATGATCCAAAATGGGAGTGGGCTTACATTTGGGTCAAATAGATTATGAAAAATAACTATAAGGAGAAATGTTAGTTAATTAGTATAGGAGGCATTTCCTTTAGTTAAAGACTTAACTTTTCATGCATATCTATATTTTTTATCTTAGGATATTAGTTTTTAACTTGGATATCAAGTTGTTTATCTAGTATGAACGTGCATTATGAACATAGTAGTACTAGGCTCTTATGAAATTGTTTTGAATCCTATGGGAATAATTGTTTTGAATCCTATGGGAACTTTGATATTTCTTGAATATCAGATATTGCACATATTAGAATATCATTTCATAGATGTGAAGTACATTTAGTATATGTTAGATGACGTACTTCAACTTTGCATTAATATTGTTTAAAAAATGATGTTTTTTTTTCTTATTGGAAAAAAAATTATGGCATTTCCCACCACCTAAGTCAATAATTACTTTAAAAAAAATTATGCATCAATCAATAACTACTAAAAACAAACAATTTCACAATTCTTCAACCTAATTCCTCAAGTTTCATTTTAGTGATTATCTCCTTATGATTGAAAAATCAAAGTTTAATTACACTTAAGGTGTTCTTATGATGGATTTAGTTGGGTTGATATACCCAGTAAAATTTTTAGATTTTCGTCCTTCTCTATCCAATATTTTTTTACCAGGTAACACTTTGAATCACTCTGATAAAGCTGCCAAAAAAAAGGTAGGAGTTGTCATTTTTATATCCGTAGATGCGATGGATCCCTTTCTTATGAGGGCTTGGCTGGTTCCACAAACGTCAACTTCAAATCTGGCTTAGAGTTAGGTGTCGAGGTAAGAGATTGGAAGGGTTTGGAAAAACTTGGGCCACTATGGAGAATCAGACCCTCCATGCCTCTGCTCAGTGGGCTCATGGTATTTATTATATATGCACAAGAAAAGGCTCAAAACAACATCAAATATTGAAAAACTTGCACTCAGGATTATATATATAATGGTTTTATGTACACCCTTTGATATGGTCTTCTGGAGATGTAAATGCACCCAAGTAAACATGTTTCCTTCACACTAGTAGAATCAAATGAGTAGTGGGATGCAACAACAATGATGTAGACAGAGGTGCTCCCTTGTACAACTTCAAGGATTCTCCACACAAATTTTTACCCTTGTTCTTAGGCGCCCACATGCATTCACCCCCCTTAACAATCCCCTTCCACACTTTAATCTCTACATCATGATTAAGTGTGACTGGAGATTCACAGATTCCTATCTCTCACACACATCTTGACAAATTATCCTCTTCAATTTTCGATGCTTCATACAGTGTAATATAATAACTGTGTGGACAACTAACTAATATGTGCAATGATTTGCAATTGATTCTTTCCATCCGGAAGTCCTTACAGGTTCACAGAGCACAATTCTTTGTATGATCTAAGATTTTTGTATATGTGGCAAGTTGCAGTCATGTGGTTTCAGAAATATGGAGCTTGATTCTTCAATACCCAAGTTTTTAGACATGCTTCCTCAACACCCATCAAGCATCCTGACCTATTCAGATTCCATAAATGGACAAATTTTCTAACTATTTTTGGTTCATCAAACATTTAGGTCTCTGTAAAATGTAGTGATAATAATAATACTTATGCAACAGTTTTCAAATAGCTCTAGATAAGGATTTTTCAATGGAGGCAACATTGGAATGTTGTAGCAGCAGAACAAGCATAAATGAGGATATGGTGGAGCAACTGTTGGTGAAGAATAGGTAGAGATTAGATATTGGTGTAGAGGATAATAGTGTATTGGGTTCTTCCAAAAACTAGATATTTGATAACAACAACAACAACAACAATAAAAATGGGGTTAAGGATGTTGCGTAGAAGAAATGGCAAAGACTGGGGAAAAATGTAGAAGGGGAAGAACACTTTGACTCTTGACACCATATCCAGAGATGGATCCAGAAACAAATGTAGGAAGGTGGTTTTCCAAGTGTGCTCTAGAATTTGACACAACTATTCCCCGGGAGCTAGGTTCCAGAGGAGCTCATCAACAACGTCAGAAAGCATTTTGATTCAATACCTCTCAGGTGGGTACTCTGGTATTCTATAATTTATTAGAATTTTTGTAATTTTTTATTTTAAGTTGGCAAGGCTGTGGATTTGGAAATTATAAATTTCAATCATTGCAGTTCGCCTTCTTGCAACTTCGCTTATCATGAACCGACTGAGCTGGGGACTCTATAAATTACCTTCCTCCCCTGGAGGCATGTAAAAGCATCCTGATGACATTTGTGAAGAGATGTAATGTTTTTGCAAATTCTAATTTATAAAGTTGCAGATGTTCGATATTTGGTGTCATGTTTTTCAGATCTTTTTCAATTGGTGTTTTTGTTCTTTATTTGAATCTCTAGTTTTTTGGAAGTGCGACACTTGTAGTGCATTTGTTTATACTACAATGTTGCACCCAATTTTTTTCAAGTGCAATACTTGTAGTGCATTTTTTTATACTACAATGTTGCACCCCTCATCAAAGCAAATTGCATATTCATATTGCAAACAAAAATACATAGAAATTTGTGCCATGCAAATTGAATATCTTGATGAGATTCACCAAAAAATGAAGATCTAAACTGACGTGGCTTCAAAATATGAATATGTAGAGACATTTTCCTTTAATGTTATTTCGTATTTCCAACAAGGCCTTGGTTTACTACTGAGGTCGACAAATTATCAATCCATTCATCAAAGTTCAATTCTTTTTGTGCTTTGCCTCACTCAAATGGAATGGAATTTCAAAGGGATGAGGTAGAGCCCATGTCCCTTCCAATTTTGGCAGAGTAGTTTCCCCTTAGATCAAGTTCCTAAGCCAAAGGAAATCCACTCTATGCGGTCAGGCCCTTGGGTTGTGTTCCTCAAATAATTTTAAAAAATGTTGGATGAGCATATGGATGAGGGTTTGGTGGATTTTCAATTTGTGTTTGTATCTTTGTAAAACTATAATTATTGTTGGTGTGTTAACCTATCGAACACCTTATTTATGATTTTAAATTTAATATCCGACTCTTAAATTTTTTGTTTGTATATTCTATGTTTGGTTCCTGTTACAAGAAAATTTACCCTAAGGTCTTGGGTTGAAAGATCTAACAAATTAGGGGCATGTCATCACAAGAAGGACTCAAATTACCAACTTCTATGCTTTAAACTAGAAAGTGAGGATTGCAGATCTTACCCGTTTATCCTTCGTTTGTAGTAGATCTCATAGGGTTCAAACCCCCTGCAACTCCTCATGCTCGAGACCCTACAAATCACTTAAGAACAAGAAAAAATCCTAGTTGTACATCATATATGTCCTAGATGTTAGCAAAATAGCATACACGATCTCATAAAGATAACATGAAATAAACTATTCAAGATTATTAAGCATGTATAAGAGACATATAACACATGAACATCAGAAGCATGATGGTACTTATTTTATTGATAACATGTACAAAAAATAATAATGGATAAATCACCCGAGATCTGCCACTTCCTTGAGAAAAATCGTCCTCCAGATTCGTCCAGCCCTAGCCTCACAAAGCTTCTTCCATAAATGTTGCACAAAGGATGTCACATAGAATGAGGGTGATCATCATAAGGAAACAAGGCTTTCCTGAAAACCTGGGAAGTGCAGGAGGCGCAAGGAAAATATCATACTTTATCAGGGCTATAACAGGCTATAATATCAATAATTCTGTCTCTTCTCCTTTAGGCCATTCCCTTGAGGGGTATTTATACTTGCTCAAATTATTTATTTATTTATTTTTCTTCAGTTGGGGAATAGTTAGGCCACGGTCTGGGGTAGTTAAGTTATATGAAAAACCATAAACCCCACCTCAATAATAGGGAATTTTGTATTTTTTAATATTTTAAATGGCATACGCGGGTCAGTAATATATCGATCCACATGTGCACACGGAAAAAAATAGGTAGAGTCGCGTATGGATTTTAAAATATTGTTTTTTGAGAAATGTGACCAAGTCTGAATGGAAGGGTTTCCCAAGGCCAATGCATAATTCATCAAGTATATAGAGGTGATAAATTATGCTCTAACATATGCCCCCTAATAAATCAAGTCAGAAGGGGTATATGATGGCCTAAATGTATTATGTGCATAGAAAGAACCTTGTCAGGACTAGAGAGGACTTCACCAGATTTTAGCCTGCCAAAAACCAATGATAGAAATCATAAAGATAGCTCATGTATGATGTGGGAATACCCATGCTCAGTGAAAGAAAATAATGTCTGCATATGAAGTATGGAGCAGATCCAATATATATACAAGTATAACTAAAATGTAAGGTACATAGTGAATCATTTGATCACTTCCCTAAAGTATAAGTCAAAATCATGTCCAAGTATCACATATAAAAGACTGATCAATGATGTTGCATAGTTATCCGATCACTGAATTCACAACTGAATCTCAAAGTAACAAATCATAAATTGTGGAACAAATGGTACAACATGCAACTCAGGTGCCAACATATAAGATGTTGTTGTGATGAAACTACAACATATAAGGGTGGATGATGTCACTGGCAGAAAACATAAGGAGCTGTCAAAGTGAACCAAAGCATGCTGATGTAAACCCGAGGTCTTCATTGATCACCATGGCACAATTATACACAATGGGAATAAATGAGCTGAGTTCGACCATGCGAGAAATCATTTGATGACCGATCATTGATGTATACCGTCAACAAATGCAAGACAACCCACTGATAATGATAATGAGTGTCAAGGTGCCCCAGTACAATCTAACAAGTGTGAATGAATAAGTTGGAGTTGAACACTTGAGAGAATCTATCAATCATGAGACATTGATGTATTCTCACAGTCGATAGCAAAAGAGTCTGCCACTGATGAATGCAAACCCTGAGGTACTAACAAAAGGACTCTAGACCTTATTCCCAGAGCAATGAGTTGGAGTCAATGGGAAAAGATCTGCTAGAAGGAAGGCATTAAGCCATCCCACATCATTCTAGTGCGAGTGTAACCCGCAAGCCAAGATTTGGAAGGAATCAGACGAAGAAAAGTGAAGTACCAATAATGAAAGTTGACAAAGAGGCAAGATATCCACTGATAGGGTCAAATGGAAATCAAGGTATTGCACGAATCCCAAGTGTGATAATATAAGATGAAATCGAACACAAGCGAAACCAATCAGTCAAAGACCCACGATGTTGATCAAATGTTGAGCACAAGGTCACATATCAATGATGTAAATATGGCCAGGGTGCGGCTCTAGGTTTACTCTTAGAGCAATATGTTGAAGTCGATAAGAGACAAACCCACCAGCAAGAAGTCAATGGAGACCTTCTCAAAACAACACAAGCAAAGGACCAAATAACTGATGTAATAGAACAAGATACTGACAAAATTGGGATGGTCGACTGAAAAATGAGTCAAGAGACACTGTAGAAATGATGACTCAGGTTAAATTCCCTTGAAAAAAATCACAACTCATGTTGACTATGGAAGCGAATGATAACTTTGTATAATTTTGTCACGCAGGAAGCATAAATAAACCCTCCATATCATTGGAAGAGATAACCAATCGGGGGAGTACTGACTCAATAGCAAGGTTATGGCTTCTCCTAAGTCAAAAACTAAAACCATCTCAAATGGAGAAAAGACTTAGCTTTTTTGTGCTTTGTTCAAGGGCGACACAACTGACGATGTAGCTGCCATCAAGTATGGAAGTATTGTCCCATTCCCGCTCTTTTTCAAATATTTTTTTTTGTATTTTTCATATTTCAAAGCCTGAAAAGGAATAAAAGAATGGCTATAGTACAATGGATAGAACGAATGTTGATAAACATATGCATTAGTTCCTGGTATAGGAACAATCCTATGCTCAATGCAAGGTGGAGAAAACTGGTAAGTGACACTCAAAGGGATGTTCCATCCATGGGTAAAGGTGTCAAGTCGCAAAGGCTAAGTGATTGCATGGTTAACTTGTACAAAAATACATGGTCAAAAGAGCACTTAAAACATGAGTCCAAATGAACCCGACTAAAGGCCAAGATAAACAAGTAGTCAATATGCAATGCAGTAATACAACTCGACAACAATGGGAGCCTCTAAGGTATGGACAGAATAAAGATAGTGAAGAAGAGGAAGAATGAAGCTTCAACGCATAAGTTATGGCGGGACTAAAGAGGACTTCCGAGCCTACACATATTGCAGCATGGGTGGAAATTCTAGTGAGGAACTAACTAGGAAGCCCATGTAAAGGATGGCTCTACCACCAAGTCATGATTTAAAAAATCGGCGAGTGAAATGGGTTAAATAGTCATGACATGATGGCGTCGACCTTATGGAAAGTGATCAGAATGGAGGCTAGTATGCAGAAATGCAACGGAAAGTGAATTCCCTAACCTATATGCTAGTTCAGAATCAAATACCTGCCATGATGAGTCTGCGGTCATGGATCTGAAGGAAAATTGGAAATATCTCAAATTCACTAGAATGTACCTGAAAATAACTTTTCCCGACACTTACAAGCCAAAAGCTTAAAAAACCTTAATCAAATTCAAAATATAGACACAAACGAAATTTGTGAAAAAATTTCAAATTTTGGGCATAAATAAGCATTTTGACTCACATTTTGGTCATTTGTGTAGTGCAGAAGTGGAAAAAGAGCTCTAGAGCAAAAAACCATCTTCTTGCAAACGGATGAACTGACCATCGAATCAACTCTAACCAGTCAGGTAAGCCTTGTAATCATCTTTTTTATCAATTTAATTCTTATTTCAAGCAAATTTTTATATTTTTGACCGTAGAAAATATATATTTTTTGAAACCCTTTGCGTATACGCGGGTTCGTCATGAGGAACTCGCGTATAGACACGACTGTGTCCGAATGGATTCGCATATGCGTAGAGTGGAATTCAAAAACTAATATATAATTGGCCAATGGATGAAATTTTCCAGGATGACTATCAGCTGGAGGGAAGAGAGCACAATGCAATTGATAATGAAGTGATGGAGGACCAACAATCATTAGATATGCTTCGGGGTTGCGGTTTACTCAAAATTTTCAAAATGCCAAATATGAAAACCAGTACTCGATTGCTTGAGATGTTGGTCAATAGTTGGGAACAAGATGAAGACTGCTTTATGATTAATCAAATTCCATTGAGAATCGAGCTAGAAGACATCTATTTCATCACTAGACTTTCCCGGAGGGGAGAACCAGTTGATTTTCATGGTAAGCCCACTGGAGGGCTTAATGTAGATGACTATGTCCAGGTCTATTATGTGGATGGTGCAAAGTAGGTGGGGACTCAGATCCCAATCAAGGATGTACATGACTTGTACATGAAAATCCTTCTTTTCAGTATTGGCACAGTGGCAGGATCGACATCCCTTCACCAGGCCTCACGCACTCACATGAGCTTGGAAGTGGAGTGCTTAGCCCATCTCTATGATTGTTGCACAACATTATTGGCTAATATGAAGAAACAATTGAATTCCATCCAATAGGTAAAGGCAAAACACTTTGGTTACGGTACCATTATGTTGACATTCTTCTTTGAGAAAGTCACAAGTCTTTGGCCCAAGATCATCTCTACTATTAGAAGCCCAAGAGATTCAAGGATAGCCAAATGGGAAGACTTGATGAAGAGACTGGGGGGAAGTGAGGTTCCCCGAACCACATGGGATGATGAGTTCTTCTAGTGGTGGGCAGAACAGGGTAATCTCAGTGGAGGACTATCCCTACGCTGGGATGGATTTTCGATTAGATCTTGATTTGGTTCTTCCACCCGGAGCAGCATGGGTACAATGATTTTTGATTATGTGATTTTTTTTTTCAAATTATATGCAAAAATGAAAAATATTTTTGATAGGACAATATGAATTACAAAATTTAATGATCATGATGCAGATATGGGACCGATTACACCATAGGGCTACCCAATACATAAGCGTCGTAGAGTTGAGGTGGATGTTGAAGACCCCGCATGGACCCTCCATGCCATCTAGAGAAACTTGGAGAGTTTAACTCACCAAGTACCCATGACAGCTATAAAGGACCTTCCTAAGGCCATCCAGAGGAGGGTAGTGGGAGTACCATGAGACTGTTGGCCATTGGGTTCAACGCTCCACGTGTGTTTCGCGACATGGACTAATCGCCTCTCGTGGATCCTAACTCTAGATATTTTAGCGGAGACTAACGCTTGCGGTTTTTGGTCTAATGATAATCGTGATCCCAACAAGTGGTATCAGAGAAACAGGTCTCGAGTTCGAAACTCACCTAGCTCGCATTGGGGGGGGGAGATTGTTGGACATTGGGTTCAACGCTCCCCGTGTGTTTCACAACATGGACTAACCACCTCTTGTGGATCCTAACTCTGGCGATTGTAGCAGAGACTAATGCCTATGGGTTTTGGTCTAATTTCAATCATGATCCGAACAAAGACTAGGTGCGGTTATTCCACCTCGGAACAAAAATGTTGGGCAGGGTCCTCAGGGATAGATTTAGATTTGATCGGATGACTGTATTATTATTTTTTTATGACAAACATGATCAGGCATAAGACCAAATTTTGTAGGACATGATGGTCCAATTTTGTACAGTTTGAATACTCTGATATATATATATATATATATATAGCAATTTTATATGATGTGATTGTCCCAAATGTACAATGATGAATGATGTTTTCATATTTAAAGTGTTGAATGATTGATGTGCCAATCAAGTGCTTGATTGGTTAATGAGTCTGCTAACCAATTATCATATCGAGGAATATGAATGAACGTAATAAATTGAAATGAACATTGTAACAAACGTACCCTAAAAATAATCGATGTAAAAGTGGGTCTCTGACACGATAGGTGTTGTTTAATTGCAAAACCACCAGTTGTGAATCTAATTAAACTACTAACAAATCAACACCAAGATATATTCCAAGAGTAGGTTGACCACTGCAGTGTATTCTGCCACATTGTTCGAAGCAGGACCAATGCAGACACCTCTTGAAACTAACAACTGACGAATTGGATAGTTAATTACCCAAGTTGTGGAAGCCAGGTTCTGGGTATGTCTACTAGCACCACCGGCAAAGCCAAAATGACTCATCTCATCCAATAATACCTGCCAAAGAAAATCAAAATCATCAAAGTCACACCAAAAATCGAAAAACAGACATGAAAAAAATACAATATATACAACAAAGAAAATGTTAGGCCGAAACCTAGGCATAATACTTCTTCAAATAGAGCCCATTTCTGGGCTCCGCTATCTTGTTCCCATCAAAATCAACCAAGGCATAAACTCCCTTTTTCAGGACCTTTTTAATGATGAAGGGGCCATACCGCTTAGATTTGAACTTGTCTGCCCCAAGGCATTCTTCTCTTGGGCATAAACCAAGACAAGGTCACCTTCAGAGAAAACCCTAGGCTTGACCACCTTATCGTACTGAACCTTCACTCGTTTCTTATGCACCTCATTCATCGTAGCTTAATCTCGGCGCTGCTCATTGAGATGTTCTAGATGGAGAAGGTGTTATTCAAGACTAGAAGTGTCAGGAAGAAGCTCAAATTCCAGCTTAAGGGAAGGAATTTCACATTCAATAGGAAATATATATTCCAACCCATAAACTAGTTGAAACAAAGTGAAATTGGTTGCAATCTTTACAAACATCCGATATTCCCAAAGTGCAGGGTACAACATGACATGCTAATTGGATCTGGCTTTATCAATTTTTCTGTTGAAGAATTGTCTTCAAGGATTTGTTAATGGCTTCAACTTGCCCATTAGCTTGAGGATAAAAAGTAGATGAATGTTCTTGCTGAAAACCCAATTTGAGAGCCAATTTAGCCATCATATTGTTATGAAAATGACTACCAAGGCCAGTGATAATCTCTTTGGGGATACCAAAGCGAGAAATGACTTGATTAAATAGGAATAGGGTTGTTGTCTCACCATCATTCCCAAAAGTAGGAATAGCCTCAACCCACTTCTTAAAGTAGTCTACAACTACAATAATGTACTTATGACCCTTAGTTGAAGGCGAGATACAAGTATTATAATCAATTCCCCACTTTCTGAATGGACTGACATCAATGATAGGAAAGAGCGGAGCTGGATGAGCATGCATATTTCGGGTATAAAATTGACAAGGATGACACGTTTTGATTGCCTCAACACAATCTTTGAAAATCGAGCCCAAAATTATCTTGCACGCAAGATTTTTTGGGATGTAGCAAGCCCAGATAAATGACCACCACAAGCTCCACTGTGGCAATCATTTAGCACAAGCTCAACTTCTTCGAGATTTAAGTAGCATCTAAGGATCGAATCGACCCCGCGACGATATAGAGTGTCATCGATGATCAAATAACTTTTAGCTAAGTGACGCAACTTTTGACGCTCATCTTTTGAAAAAGCTAAGGGAAACTTCCCAGTCTGGAGATAAACTATGAGATCTCCGTACCAAGGATCCTGTGAAGAAATGAGAAAAATATGTTCATCAGGAAATGATTCTTCATAAACGATATCTTATCCATAGGGAAACTCAGAAATAAACTCCGCAAATACAAATTACTTCTTTGATTTGGCAAACAGGAATTCGAGATCAAATTCTTGCAAAATAAAAATCCATTGATTGTATTTGCCCCTAATCACTCACCTACTAAGAACAAATTGAAATGGATTAACTGCTGCCAAAACATAAGTTTTGCGAAGGAGGATATAATGTCTGAGTTGCTGGACAACATGGATAGCTGCCAAAGCTAGTTTCTCAATTGGAGAATACCAGAGTTCATCACCCACCAAGCCTCAACTGAGGTAGTATACAACATGCACACAATGAGCATCATCTTCTTGAACCACAACCATACCTATGGTAGATTCTTCCGCAGTGAGATATAAGAGGAAATCCCTGCTATAATTAGGTGGACTCAGTAATGGAGCAGAGGTCAATGCTTTTTTCAAAGCATCGAACGAGCGTTGAGAAAATTCATCCCAAAAAAATCGAACTCCTTTCTTTAACAACCTCATAAATCCCTTTGTAAGCTTGGCATAATTCATGATGAATCTTCGTAAGAAATTGGCTTTGCGTTGTAGACTTTGAAGTTGACGAATCGTAGACAGGGGAGGCAACTAAAGTATTGCCTCAACCTTGAAGGGATCTACCTGAATCCCTTCTGTAGATAAAATGAATCCCAACAACCGACCAGATGTCACAATGAAAACACACTTATTAGGGTTCAACCAAATTTTATAATACTGACATCGTTCAAAAACTTGACGAAGGTGTGAAGGATGATCAATCCTCTTGCGATAACGAGTGGCTAAATCATCCAAATACACCTCGATAATATTTTTGATATCGTAGAAGGCATAGGACATATCCCGCTGAAAGGTAGCTCCAGTATTTTTAAGGCCGAAATTCATATTCTTGTAAGAAAAGGTACCCAAGGGGCAAATAAAAGCAGTCTTATGCTGATCTTCAGGATGGATAGTGATTTGATTAAATCCCGAGAAACCATCCATGAAGGAGAAAATCTCGTTGCCCACACATTCATCGATAATCTGATCTATAAATGGTGTGGAGTATTTATCTTTATGACATGCCTCATTCAAATCCCTGAAATCCATGCAAACTTGAATCGTTCCTTGTTTCTTGTCCACAGGAACTGGATTCGAAACCAACTCAGTTAATGGAATGGGGTATATGAAACTCACCTTTAGCAACTTCTCAACCTCGGCTTTGATAGTTGTTGCCTTCCTAGGGTTGACCAGACGAAGCTTCTACCAAATAGGCTTAGCATTTTCGTATTTATTGATCTCATGTTGGAAAATAGATGGATCTATACCAGGCATTTCCTCATAATACCAAGAAAACACATCCCGAATTCTCGAAAGAGATCAGTGTAAGTCTGAATCTCTTCAGGGGAACATTCAGCTCCAATGCAGACATTCTCAATAATGTTGGGAACTCTAGAGATGTTCAGTCAAGTAGTAGCAGAAATGACAGTCACGTTCCCTTTAGAAAATACCTGTGTTGGTGCTAAAGGGTTCAAAACTGGGTGAACAGGACCATAATACTGAAGGCTAGAGAAATTTGTTTCAAATTCTCGCAAGTCTGGTAGAAAATAGGACTGATGAAGCAAATCATCCCATGGTCTCTCTACACCAGTCATTGCTTCAAGGATGGCCTCTTTAGATGGAAGAGTGGTATCAAGGAAATCTTGAGTAGAAGATGAAATAAGAGTCCAAGCCAGAGCCACATCTCCATCCAATTCCTCTGGTGAAAGAGAAACTAGCATGGAGTCTACAAAGTCAATAATAGATTGATAGGCAATCTCAGCTGTAGACGTAGGAAATTCCATTCCATCCACTTGGCCTTCTTATAATGTGGAGGTAGCAGAAGGCAAGGTCCAAGGGTCTGAAAAATAATGAGTTCGAAATAACTCTCTCCGAGTAGGAACCCTGGAGGATGAAATAACATTGATATGAACCGAAGGAGGTGAAAAATCAAAAGTACCCATTAAAGATGTATACATTCCAAGCCCCAAATTCTCGACAGGTTGCTTGGTATCATTCACTAAGGGAACAGTCCAGTCAGCGGATGCATTCAGATCTACAAGAGAATAGTCCATCTGATAAACAATGACAATTCTCCCTTCGTGAGGGAAACGTAAAATTCAAAATAATGAGGAAGCAATAGCATCCATCTCATAAATATAGTTTCGCCCCAACAGAAGGTTGTAGTCTAGATTTGCATCAACTATCTCAACCTCGATATTGACAGTTTTACCCCCAACACAGATGGGTAAAGTCAGAATAATTCCATGTGGCCTGTGAGAATGGCCATCAAACGCAGTCAAAAGAGTAGCAGAAGGGATAGATGAAGGAGATCCAATAGCCTTCCAACATGCGAGTGACATCACACACATAGAAGCACCCTCATCGATAACTATTCGAAAGATATTAAACTTCCGATATGTAGACTTAATCTGGAAAGCCATGTGATGAGGAAGTCTCTTTTTGAAATTCGACATGTCAAATGTGATCATCAGAGAATTCTTTGGATCAACAGCCCTAATGGCAGTGAGAAATGCACTCCTTTGTGTAGGAGATGACTGGGGTACCTCTAACGTAGATATGGCACAAGGAATTTGAACCAGATCTTCTACAATCGAGTAGTTCTAGGTAGCCTTGGCATTAAGATTAATCGTCGTACGCTTTGTAGACCCTTTTGACATATGAGGTATAGGCTCAACTGCAGGCTTCTCTATATGGAGTGGCTCAACATTACTAGGAGCACCTTTAGCTTTCGAAGACTCAACTTCACCATAATCACGAGATCTCGTAGCGATTTCTGCGTGAGAACTCATCATGTATATTTTTGATGGATTTTCACCTTCTTGGTTGCCCCCATAGGGATCTCCAGTATTCGCATTCACGCTAGCAAGCAATTTATGCCCTTGGGGAAAAGGTTTTGTCAGTACAGTATGGGAGCTAGAAGAACCCTGTTGAGCTAACAAGTGCTGAGCATCTTGAATTTTTTGGAAAAGGTGAGTAATATGGTCTCCAATGCACAACTTGCATGTAAACTTAACCTTATTTTTATTATCCCTCTTACCCTCTCCAACATGATCGTTGGATCTATTCGCATTCCCCTTCCTGTCCTTATCTTTCTTCTTATTATTTTGTCCCTTCTTCTTCCCATCAGATTGTTGAATTCCTTTGGGGTTAGAAGCTTGAACAACATTAATAGCCAATGGCTGAGAAGGAGTTGACACTAAAGGCGTAGCCTAACCAGAAGGAGAAAATTGTATAGACAACTGTTGCAATTGATTTAGCAGATTAGTCATACCACTATCGATCGTACCGATAAGTTCGTCACCATGAGGACCAGGTTTGGTTTTGGCTAAATCTAGCTTGGAGTGAGGAGCATCCGGAAATATTTTATTAAGGAGCCCAGACTGAAAATAGATCAGTTCTAGTTGTTGAGCCCTAAAAATAGTCTGCTCTTCAGAAAATACCTCTGAAAGGGATACATCCTTTGAGATTTATGGCTGTAGAGATTTCAAAAACCATTCAAGAAGGAACTCATTCAGAATTTGGGCTTTGATTAGCCTCTTTCTTCTCCTCCATTCCTGAATATGATTAGAAATGTGAGTTGCTTTGTCCTGCTGGAAATAGGCCAAGAGATCAGTCCCGGCATCATAACGGACATGAAACTGAAAATGGTTTAAGAACATAGTAGCGAACTCACCAAAAGTAGCAAAACTGACCCCTTTTAGATCAATGTACTATTTCTCTACATTCCCAGTTAGGGTTTGTTGAAATAACCTCAACCTAAACGAATCATCAATAAGGGAGTTAGATGAACACCATAAGTGGAAAGTGGTGACATGGTCCGCCGAATCCTCCCCAATCTTCCCTACAAACTTTGGAATGTCTGAGGGTAGTTTAGTACGGACCGGAGGCCAACTCATACTATAATGAATAGGATCGTTTTTCAATTTTGATAGATCTAGCAAGTTTAAAGTTTCCAGGAATGGTAAACGTGAAGAAGCCTGGGAATTCCATCCCCCCTAGGAAGGATTCCCCACATTCTAAAAAGAATAGCCTGGATTTTTTGAGGCGCCAGGTTTCCAGATGTTGTTCATAGAAAATGCAAAGCCATAAGAGAAGCCTTGTGACCCAAAGTTCGGAGAAGGACCCCCTCCCATCGTAGGGTTACTATAAAAAGGGATATTTACTCCAATCGAAGTGTTAAAAGATGAAGAAACCCCTTGGTAAGGGTTCCAAGCATTAGCGAATGGAGAAAATATCTAAGAAACACTTACCGAAGGGAAAGGAACATTCCCTTGTTAACCAGAGAAAAATTGACTCGCAACTCCTAACCTTGTAAAAGTAGGGTTCCATCCCAAAAAAACATTAGAGCCATGACCTCCGGTGAAAGGATTGAATCCTTTATTTTGAGAGGTGAAAGACAAAGATCCCAAGGAAGGGTTCGAATGAGGAATATGCCCACTTCCAAAGGGGAAACCTTGAAATGAAGTTGATACAATAGCCATAGAAGGCATAGGCATGGAGACAGCTGAAGCAACGGTAAAGGACATCGAAAGAATGTCACTAGAAGGCATTCCAAAAGAAAAGGGGCCATATTGAGAAGCATATGATTGGTTGCTTCCACTCAAAGATGGAATAAAAGTAGAGCCAAACATAGCCGCACTAGAAGTGATTGTAGAAATGGCAATAGTACCTCCTCCTTCGACTGAAAGAGGAGTATGAACACTTGTAGTGCTCATAGATGAAGCTTTTTTCCCATTCATGGCCATCAAAAGAAAGGGATATGAAGGAAAAGAGATAGCCAGTATTTGAGACTCAAGCCCAATGTACAAAAGGACATTATGAAAACTAGCAGGAACAGGGGATGCAGTCTCAGGAGGTTGAGGAACTTCTTCAACTTCAACTTCTTCTGCCGAAAACAAGACTCTAGAGATGAGTGGAGTACTCCTCTATACAATAGCACTAGTACTAGGACCACCCACAGAAACAAAAAGCCCAAACAGAGGATCATTCTT
Source organism: Pinus albicaulis (assembly GCA_034641835.2). Taxonomy (NCBI): domain Eukaryota; kingdom Viridiplantae; phylum Streptophyta; class Pinopsida; order Pinales; family Pinaceae; genus Pinus; species Pinus albicaulis. The sequence continues at coordinate 1,160,695,097 of CM076574.1, forward strand.
TGTTGCGTTTGAAACCACTGAATAAAAATCACCCATTGAATTACTCTTACACCTTCTTGAAGAAGACTCGACACTCGTCGGGGAAAGCCCACGAAGCCTCCTTGATCGATGAGGCAATCAATCAGCCACTTTATGAGATTAATTAGACTCAAAAATTCCCTAAGATACAATCAATCAAGTGGCCTTAAGGTATTTCCGCTCCGGGTGATTAGGACCAGACACCAAAATACAAGAAAGTGAAATAAGAGGACCTTCTGAAAATAGTCTGGGGTAATTACACCCCAGGACTACTAGAAAAGGTAACAGAAACAATTACGCTGACCTCCTGACAACAACCTTTGCTGGTGTAAGTCATCAATATTCGCAAGGGCACCCTCCAGAATTACCGATGAAAGTGATGCAACGCCTGTCTCAGGTACCGCGGGTATTCCCCCCCGCAGTCACTTGTGTGGTCCCTAGGAGAGGCAACTAAGGGCACCAATCTATATTAATAGTCAGGCAAAATGATCTTAGGTCAAGATTCAACAAATAGGAGAGGGGGTATCTCTCTTCTCTGCCTTCACTCTCCCTCGCACTTAACTCTCTAGAGGTAGATCTTTCCCAGTCCACTTAATGGAATTGGATTTCGCTCATTAATAAACTTTCTATGTTTAATAGTTTTGAGCGGCCTTGGAGATTTAAATATCCACTCACCTATTCTAAGGCCCTATGACCTAGCTAGTTAGTGTATGATTAATGACAAATACATAAGCATCTAGTTCATTTTAATTATAGCGCTTGATTTTAAGTGGATTTGACTTAAGTCAAAGGTATATGAAAGTGAAACTGATGGTGTTTATCGACGCAAAAGAAATCAATTAAAACCTGCTACATGCAAATGCAATATTTTTATTTCGATGAAAAGAGATTTCTAAATGGGTTCTACGAAACTAAATAAGCAAAAACTTGTTTTTTGTTTTCAATTATGACTCTTCACACACTTCAGAAAACTATCAAAAAAGACTAAAATCCTTCAGTGCAACTAATGAAAAAACTACCAATGATATGCAAATTCTAAGATTACTAACTAAGGAAGCAAAAAGAGTTTCTAAGGAGAATTGGTTCAATCACTTTTGACAGACAAGAAAGGCAAGTCCCAACAAGAACTCCTTTGCATACAAAATGCCAAATTACACTTGATATAAAAGAGAGAGAAATCTAGAGAAAGACTCCTTTTAAGACCAAGAAAACGAACCAAAAACAAGAAACTAAGAACTGCTTCAAAATGTATGAAAACCGAAAAAAAAGGAAACCAAAGCAAAAGCAACGGAAAACAAGAAATGTTTTTTTTCTTTTCACTTTTAAGGGAAAAAAAAATATTTCAAAAAGACAAGCATAAAATTATTCAAGAACTGGAATCAATAAAATGATCCACAAAGAGACTTAAAAATGCATAATCCAATTGTGTTACTTTCGTAGCGGGACTCAAAAAAGAAATAAGAAGCAAAAGACCCAAGAAACTGATTCAGAAGAGTAGCACACACTACCAGCGAAAAAATACTCAAAAAACCAAGAAAAGGTCACGTCAAGATTCGCTAAAAGGCTAGTCCCAAGAAGTCAAGAAAACCAAAGAAGTCAAAAGAGTCAAAAACCAAAAGCGAAGCAATACATAAGGCCAAGATGAGCAAACAAGTAGAGGTTCACTGTTTTGAATGGTCAAAACAACCAAGAACTTTAGGAAGAGGTCTTGGTGCTACAACAGTAATTGCAACTTCACAAAACATGAAAAACCATAAAATGACTAGGTCTTCACAAGAATTAGAGAGAAACTGACATACAACCACAATAAACACTGTCTAGACACCTAAAAGGCACCACAGGAGTGGCCAACCATAGATAGGAAAGGCTTACAAGGCCTCAAAATTTAGATTCTCAAATTTTCCTAGGCATATGTGGGTTTGTTGTGTGTAACACACATGTATACACAACTTAACCAAAGAAACACGTGTATACACGGGTTATTTTGGAGAAAACAGAGGGCATACGTGACTGTGTACAACCGAAGTAGTGTATACAAACAGAAATAAGGAAAAAAAAATACCCAAGCTTGATCAAGAGATCAAGGCTTCTATCTGGTTGGGAAAAATACTTACAAGACTGCAAATGTGATTAACCTGTTGGGGAACCTACAAGACAGATAAAAAAACCCAAACTAGGAATTACACAGATGTAATCCCCAGTAGAGTCGCTAATTCTGTTACGAAAAAATTTACCCTAAGGTCCTGGGTTGAAAGATCTAACAGAGCAGGGGCATGTCATCACAAGGAGGACTCAAATTACCAACTTCTATGCTTTAAAATAGAAGGTGAGGATTACAGATCTTACCTATTTATCCTTCGTTTGTAGTAGATCCCATAGGGTTCAAGCCCCCTGCAACTCCTCATGCTCTGGAACCTGCAAATCAGTCAATAACAAGCACAAAACCTAGTTGTAAAACACATATGTCCTAGATGTTAGCAAAATAGCATACATGATCTCATAAATATAACATGAAATAAACAATTCAAGGTTATTAAGCATGTATAAGAGACACATAACACATGAACATCAGGAATAGGATGGTACTTCTTTTATTGATAACATGTACAACAAATAATAGTGGAGAAATCACCTGAGATCTACCACGGCCTTGAGCAAAACCGTCCTTCGGATTTGTCCAACCCTAGCCTCACAAAGCTTCTTTCATAAATGGTGCACAAAGGATGTCACATAGAATGAGGGTGATCATCACAAGGAAACAAGGGTTTCCTGAAAACCTGGGAAGTGCAGGAGGCACAGGGGAAATAGCAGACTTGATCAGGGCTATAACAGGCTATAATATCAATAATTCTCTCTCTCTTCCTTTAGGCCATTCCCATGAGGGGTATTTATACTTCCTCAAATTAGTTTTTTTAGTTGGGGAACAGTGAGGCCACGGGCTGGGATAGTTAATTTAAAGGAAAAATCGTAAACCCCACCTCAATAATAAATAAATTTTATATTTATTAATATTTTAAATGGCATACGCGGGTTAGCTATGTATGGACCCTGAAAAAACTTGGCAGAGTCGCGTATGAATTTTAAAATATTTTTTTTTGATAAATGTGACCAATTCTGAATGGAAGGGCTACCCAAGGCCAATGCATAAGTCATCAAGTATATAGAGGTGATAAATCATGTTATAACAATTCCTTCTCTCTTAAAATGTCAAATTCCCTCTTTTTATCGATTTTAGGAAAATCTGCAATTTTTATAATTGTTTTAACTTTTGGGAGAGGTTTTGGGCTTTGTTTTTTAACATATGCATTTTCTTTCTCATTTTATCTCAATATCTAAATTGTGTTTTCCTTATTATCGTTTTATATTTCTAGATTTGGATGTGGTAGCTATGCTCAAGCCAAATTTGATATGGAGGAAGTTTTTCTTCACATTCGTTTAATATGGAAAGTAGCAAAAGACAATCCTATAGTTATAATAGAGGAAGTGAGAAGTAATAAATATCTTAAACTAAGAATCCAATGCATTGAAATTCAACATGAAATGGATGAGAAAAAAATATTTAACTGATTTTCTAAGATACATGGAGTGCATATTAAGGATAATATTTCTTATTCAGCCATAGGCATCTTAAATCAACATTAGACTGAGATGAATCCATGAATCATGAAAAACATATCCAATGAATGCTATTACATGTAATCTAAGAAGAGCAATGAAGAGATAGTGAAAAAACACAAAAGAAAATACATACTACATAGTCATGTAAGCTAGAATCACCAAAATATTTCATTAATATTCAACAGGGCATACATTACATTTACAATTTGTCAAGCTTCCCTATTGAAACAAAATTAGGAATGCTTGGTTCTGTGTCATAAACTATTTTTATAGGTCATGAGGAAGAGAGCCCTTTACAAAATATTCTTTTTTGATTTGGTAGTGAATGATCATAGCAAAAATATCAGTGTGCTTAGCGAAACAACTGTACTAGCCAGATTATAACTAACTAACATTGATTCTTATAAAGTAATATATTTACATAAGACATAAAATATCATAATTTCATGATTGACATGATCAGCGGTATCCTTAATCATGATAAATAGGTTTTGGAGTTAACGTTGTTAGGTCAATGATCTGGAGTACTAGAGTCTTGATGAGTTATTTTCATATCTAACAGAATGCTCGAGATGGTAAAGGAGCATGGATGAACGACTAATAGGTGATCTTGAGATTTGTGAGCCCTATGTAGTTCAACCTAGGGTAGAACAAGGTCTTCACCAACCCTAACATCTGGAAATCCATTTTCAAATAATTTACTACAATCTTACCCTTTAGAGTGTAATTATTCTCATGAGAGGAGTCCACCTTTCTCTTGGATTCTACTAGAATTTGACTGTATTATTCCCACTGGATCAACACTCCCACAAAGCCCGAACAATTGTCTAGTCGTGCTCTGACTCTCTCCCCAAACTCAATGTTGAAGGCAACCACATCTTTCAGTACCACATCTAGGAATTCTTCAACTTTGGCTCTGGCCTCCTCCTTATGAACAAATTTGGAGATATCCATGATAGAAGACACTTGATCCACTACATTTATAGTCCTAAAATTATTGAGTGGATTTTCATTTACATACTGGATAAAATCCTTTGCAATCTGGGAGTTCTTTTCACCTTCTTCCTTAGGATCTAGGATGAAGAACTCATGATCCTTGATTACAATCTTATGCTCATACATCAAATTTATATGCTCCTAGTTGCTTTTCATCTCTGCTATGATTTCATCCCATACAAGTTGCTTGGCTTTCAGGAGAGACATGTTTCCTTTTAGCTTACCTTTGAGCTCATAAATCTCCTGGTTTTCTTCATGTAGTTTCTTACTGATTAGGTTTGCATTAGTCCTGGAAGTCTCAATTTGTTTTTCTTTTTGTGCTAGGTTTTTTTGGGAAGTATCGAAATCATTATGCATCTTCTTAAGCTCCCCTTATGAAAGCTGGAGCTCAGTGAGGGTCTTGGTGAGCTGTTCTGTAGGATTTTTGGGGTTCTCAAGAGCAAGCATTGCACAAACATGCGTGTCTATTCTCTGCTGATGTTTTTTTGTCTGCTGCTTGAGAGAAACTACCTCATTATTTCTATCCAGCATCTATTTTTCTAGGATCTATTTCTCTTCTTACACCTATGAAAGTTCCTTAGAATGCACATGCTCACTGGATGACATATTCGGCTTGTGTCTTAACTCATGTACTTCTACTTGTGATATTTGGAGAAGGGCTTTAAACGCAACTTTGTCCTTTGGATTTACCCCCAACTTCACAATCAACTCCTTGAAGTTCACGTTCTGCTTGTGTAGAGCTCTGTAGTTACCTCTCTCTTGTTTTAACTTTCTTGCAGCCTTCTCCAGCAACTTCTCAACCTTATTGATGGTCATTGCATTTTTGTTGGGACCACTGTACAACATGTCTCCCACTTTCCTGTGGAAGTTTATCTTAACAGGCAGAGGGAAACTTGTCAAATCTAAATAAACATCTAGGACCTTGAACTGGGAGCCTGAAGGTAATGAATTTGCTAGTGGGTGCTACAACGAGAAATTCATTTGCTTTCTCTCCACATCCATAGCATACAAAAGTCTAGTCTAGTATGGGACTAAATGGGATGCCATTTTTGCGGCATCTCTTCCCTTATCTTCAACACTATTTAAGTGAATAACCAAGAAGCATAATTACTATGGATCCCCTCTACTTCCGATTATTCAAACTGTGCACATGGGCTGGTTGTCATTCATGCAACATCAATTGGTTTTTCTAGACCTGCATCTTCCAGACATCCAACTTCCGCCTTAATTGATTTCATGTGTAGTGAGGACTGATAATTGCAACTTTTTAGTTCATTGCAATGGAGTTGGTGAAATATTTATTTTATTTTAATTAATATTTACTTATTTATTGTAGTGGGGGATATTTATTTTATTTTAATTAATATTCACTATAATAATTTATTATAGTTGGTGAAATATTTGTTTTATTTTAATTAATATTTAGTAATTCACTATTGTGAAATATCACCAAATATTTGTTTATTTTAATTAAAATTCACTATTTTTTTATATTTAGTTATTTAGTTTTTCAATATGAACTTCCAAAATATTTTATTCTTTCGGTGTAACTTTGCACCTTTAAGGGAAATTTCTAGTTGTTATTATCGTTGGTTTACTCCCATTTTTTCTCTAGTGAAACTTGGCAGCCATTTTCTCCATTTCCAGGGAAAGGGGAAAGTTATTTTGGTTTTCATAAGGTTATTTGTAGGTATTTTCCATGGAAAAAAGAAGGGATTATGATAAATAATCGCTTTGATAGGCGCTTGAAGGAGTCATGAGTTCAAGCCCCCTGGAAGATCTTTAATTTCTTCCCCAACTTCGACATTGGATGGGGCATTCTTAGTCACCTCCACCTCTATCTCCACTATTGTCAGCATCAGTGTCTTCACCTCTGTCGCCTAAGCCTGGTTGGTCTAATACTTATAAAGTTGGTATTTAAAAGGTTTTTCTTGATAGAAAAATATCTAGACATCATCTTCATGTAGAGATAATTTCCTTAATGCATTCTGAAGCCTCAAGATGATTGTTAATCCCAACACTTATGATCTTATATGATACTAGTTCTGGGAAAAAACCAATGGTGGAGCTTATAAGGGCTGAGGGTTGAACCACGCCAGGCAAATCCAAGCGTTAACATAGTAACGCACGGTGGTGTGAATACTAGAGGGGACCGCACAGAAGGAAAAAAACATGTGACAAAAACCTAGGTAAGGAAAGCCGCAGATAAGAATGTTGGATTTAATGTTCAGCGTGACAAGGAAACATTCATGGAAGCAAGGAAGACATTTATGACACCTAAATATTCACCACCTACCACGGAGAGAAAGTTGTTTCCATTGGAGAACAATCTTAAGGAGAATGTCGAAGTAAAAGAAGTTGATCATCCTATCTTGGTGTCTTTCTTGCAAACGTGTATGAAATTGCTAAGGGACCAGAGGGTTGTAGAAGGGTTGTAGGAGCTGATAGATAACTATGCTAGAAAGGAAAGGTTGCAGTTGGAATAATGCGTAGTAAAAAAAGTATACAAGAACAAGAATAGTACCGGCCATGAGATGTGGTTGAGAGCGCAAATCCGAGATTATGAGATGTATCAAGTCATTATGGTTCTAGGATAAAATGCTAACGTTCTGTCAAAGTAGACATGGGAGAGGATAGGAAGGCCTAAGTTGCAATGGTCACCAGTTTAGCTGAGGATGGAAAATCAACAGAAGATCATTCCTATGGGGCGATTGCAGGGGATTAGCTGTAATATCCCAAAAGGGAGAATGCATTAATAAAAAAACACAATATAAGAACAACAACAATGTAAAAAAATAATCTAAAGACACCATACAAATGTACAAAATAGTTGAGGCATTTTATTATATGGAGGTGGATAAACAAGTACAACAATGCTCAAAATATGAGACACTCAAGCCAAAGAGATGGCCTAGAATGACCCTGAGATGATCCCACAGGAGGGACTACGTAACTGTTGGACTGATGGAAGGAATATTGCGTTGTCCCTGCTGCAAATGTCAGGACTACAACTTCTGGAAAAATATAAAAGTGTAGATCTGGCAATTCTGGAGCTCAGATGATGTCGTGAATTCAAATCTGAGCTCTATGATGAATACCCAAGATAATCTAGAGAGGATTTCTAGATCTAGCAATATTGGAAAATCATCCTCTTAGGCCTTGCAACTATGACTGCTAGGTATGCAGATCCGAAGCATGAACTGATCATAAGATGGCTGCAATGTGATACAATTAGATCTATTCTTGAAGGGTTGATCCCTTCACTAGGTTCCCAAGATAAAAGCTCAAGATCTAGCTCCTCTTTCCTCCTCCACTGAGTGCAGTTGCTGAATACACAACAGCTGGAGAAAACTGTGCTGTCAAAGAGGGAGGATCTATAGCTTGATGCTAGATGCTACAATGTAGCTCTTGAATGATGGAGAAAATGAATAAAAAGTGAGGAGATGGTCCCTCATAGGATTTCCAATTGAAATACCGGAAACTTCCTTCCTCCTTTAGATCTGCAAGACTGGACTATGTAATCCCTTGGGGAATTACTGCTGCATGGAGGTATGAAATTATGGCCTAAATGCCGAATATGAATATGCTGCTCCTAAAAGGTCGATCTTGAAGCACAAGGTGAAAGGATGAATCCTCCACCGGTTTCCTAGCAAAAATGCTAGAAACAAGCTCCACCTGTCAAACCCTCAAGCAGGAATGCATAATTCCTGAGAATGAATGTGCATATGACAGTGGCTAAATGTGGCACCAATGCTTGTTGATGTATTCCAGCTCAGAATAGCCTTCCCAGAGTAGGAAATTGAAGTCCCCCATGGGTAAGGGTGGGATTTCCGCTTGGAAACACTCGTGTGCTAAACAACACTGTAGACTTAGCTAAACATCTGAAGCATGCATATAAATGTCCAAAGAAAAATCCAGATCTAAACAGATCAAAAATAATAATCTAAAGCATGCCTTCTATTGTTGCCTTCATCTCCCTTATATTATTTTTGAGCCTTCCATAGCCCTAGCCCACCTCATAACTACACTACACATGTGGCCACTAGCCTCCATGAAGACTGCACTGTCTCTCCATGTTCACCATCTCTGCATTTGATTCCCACTCTCTCCATCATGTGTGCATTAGATGCACAAATTCCTCCATTATCTCATCATTAGTGCTCTATGATATTACTTTTAATGCACCATGATCTCATTTGACTTCATCCACGATCTCCATGATCCATCATTAATGTGGCATGATCTCCACTCTTCCTTCATTTAAGAAGTTGCTCCACTACTCCAAAATGTAGATCTACCTCTAAATTATCCACATACACACATCAAAAGTGAATTTTATTCATCGATGGGGTTTATCAGCCCCTCCACCCTCTTATTTACTTAATTAATTAAGAAAATTAAGAACTCTAATATTCCAATTATTTGATGGAAAAATGGGAATATTACATTAGCGTAGATGTTGATGGGGCTAGATTGTTGGTCAACTTCGAAGTGATTGAGATCATTGATGATAGAAATCCATATCCAACATTGTTGGGATTTGACTAGGCTTATGAAATGGATTCTATAATCAACCTGAATAAGAGGCAGATGATCTTTGAAAAGAATGGTACCTGAGTGTTGAACCTCAAAACTGTTCCTAATTTGACACTCTTTTCCATCGTTTCTTCTTCAGTTTTCACAAACTCATGACTTCAATCAGTGATAATTGACATATTCCACATCAAGTAAGGCATTTAGATGATCTCTACGCTATATTATAATGTTTCTTATTATTTAGATGAATTTCTATAATTAGCTACAGAATTCGTGCAATTTTGTAGCTAACCTTTGTTTTTGCAGCCACCATTATTTTTTGATAGGTTTTGAGAAGAAAATGAGGAAGTGGGTCATATGGTATCTCTGGAATGATCCACACATGGATCTTATCCCACTTACCTGTTCAAATTCAAGAAGGAATCATGCCTACGCTCGCGGTCAAAGATCATTCAAAGAACAAGATCAGCGGATGAAAGACTCTCGATTTGCTCTTACGTAGAAAATCGAGAGATATTCATGAAGAATTTGCTTCTAATTAGACTTCTAATTTTAGTTTTATTTGCTATCTATAGGTGGAATTGCCTCAAAACATTTTTTTTCACAAAGAAAAAATTCATAACTTTTCATTAAAGATAGGTTACATGTTACATATGCTGGTAGTATATACTACTATTCAGTCCATGAATTTTACATTTAACCTGCCACATTTGCCTTCATGAAAGCAATAAACAATCCCAAAATATAAATATCAGATCAGTATGTAGCCAATATTCACAAAGTAAGTTCGGTGCATAACTTACTAGGCCTCAAAACAATTAATCCAAAAACTTGTATAAATACCGGTCTGTTGAAACCGAGAAAGAGGATAATTTTCGTGATAATTCGGTGTATTGCTTTCAAACTTTGTTTTGTTAATAAAGAAGACCAGTTCCAGATCTTTGATGCACACATAGTCCAAGTATATTTCAGAATCGTTCTGTTGCAGAGGGCCCTTGCATGGAAAGGAGGTTTTTTATAATTTTTTTTGTAGTTTAATTTCTGTCAATTCCTTAGTTTAATTTCATGTTGATTCGTAGTTTTATTCTTGTCAATTCATAGTTAAATTCGCATTATTTCATAATCAAATTATTGTCAATCATAGTTTAAATTTCTCATTGTTTTATAGGTTAGTTTCATGAATGTTTTATGAATTAGTTATTTTCATTTACAGTTGACTATGTAATCTTATGCTCGCTTAAGTCGTCTCATGAATGTGACTCTGTCATTTCCCAATTAGATAGATTTGTGCATTCGGTCATACAACAACCTTCGGTTTTTAAAATTAAACATGCTTTCCACAATATATTCTCTATTATTTCTCGCTTTCTTTTGATTTCAATTAGCACAGTCATTCAAGTTCTTAGCAACCGAATTTATGCTTTCAGTCTATGGAATAGAATTATATTAAATTTATCTTTCAAACATTCTTAGATTTAAACTAGGACAGAGTTAGATTAGAATTGTGTTTTAAAATAAATCAAATGCTCTTTTTTCATAAGAATTAAAGCTTTCAATAGATAATATAGAAAATGGTTTCATCCTTGTCATTTGAATGCAAATAGATTTCGTATAGTGTTCTACTTTAAATCAATTAGATACTTTTCATAGATGTTTTTCTCACCTAGATAAGTATAACATTTTAACCATTCAAATTTTGATTTATTTTTATGCAATTTAGATTACTTAATCAACATTTCCTTTTCTTCCTTCTTTTAGATTTCATATTTCAGTCATTTCATTAAAAGCAATTTGTAATTCGATTCCTTTTCTTAGAATAAAAACAACATTTCCTTTTTTCCTTCTTTAAGAATAAGTTTTCATCATTAAAATTCATTTAGATTTGGTTGTTCACTAGCATTTAAAGATTTAATTTAGAAGCATATATTTCATTTCTTAGATCAATTTCAGTTCTTAAAACTTTGGGCATAAGATACACTACCCCCAAAACAATATAAAATATACACGACGAAGTAAGAAATAAGGTTATATAAGCATATACAGTGCACCACACTTCATCAAATTACTAACCGAGGTATATAATTTATGGCAGTAATTCAAGACATTAAATTGACTAAACATTTTGGTGCCATTGCCGGGGAAATGTAATTAGGAAGCCTTCTTTCTTACAAAAAAAAAAAAATTATATGCGTAGAGAAAGAGACTCTAGGGGTAGATTCATAGCTAGAGGCAGAAGTTTGATTCCAACAACACCACTCACTCCACCAAGACCACGTAGTGCCACACCACCATCTCGAACTCGTATTCCATTTTTCACCTCAAGACATAGAATCCCTAAAGTCTTAAGGTCAGAAATCCAACCAGGAGATTCTCCAACTTCATCTACTGAAGCAGTCAAGAGGAAGATACTAGATCTCCAACAGAAGGATTAACATTTTTCACCTCTACAGGAGAACATATTCTAGCTCAAGAGTTAGAAATCCCTAGTGAGGAAGAAGAAGAAATTTTCTTCAATATCCCATTGACAGAAGAATGAGTAAGAACAAATAAATCTACAGTTATAACTTTACATTAGCTCCGAGGAATCTACAATGGCAGAAGAAGGAGGAGGAGGAGATGTTATGAATGGAGATGCCTTAAGAGGAGGAAGGAGAGGTGGAGGACGAGGTGGAGGAAGAGATGGAGGAAGAGGTAGAGGTAGAGGAGATCCTAACTTTGTTGGATTTCCTATGGTTGACGAGGATACAAATTTTTCAATGAAAAATATTTCACCTTCTATCCTTCCCAATTTCCTTGGATTAAGGAGTGAAGATTCTGAAACATTTGTATTTGAATTTGAGGTTTTATGTAGATATTATGACTACTTACAAGACTCTCAAAAATTGAAGCTATTTCCTGCAACACTCAAGGGTTCAAATTTAAAATGGTTCATGGGTTTGATAACACAATCTATTAGGACATGGGATGAGATGAAAAGTGCATTTTTACAAAGATAACTGGATTATTTCACACCTATTAATAGGAAGGATGAAGTATTTAAAATGATGCAAAGAGAGGATGAAAACTTGGAAGATTTAATTGAGAGATACAATTACAATATAAAAAGAGCTAAGATGGAACACCTATATCAAGATACTTTAAAATCTCTCTTATTGAAAGCCATCAGAGATGAATGGATAGATATTCTTAACATGATGGGAAAGGGAGATATCTCTCAACTACCATTACCTGAAATTGCTGAATTATGCATTCATCTATCAAGAGGAAAATAAAAAACTGGGAAAAATACAAGAGATCCTATTCTCTCTAGAATAAATAAATAAGCAACTGGAACAGTAAGTAGGGCAGAAATTGGAAATATGCTTGATGAATTTAAAACATATATCTTAGGGAGTCTCAATGAAAAAATAAACACCCTGAAATTACAAAAAAAATAGAAAGTTGAAACTGATGCCTTAACTATTTTCTGTCCTAAATGAAGGAAGAAACATACTTTAGGATAATTTCCTCTTGATGCAAAATTCATAGAGACCTGTGTTATTTGTGTAGAAAATCATGCAACAAAAATATGTCCCTCTATACCAAGTCTTAATGCTATTTTTCAAGAAGAAGTAGCTCCATCTCCAGTAGATCCTCTTTGCTTTGTCTCTAGAAGACCATGGCAGAGGCCACAAACTCAAGGTTTTAATAATCAAATGTAAAATCAACCCCCACCAAACAATTGGAATTCATCATGGAAGAAACCTTGGTCCCAAACTCAACCTTGGACACAAGGGAAGCAAAATCCTTATGGAAGATACTCTCTATATCACTAGTATCCACAATCCTATCCAAACTATCCTCCCCAACATTTTACACAACAAAATCAACCACCCCAACTCCAAAATCATAACCCACAACTCTCATTACCATTTCCACAAATAAAAAATCAAATACCTACCCAGCCATTACCAAACCGAAATAATAAAAATGCTCAAATTGCTTATAACATAGAAGGAAAAAAAATTCCAGTTTATATGATTACTCCACTAGATCTTAATAATGTCCAAATTAGATATGGTAGAATATTAGAAAGGAAAAAGCCTTCTGTTGTTATTCAAGAAAAAGATGATCTTGATAAAGAAATTTCTCTACAGTAAAATAAAAATTCTGGAGAAGGGACATCCCTTCAACAGAATCAAAATTCTAAAAATAAAAAACAAAAAGATTTAATAAACTCAACTCCTATCATAGAGCAACCTTCAGTATCTATTTCCAACCCTCCTTTTCCTGAAATATTACAAATCGATAGAGGGATAGAAAAACAAATTTTGTTGCCTAACTATGATTTTATAGATGAATTGAAAAATGTCTGTATCAAAATCCCTTTGTTAAAGTCCATTAAAGAGATTACTAGTCTAGCCAAAACAATAAGACATTTGAGCATGAAAAAATCAGGAAGAAAAACAAAAGAAATAAAAAAGATTCAGTTAGTAGGAAAAATTGCTGACATTATGATGGGAAAAATAGCCATACAAAAATATTTGGACCCATGAAGTCCAGTTGTAAAAACACATATCAATGGTATTGAGATTCCAAATACATTAATTTACTTAGGAGCAGGCATCAACATCATGAGCAAACAAACCATACAACAACTCAGGCTTCCAAACCTTCAGTATACACCAACATTACTGCAATTAGTAGACAGATCAGTAATCAAGCTATATGGTGTATTAGAAGACATATATGTGTCCTTATACTCTTAGGAATATCCAGTTGAATTCATGATCTTAGCTCCCAAGAAAAACCTATGGGGGACATCCATTAATTTTAGGAAGACCTTGGTTAGCTACAACTGATGCTTTTATTAGTTGTAGATCCAATGATATCTTTATTTCTGATGGTAACTAACTCAACAAAGAAATTCACACTATATCCTCCAGCAAAAACAATCATAGAAATAGAAAATGAAGAATGGATATATGATGACAATGATATACAACCTCTCTTTACTGTTTCTCATATTAGTGAAGAAAGTCAAATTTTAAATTCAATAAAAACTTTAAAACATCTTCACAATGTGAAGATGAGCATAGTTTTCAATAACAATGCAATATTGAATACTTGTCATCTAGACATATGTCTTTATATTCTATGGAAGAATTTGGTAACTCTATAGTTGAAATATTTCCAGGAAAATCTTTAAAAATAAACAAAAACTTGGAGAAATTCCAACAAGAAGAGTTAATCAAAACATTGCAAAATCATTCTTCTGCATATGCATGGGAGTACGTTGACATGAAGGGAATTAATCCTGAGACTTGTATACATCATATCTACATTGAGGAAAAATATAGGCCTATCAGATAACCTCAAAGAAGTTTGAATCCATATCTTATGGAAATTGTGAAAGAAGAATTGAAAATTTTGTTGAATGGAAACTTCATTTATCCTATTTTAGAAAGTCAGTGGGTTTCTCCCTTGGTGATTGTACCTAAAAATAATGGTAAATGGAGGGCATGCAGTGATTATCGAGAATTGAATAAGGCTACTCTAAGAGATCATTTCCCATTTCCTTTCATATATCAAGTATTGGATACATTAGCAGGTAAGAAGTATTTCTCATTTTTGGATGGTTTTAGTGGTTACAATCAAATTCAAGTAGCACCTGAAGACCAAGACAAAACCACATTCACCTGTCCATGGGGAACCTATGCTTATTGAGTACTTCCTTTTGGATTGTGCAATGCACCTGCAACATTCCAAAGGGCAATATTCGGAATTTTCTATGATCTAATACATGATTGTGAGGAAGTATATATGGATGATTTTATAGTTTATGGAAATTCTTTTGAAGAGGCTCTTGAAAACTTGGAAAAGGTTCTTAAAAGATGCAAAGAAGCAAATCTTTCATTAAGTCATGAAAAATGCTTTATGATGTTTACTGAAGGAATTGTTTTAGGACATCACATTTCAAGGGATGGAATTAAAGTAGACTCATCCAAAGTTGAAGTCATCTCCAAATTATCAATTCCAAGTTGTCAAAAGGATGTTAGAAGTTTTCTAGGCTTTACAGGGTATTATAGAAGATTTATAGAAAACTTCACTAAAATTGCCTCTCCACTCTTCAAATTGCTTACCAAATATTGTGAATTTAGTTGGAATCTTGATTGCCAATTGGCATTTGAAACTTTAAAAGAAAAAATATCTTAAGCACCCATATTAAGAGGAAAAAATTGGAAAATACGTTTTCACATTTCAACATATTCTTCAGATACATCTTTGGGAGTTGTATTAGGACAAAAATATTTGATCCCCTGTGCCATATATTACATAAGTAAAAATTTGACTCCTATTGAGTTAAGTTATATTGTAACTGAAAAATAGTTCCTATATGTTTTCCATGCTATTAACAAATTTACACTACATCACCATCTATGAAACCTTTATTCACACAGACCATTATACAATTAGGTATTTAATAAATAAATCTATCACTAATAGCAAAACCACAAGATGGTTATTACTCCTGCAAGAATTTGACATCACCATTCTAGAATGACCTGGAAAACAAAACACAGTTGTTGATTTCTTGTCTAGAATTAAAAACAACAATAATGATACTCCAGTAGAGGATAATTTTCCTGATGAATACATCTTTGCAATATCTACTAAATCTCCATGGTTTGCATATATTGCTAACTACTTAGCTACAAGAAAATTACCAGTATACTTGTTTCCTAAAGAAAAATGAAAAATAATTCAAAAAAGTGCATTATACTCATGGGTTAATGATCAATTGTATAAAACAGGTCCAGATCTCATCATCAGAAGATGTGTTTGAAAAGATGAAATTCCTGAAATTTTGAAAGCATGCCACAATGAACCTTGTGGAGGACACTTTTCTGATAAGATGATTGCCTATAAAATGCTTCATTTAGGATATTATTGGTCTTCCATCTATAAATATGCCAAGGAGTATGTCAAAAGGTGTGACAGCTGCCAGAGAATGGGGAAACCTGTTCCTACAGATGAAATGCCCTTACAACCTCAGGTACTCATCGAACCCTTTGAGAAGTGAGTCTTGGACTTTGTTGGACCAATCAATCCACTATCAAAACAAAAGAGGTACATTCTAGTTTGCATTGATTATGTCACTAAATTGGTAGTGGCTAAAGCACTTTATTTTGCTAATGAAAATGTTGTAGTTTAATTTCTCTTTGAGGATATTTTCACTTGTTTTGGTGTCCCAAGGGAAATTGTGACAGATCAGGGATCTCAGTTTACATCTAAGGTGGTGCAGAAGATTGTGGATGAATATAATATCAAACATAGAAAGTCTACTCCATATCATCCACAAGAAAATGGACAAGTGGAGTCCACCAATAAATTGATCAAAGCAATCCTCACAAAGACTGTACATCTACATAGTAAGGATTGGGCAGATAGGCTTCCTAAAGCCTTATGGGCCTACAGGACTACATGGAGGAATACAACAGGACGTACTCCCTATGAACTTGTTTATGGGGAGCAAGTCTTGTTTCCAATAGAATTCTAAATCAAAACCTTCAAGATAGCAGTCAAATTGGGACTTGATTTATCAGAAGCCCAAAAGCAAAAAATGGAGCAACTTAATGATCTTGATGAGATCATGCAAGATGCAGTTCAAAGAACCAGCCTAATCTAGCAACAAAGATCCAAATGGCATGATAATTACATAAAATATAGAAAATTTCAAGCAGGAGATTGGGCACTTTTTTTCAATTCAAAGTTCAAAGAATTACAAGGAAAATTTCAAACTCAATGGCCAGGGCCTTATGAGATCGAAAAAGTCTTTGACAATGGGGCAGTCATGATAAGGACAATTGATGAAGAAAAGGTAGCTCTTCTTGTGAATGGACATCAATTAAAAGTCTATCATAAGCCAATTACAAAGGAGGAATTTATCAAAAATTTTCAAGATAATGTTGATATGAAGTTGGTGAAGAATAATCCTTCTTCTTCCCCAACTTAGTCTTCTTTTTACTTTTCATATCTCAAAAAAAAAATCATAAATAATATATATATATATATATATATATATATATATTATTTAAAATAAATAAATAAATAAATAGTTGTATAATTATGAAAACCAATCAATGATTGGCATCCTTATACAAAAAATACAAGATGAAAATCAGAGTTTTGAAATCTTATATTTTCTCCCATTCTAAAAATCTCAAATTCTTTGTTCCCTTTCTTTTTCTAAAGCAATAAAAGAAGTAGCTACATAATTGCTACATTTTTGCAGCTCTAAGAAGAATCTACAGTTGTCATTACATACTTTAGCTCTATTACATTTTTACATCTTATTGAAGAAAAACATACAGAACATAAGAAATTAAAGACTCCATTGAAGATCATGTTGAAAAGACACTTGAGGAATCAACACAAAAAGAAGATCAAAAAAGGTTAGTTCCAAGGTATGTTACAATTTTTTTTTAAACAATGAGGTCCAAAAACATTAGTGTATATAATTTAGATGATCATATGCTACCACCTCAATATTTCATCATTAGAACTGATTGTATTCATATTCACATCAAAATTCCATAATCTGACCACTGCATCCATATCATATCACATAATAATCAAGAGCGATTTCATCCATTAATGATTAACGATCATATCTCATTTATGTAACCCACTCATCCACATTCTTAAACCCTTACTAAATATCTGTTTTACCTACACGTCTCTACAAACTCTCGAAACCCTTAACTCAAAGCCAAACCCTTAATCCACTTGATCAAAGAAGAACAATTCTAGAGGTGAAAATCCTTACGACAGAGACAAGTGTCTAATCGTGAGAACTGAACCTGTGGGAGAGAAATTAATGGAAGGTTATCCTCAAATGAAGGAGATGCTGCAGAAGGTGCAATGGCTCTAGTTTATAGAGAATTTCGATGGGTTCCATAAGGAGGTCACCAAGTCCTTTGCAAGATCTTTTGACGGGACAAAGGTCGAAATTGGGGACATAAAATTTTCAGTGATAGAATCCTTCATAGCTGAAGCCACGAAACTTCCAAAAAATGGTAAGAGATGGATCAAGAACAGGGAAATTCACAACGAAGAATGGAAAATTTTTCTGAAGAATCCAGATATGGACACTACTATTTTTAATAAGGGAATTCCCAGTATAGCACTCAAAAACAAATGGAGAAATATGATGCTAATTTTACAAAAAAATGTTACTTGTGAGGGTAGATACGGTTGTATGTTTGTCTACCATGCCCGGCTATTAATGAATTTCTTGGAGGATAGAGAAATAAACCTCCCATACTTCCTACTGAATAGTCTAAAGAAAATTTCAGCAAATGTGTAGAAAAGATTTCAATTTATAGACAATACCAAGAATCATCATGGACTGATAAATATACTCACTAAATTCCATCTAAAGAGTATAGGAGACTCCTGGGAAAGTTTCCTAATCAGAAATCACTTTCAAGACGAAGCACTAGAACAAGCTAAGGATGAAAAAACCAAAAGAAGTAGGAGGAGAAAGGTTGATACTTGCATCGAAGATAAATCCTCACCTCAACCACAACAAGAAGAAGAAGAACTCACCATTGCAGAGTTGTTGAAGAATAAGAAACCAAGTGGAGTAAAAAAGAGAGGTAATGTAAAGGAAAAGGGAAAAGTTATAAGCTCAAAAATTTTAAGCCCTTCATAGCCAAGGATAAGCTCTAGACTTCATAAACGCTTGAAGAAGATACCTCCACAAGAAGAATATTTTGTTAATTTAGATGAAGAATCCCAAGTACCATCGCCCATTACTACCTCTCCTACACACTGTCCTATACACTCTCCTATACATAATCCTATACACAATCTAAGCAAAAGGACCCCAGAAATTGACCTAGCACAACAAGAGATATATGACTATATTGAGTCTTTGGAGAAAAGACATGCATAAGAAAATCCAAGTGTGTAAGTTCAGCCTATCAGTCCACAAGAACATCTAGTGAACACCTTGAAGCAAGAAATATATGAGCTAGAGATACTGAACAGGCACATTAAACAGGAAAATGAAACCTTGAAGGAACATAATCAATTGGAAAAGGTCATCAGTGACAACACTATCTTACATTTGGGGCTCTAGTATAAAAAGAACAAGAAACTGAAGAAGAGGAATAGATTTTTGAATAGGAAATTCATCAGCCTAAAGTACAAACTCCTTATGAAGAAACCAAGAATGGCAATCACTTCAAGGAAAGGAAAGAAGAGGAAGTTGGATGTATTGGAAAAGGTATTAGAACAAATTCAGTAGAAGGTGAAGGCTCACAATTTTGGGAATTGCATGAGGACATGAAATGGTCTCTTAGTGGGGGTATGTTGAACCTCAAAACTGTTCCTAATTTCACACTCTTTTCCATCATTTCTTCTTCCTTTTTCACAAACCCATGAATTCAATCAGTGATAATTGACATATTCCACATCAGAGAATTCATTTAGATGATCTCTAATTTATATTATAATGTTTCTTATTATTTAGAGGAATTTCTATAATTAGCTACATAATTCATGCAATTCTGTAGCTAGCCTTTGTTTCTGCAACCACCATTATTGTTTGACAGGTTTTGAGAAGCAAATGAGGAAGCGAGTCATATGGGTATCTCTGGAATGATCCACACATGGATCGTATCCCACTTACCTGTTCAAATTCAAGAAGGAATCGTGCCTACGATCTCGGTCAAATATCATTCAAAGAACGAGATTAGCGGGCAAAAGACTCTCGATTTGCTCTTACGTAGAAAATCGAGAGATAGCCATGAAGAATTTTCTCCTAATTAGACTTCTAATTTTAGTTTTATTTTCTTTCTATAGGCGAAATTGCCTCAAGACAGTTAATCCAAAAACCTGTATAAATACTGGTATGTTGAAACCGGGAAAGAGGCTAATTTTGTGATAATTTGGTATTATGCTTTCAAACTTTGTTTTGTTAATAACGAAGACCATTTCCAGATCTTTGATGCACGCATAGTCTAAGTATATTTTAGACTCGTTATGTTGCAGAGGTCCCCTACACGAAAAGGAGTTTTTTTATAAATTGTTTTGTTGTTTAATTTCTGTCAATTCCTTAGTTTAATTTCCTATTGATTCATAGTTTTATTCTTGTCAATTCATAGTTAAATTCACATTATTTCTTAATCATATTCTTGTCAATTCATAGTTTGAATTGCTCATTTTTTTATAGGTAAGTTTCATTAATGATTTTTGAATTAGTTATTTTCATTTACAGTTGACTGTGTAATCTTATGCTCACTTAAGTCATCTCATGAATGTGATTCTGTCATTTTACAATTGGATATATTTGTGCATTCGGTCATACAACAACCTTAGGTTTTTAAAATTAAACATGCTTTGCACAATACATACTCTGTTATTTCTCGCTTACTTTTGATTTCAATTAGCACTGTCATTCAATTTCTTAGCAATAGAATTTATGCTTTCAGTCCATGGAATAGAATTAGATTAAATTTATCTTTCAAACATTCTCATATTTAAACTAGGACAAAATTATATTAGAATTGTGTTTTAAAATAGATCAAATGCTCTGTTTTGATAAGAATTAAAGCTTTCAATAGATAAGATAGAAAATGGTTTCATCCTTGTCATTTGAATGCAATTAGATTTAGAATAGTGTTCTGCTTTAAATCTATCATATACTTTTCATAGATTTTTTTCTGGCCTAGATAAGTCTAACATTTTAACCATTCAAGTTTGATTTATTTTTATGCAATTTAGATTACTTAATCAACATTTATTTTTCTTCCTTCTTTTAGATTTCATATTTCATTCATTTCATTAAAATAAATTTGTAATTCAATTCCTTTTCTTAGAATAAAAGCCACATTTCCTTTTATTCCTTCTTTAAGAATAAGTTTCATCATTAAAATTCATTTAGATTTGGTTGTTCACTAGCATTTAAAGATTTCATTTAGAAGCATAGATTTCATTTCTTAGATCAATTTCAGTTCTTAAAAATTTAGGCATAAGATACAAAATCCCCAAAACAATATAAAACATGCACAACGAAGTAATAAATAAGGTTATATAAGAATATATAGTGCACCACACTTCATCAAATCACTAACCTCGATCAATAATTTATGGTAGAAATTTAAGACAATAAATTAACTAAACACCGAGTTTTTGTGCCATTAGATCCATCCGAAGGTGCGCGCTATACATATCCTATCCAACATGAGTATGGGGATGCTGAGATTGATCAAATATATAAGCTTACTGAGCTAGATGAAGACTGGATCAATCCCACCGCGGATGGTAGAATTTGTTGGGAGTGCGATAGTTCGTGCGTTTCATATTCTGATAAAGAGTTGGAGCATTGGCATAATCGTTTGCATGAAGTAAACACTAAATGTAGTAAAATGGTTACCATATCTCTGTGTTGTGTCAGGTCGAAAGCGTGTGAATTGCCCTTTTACAATGGAATGGGGAATGTTGTCTTATTCTTGGAGAAATTTGAGAAGAGGGAACCTAACGACCAGAGATGTGAAGCTTTGGACTTCACATTGAGGTCTACTCCAGCCTGGTGGTGGGGCGCGCACAAGGTAAGTTTCAGAGGATGGATGGATTTTTGTAAGATGATAAGGCTAATATTTAGTCAGGTGGATACAAAGATCACAGAGAAGTATGATGGTTAGAAGGATCCCCACAAGCATTTGGCTCGCTAGACTAAAACTTGGGGTGTCTAACCTCAAATAGAATGGGTGCACATGTTCTTTCATTCTTTGGATACGATACCTCAGCAATGGTATCTTGAAACAGAGTTGCACCATGGAACCATGAATTGGGATGAGATGATAGATGGGTTCTTGTTAACTTACAGCTTTGCTGATGGTTGGGAGTGTATTAATGAGTCCCTTCAAGAAGTGAAAACAAGAGTATTTCACATTACCAGGGAGCCATGGATGTCAGTACAGCCTGATTGGACAGAATCGACCAACAAGCTTGTGTTGGGGGAGGAGATTTGTAGGTATCGAGATGACCAGACACATAAGGATTCTGTTGGAGGATGGATTCATCGTAGTTTCTGTACTATGCGGAAGTCTGAAGGAAGGTGCAACTAGAAGTTACTGTATCGAGGGAGATAAGATTTGAGGGGGTGAGCATCGTGGAGTTCATCCAAAATATGACCATTAGAGCAGTAAAATTTGATTGGAAAATGACTTGGTTGTTAAAAGGAGTGGGAGGAAGGGAATTAATGGGAATATATGGGCGAATCTGCTGCCAAATCATCATTTATGAGGAGTATATGAAGACGATGATGTGGTTTGAATTCAAAATTTTCTATAAAGAAGGAATCCTACTCCCCATTCAAACACTTTGTGTGCCCACTGTTAGAAGTGAGAGTTGTTATCTTAAAAAGAGCTGAGTGAGTTTTTGCATGTCAGAGTATAGTTTTGCAGCATTGAGAGAAGAATTGATCGAGGCAGGGCTCAGCCACACAATCCGACCAGGAGCAGATCACACCATGACAACCACACCACTAGTAACAGCCACAGGGCAAAGGTCACCCAGAAGGAAGACGACTACGGGTGCAGCCACATCCGTGAAGCCTAAGAAGCCAATCCTTAGGCAGTTTCCCTGGAAGAAAAACTCGTAGGAACAACGAAGTAAGGGAACTCAGTATCGATAGAAAAAGGCCATGAAGATAGAATCAAATGATGACGAAGAAGAAGAAGTCCCAGAAGATATTGATGCTAGGGAGGTTGAGCCTATCTCTAGGTGGCCTTCATATATTCCGCCCTAGAAGCTGGAGGCTAATAAACCGGTGAAATAACATGATGCAGTAAAGTACAAAGTATTTACACCATTGATTCCAGATGAGGTGTCGGTGGAAGGAGAATTATTGGCCAAGGTGTTGCAGCTCTGGATGGAAGATTTGGATTTTAACGATAAGAGAAAATACCCATAGTTTGAGCCCAACAGATATCTATGCCAACAGACCTATAAAGGGGGAATAACGTGATTGGAGCCAATGAAATGGGTGAAGGGTATCCAGGAGGTTGGGATACTCAATATGTTGTATATACCACACTTCACGCGCAGTACTATCAACAATATCTGTGTGCGCCAATTGTTGGCCTAAGTGCAAGATGATTGTTTGTGGTTGGGGAAGAAAATCCCCATTATTGAGATGCTCATAAGAATAATTACGACCCTTCCTTGCCTTGGGTTGGACCCTGCGAAGGATTTTGTCGACAAAAGCCTAGATAAGAAGCTCACTGATAAGATCAAGAATAACTATGAGCTGACCAAGGGAACCCAAGGTTATCTAATTAACTCCATTTAAGATAGAACTGTGTGCTTCACCATGCACATTTTTGCATGGAATATTATGAGAAAAATCTATGGAGAGGAGGCTTTGTGCCTATCATAGCTTTAGCTGCCGAGTCCGCCAAGGGCATAGTCTATAACTGGGCAGGATGCTTATGTGTTGAATTCCTCTCCAATTGTAGAGCAACACAAGAAGAAGGCAAGCAATTCTTCTACGTCTAGCTTCTTCTTCTCATTGCATTGATGGAGTGGAGAGAACCTAAGGAGTCACAGTTCAACACCATGGACCCCAATTTATGCAAAGTAGCCATATATGCTTCACTGTGGCATTCGATAGAGCCATCGAGGGTTATGGCTAATAATTATTTTTTGGTACGATTTGAAATTAGCTTATGGATAGTGATTAACCAAAAGCCCTGGTTATCGCCAAGTATTGTGGATCAATATTTCCAAGTAGCGAAGTTAAAATAACACATCCATCATATACACATCCAGGCGAAGAAGGACATGATGGAGGTCTAGTATGAGCTATCGTACCCGGTCGAGGAAGAATATATGGAGGCCATAATCAACCACTAACTGAGTGATTTGTTAACTCCACTTCGTGAAGGCACAGTGCAGGCAGGAACAAGTGGGGCGAAGCCCACCAAGCTAACATAAAAGAAGGGCATGAAGGTCACATTCGTAACTGAGACAAAAATTGATACATAGATTCTGGACACATGAGGGGATGATATTCTTGGCAGCAACCTTGCCACATAACTAAATTCCCCCTTTACCACCAAGAGAAGGTAGCCACAAAAGGGTGGCATGCGAAAGAATTCAAAGCCTAATAAATCCGTTGGCCCACAAGCCATGTTACTCACTGAAGGGGACCTTGATGAAATTGGGGATACCGTAAAGCAGGCATTTAACACTTATGGGGTAGTATCAAAGAATAATATAAGAAATTATTGGAAGATGTTCACATGGGCTTGCAAGACTTGCAAGTGTAGACGAGCATTGTTCAAGCGAGGGTGAGTGGATTGCAAGTGAGCATGGTTTAACCAAGTGAAGCACGGGCTGGTACAAGCACAGTTGTGCACGAGTTGGCGCTAACATATGATACCAACAAAATTCCTATCTCTGCAGGCACGCTAAATTTTGACACAACGAAGCAGCTAAGGCAGGTGGCCCTCTAGAAGAATAAAAAGTTGAATCTCGTTGCGATCCCACTACAGGCTTTGCATGTAATCCACCAGGGCATTGATGAGAAACTAAATATCAAAAAAAAATGGGCCCTTGTGATCATTCAGGATGTTACGAAGGAAAGAAAAAGCATGGCTGAGGAAAAGCAGCTTGGTGTCCAAGAGTGTGCAGCTGAAGTAGCACAATGACAAAAGCTATAGGAGGCTATCTCTAAAGCATGCAGCGAGATACCAAAGCTCCAGATTCATATTGCAGCTGTGCTAAAAGAGATAGTTGACAAGCTAGCCACCATAGTTAAGGACTCAAAGTCCAAGGTTGACAAAGTACGCTTGGAAATGCAGATGAAGATAGTTGAGCTGCATATGCAATTGCAACCTACCACTCCGCCTGAAGTCCGGGAGAAATGCGTAGCTGAGCTAAAAGCTGCATTAGAACAAGTTGAGTCCCACATATAGGAGTGTGCGCATATATTTTGAGAAGTTATTAATGTTTGGACCTTGCTCCAAGAGGACCCTCAGGTGCAAAAGTTACAGGCTGAAGATCGCGAGAAGTTGGAACAAATGGATCACATTAAGGTCACTGCTAAGACCTTAGCACCAATGCAACAACATACCCATCTCCAAGAGGATAAATTATTACAGGAATAGGTTGATGAGTTGTGCAGGAAGGAGAAGCTACTTATAGATAGACTGAAACCATGGGAAGTTGAGGCCCACCATCTCTCCCAAATGGTGGAAAATAATTTGAAGGCACTGTGCACAATGCAGTGACAATTCAAGCAAAAGGCAGCTAAGAAGGATTCAGATACACTGCTTGAAGAGATTAAAGAGTTTGAAAAGAAGTGCACCAAATAAATTCCCCAGTTGAAGGATTCCTTAGTGGCATCAAAGCAAAGATAGATGGTGCACCAGCTTTGTGACTCAGGACGAATCAAAATTTTGTGTTGGGGGCCTGTTCGAGATGGGATCCCCTCGAAGGAAGCAACAAGGAAAAACTCCACAGATCGAGGAGTGAAGCGCGCAACGTGGAGTATATTTTGAGTCATAAGGGCTTTGGGGTGGGTCAAAGCCCCTTATTATGTAATGGGATGGGATATTTTGTGAATGTTGGACTCCACCCATGGTTTTGTACAGTGGTATTGTAAATGCCAAATCTATATAACGAGTCTAGATAGAAGTCATAGGTAGTGAAGTAGAAGTTGATGAAATGCATTTGGATGTAGGATTGTTTTGAGCCAGAGCCTGTGTTTTGGATTAGAGGAAAGGATCCTGTAGATGTGTGCACAGAGACCTTAGGAAGTATGCAGTTCTATGCGCAGACCCCTACAGCTATGTGCACAGGGTGAAACTGAATGTGTGAGAAATATTTGGCTACTAATGAAATAAATGTTGAGAATATTTGAGTTACATTGACGTGTTTTCTTTTTTCTTATTGTTTATAATTGTTTATGTTTAATAATCGTTTTGATCTGTAATTGAATAATGGAGTCTTGTTTGTGGTTATTTACTTTGTTTAATGCATGAATAAGTAAGATCACACTATCTATAGTAAGTTCAATAGATGTGTTGAAAATCACCTATAATATTGATAGATATGATTTGTGAAGACAAGATAATAAGGAAAATCCCTAAAGCCACAATCCTCTATCCCTCTGGATGCAAAAACTTGGTTCTAGCATCCCCCTATATTGCCTAGGGTGAGACTTCGGACTGCGCAAGAAGATCATTTCCGAAAGGGCCGATAATAGTGGGTTTTGTTGGACTTCATAGTCATTTTGAGCCTAGGTCTAGGCCCCATCAATCCAACATAAAGCCTTGTATTATGTTATGAAGCCTTTTAATTTTATCATATGTCATTTTATCATGGTTTATATGGTGTCTTGGTCTAGTTTGTGGCCTCTTGCATGTGGCAAGGAGGAAAAGGAAACATAAAACGTTTTGAATAACATCATGGAAGAGGTTTTTGCAGCCCCAATACATGTTTAGGAAGAGAATGTTCTAAAAACATGTGCATGGTGTTGGCAGAGATTCATGTTAGTTGACATGTTGGAAGTAGAGTTCCTTGGTTCCCAAAGTCTATATTATAGGTGTTTGTAGTTAATCCGGTTTCATCTGCAAATAAATCGGTATCAACCTTTCCTATAGGTGTCAGCATGGTGTTTCAGTGGATATTGGACCACCCTTTTCTATTGATGTCAAAGGGGGAGACTGAAACAACCACTTGATGAAGAGTGAAGACCAGCCAGTTAGAGAATATAACTATGATGTTGATCAATTTGGCTGTGTGGCTGAAAGTTTCCATCAATTCCAAAGGGGGATAATGTTAGCAGCATGGTGTTGGCATTAATGTCAGTAGGGTTTCAGTTGTGTTGGCATTGATTTCAATAGAATTCTAGAGCTTGTGATGATTATCAGAGGCTTAATCGATGTGTTGTTGAGTTATGTAGGTGTTGCAGAGGTTGTATAGGTGTTTAAAGGTTATACAGGTGTTGGGAAAGATGTTGAAGAAATTGGTAGTAGTACTAAGCAAAGGAGTTTGAAATTGATCAAATATAACGCTTGCAAATTTGGCGTTCCCAAATTTGGTGTTTGAAAATTTGGCATTCACAAATTTGGTGTTAGCAAATTTTGCATTCACAAATATGGCATTCACAAATTTGGCATTCGCAAATTTGGTGTTTGCAAATTTAGCACTTGCAAATTTGGCATTCAAAAACTTGGCGTTTGAAAATTTGGTTTTTACAAATTTAACGCTCACAAATTTGGCATTGGAAAATTAGAGGTCAACAAATTTGAATTAGTCATGATTAATTATTTGATTTAGTCTAAGATGATGAGAGTAATGGATGGTAATTAGTGCATACTCCATCAGGTATAAACTGTCAGAATGTGCAAAGGAAGGGGTTCCATGGAGAAAGAATATGAGGTACAATAATGTAGAGGGAATATATGTTTGATTACAAATCATATCTAAAGAAATAGTGTAGATATTCTAAGAGTGATTGAAGAGAATATATGATTAGGGTTTGTATGTCGCCGCTAGTATTATGTTGTTTTTGACATGGATAATAGAGTATTGTTGTAGCTGTTGATGTAGGGACATTGGATCAAATATTATATTGCTGACAATTTTGTGTTACAGGTGATGGAGAAGCTGAGAATGTAGAGCAAAGATTTTTCAAACACAGTATTGTTACAAATATTCTTATATCATGTGTTGTTGATATATTTTGTTACATATGCCATAACTTCCATGTATTATATGAGTTGAGAGTGATATTTATTAATGTTATTATCATGGCTATGTGATTTTTTCTCTTAGGATATGTTTGAGTTTTTATATTGCAACGAGTCCATATTGAATCCATGTATTTTGTATTGTTGCTATAAATTTTGAGTTTAATTGGGTATTGTACTATTTTTGTTGGGTTGATGATCTAGGAGACCTTTGTATCATATTTTTTGTTAGTATTGTAGAGAAGTTTTTTATTCAAATTGAGGAAAGAGTTTTATGTGGGTCTAGTCTAAAAATTATGAAACGAGACTCAGAGTTGTTATGTGCAAAGATCAATAGGCTCTAGTTTGAAAATGGATGAAAAGTAGTCCAAAAGAGCTTGAAGGTCGGGGCCTTTAGTGGGGAAGTGCTGGCTTTTTGATTTAGGGTGTAGTAACATCCTTTAAGTTGTGGCTTGGGAACTTTAGAGTGGTGGCTTCCATCTAGTGGTGGTTGGAAAAACTATTGGGTGTTGGGGCATCCAACAAGTGGTGCCCTACACAATTGAGGGAGTGGTGGCTTCCAGTAGGTGTTGGCCTACAAAATTCAGGAAGTGGTGGCTTCCTTCAAGTAGTGGAATGGAACAAATGGTTGCTCGCATGATCACAAGTTGTGGCTTACATACTAGTGATGGATACTGATTATGTAAACTGAAGATTTTAATAATAATGAAGAAGAATACAGAGACAAGAATATGGTATTTTTTCTCACGAAAGGGTTTCCACCTCACATCCAATGTTCTTATGCGTTGATCCCTTCATTTACGTGTTTTATGTGTTGATGATCTCATTTTTATGTGTGTTGATGTTTAATACGTTGCTATTTAATTAACACATGATTTAGTGTTTTGTAATATAAGGAAAAAAAGTTGTAAAATCTGTCCATCTAGCACAATACTGATCCCCCCCCCCCCCCCCCAACCGCCCCCCCGCTCATCTCAATATTGTGAATCCCTTGGGATAGTCAACAATAATATGATTGTTGAAATGGCATATTTCCTAGTAAAAAGGAGCATGGACATAATCCATTTTTGTGGGTATTACGAAACTCTCTCAAGGTTAGATCAATTGACTAAAATAAACACCAACGACATTCACATCTACTAAAACTATGGCTACAAAATGAGACCCATTTCCTATGAAGGTTTCATCAACAAGGATAGTTTTTCCAGGGAGATCCCCATTGGCCTTGATTAGTAGGATTGACCAAAATTTCATTGGTAGTCTAGGAATATGGAGCTTGGCCAGAGCATGTTCCATAGATTCAATGGAAGTTTAAAATAGAATGACATGACTTCAGTCACAAAGGCAAGGAATCTACGAACCATGTCCTTTTCAAGAACCTAATCGCATCACCCTTAGACTGGAAAATAAAACTGCACCAATCTTTTGCTAAAATACGAAAGACAAATATATACCCCAATCATGGAGCCTAATTTTGGCCAACCTAGTTCCCTAAAATCTCCTTAGAAGGTATCATCCCACAAACTTACTTATAAATACCTTGTCTGATAAGTTTGAGATTTAAGCTAGACCCACATCCTTACAAAGCAGTAAGGAAAAACCTTCCCAATGATTTTTTTTTGAACTTCCCTCTTTTTATTATGTTTTTCTTAACATCAATAACTAAATTTCCACCTTTAGAAACTTTGAAAAATCTAACTTATCCCATATAAACCCTGTTCCCAATACTATCAAATGTAACATACATTATTCTTCAACAAAACAACCCACATCAATCAAATCTAGATACTATATAGCATCAAGTGTCGACGCATCAACCAAAGGCCTACCATTACCATGTGTAACCACTAGAGAATGAATTAAGGCCCTTAATGTGGCACAAAAGGAGGGAACTACATCTTCTTTCATAGGAACCCCCCTGTCCTACCAACATTGCAACTAATATCTTAGACCATGCTAATCCTTGAGATTAGATCTCCTTTAACATCACTATTAGATGACCTCACATCACTTTATGCGAAATTGTATGTAATGTCACAAGTGTTATAGTTGATTAGTGTAGCAATACTCAAAGGTGATGAGAAATCTGCTTCTCTAAAAGAACATCCTCCAAATAGTCGACAAGTGGCTTATGTGAGTCCATGTTAGAAGCATAAACAACTACAATGTCATCCCAAACCCTAACCTCGACCTTTAGAAACCTTCATCATTTAAATGGTTACAATCTATTTATCTATTAAGCTTATCCATTTAGGAATCTTTAGGCATTAATTTTTGTAATAACCATTCATGTTTTCCTATTACTCAAACTCAAAAACACTTATTAAAAGATAGGCTAGGTATTGTAATTTCGAGCTTAATTTAACTAAAACCATTCTATTCTATTTTAAATAAAATTAATTACTATATTATGAATAAAAATAAAATATTTCTTCTTTATAATATATTATATTTTTTAATTAAAGTTAAAATAATTTACTAAATATTTTTAAGATTTAAAAAAAAATATGTGTTGCATAACCTTGTGTTAAACACTTATTATGCTTCCCAGATTAATTGCAAGAGGGTCATGACATTGGACTTATAACATATTTTGCATTTGGACTTGTTACATATGTTACAATTTGAATTATAGAGTGCTAGGTATTGTAATTTCGAACTTAATTTAACTAAAACCATTCTTACTATATTTTAAATAAAATTAATTACTATATTATGAATAAAAATAAAATATTTCTTCTTTATAATATATTGTATTTTTTAATTAAAATTAAAATAATTTACGAAATATTTTTTAAGATTTAAAAAAAAAAAATGCGTTGCAGAACCTTGTGTTAAACACTTATTATGCTTCCAAGATTAATTGCAAGAGGGTCATGACATTGGACTTATAACATATTTTACATTTGGACTTGTTACATATGTTACAACTTGAATTATAAAGTATTATATTGGAAAGAAGAAGACAAACCTTGGTTGCATAACCTTGTGTTCAACACTTATTATGCTTCCAAGATTAATTCCACATGGCATTGGAATTATAACATTATGTTAGAATTGCTTGTGTTATATGGAATGGAATTAGAAAGTAATAACAAGTTAGTCAAAAAAAATTCATGATGAATTATATTAATAGTGGGATGTTATTATTAGAATTTTGTGAAGTTGAGTTGAATTTGGATATTCTTTGAAATAGTTTAATTCTCTAAAAGTTGTTTTGATTCTTAATCTTTCTCATGAACCTTTCTCCATGAAATTTGAACTCTAATATTTGGTAAGAGTAAAATTCACTCAATTTATAACTTATTAAAATTTTAACAAAAAAATTGAATATATTTTGAACATTTTATTAATATACATAAGTTCAATAATATTTTAGTTTTTAATAATAATAACTTATATATATATATATATATATATATATATATATAGTATTAATAATGATGTTGATAGGTATGTCTATTTTGGAATTAGGATTTCATAAATTTAATTTAATTATTAATAATTATTAAGTTGATGACAATTATTTAACTTCCATAGAATTTATGAAATGAGTTATTCTTTGTTAGGAATGTGGTATTGATAAGCCATGGTATTGGCCCATAGTATTGTAAAAAATCCTATAATATCCATAATAAAGTGGAGTGAATCTCCATGGTTAAAAATCGTGTTAAATGTAGGCATGTCTATTTTGGAATTTGGCTTCCAAAATTTTAATTTAATTGTCAACAATAATTAAGTTGATAGTAATGATTTAACCTCCATGGAATTTATGAAATGAGCTATGATTGGTTGGGAATGTGGTATTGAAAAGCCATTGTATTGACCCATAATATTGTAACAAAACCTATAATCTCCATAATAAAGTGGAGTGAATCACCATGATTAAAAATATTGTTATATGTACATAGTTTGACCTCCATTTGCCTCAACCATGAAGCCAACATTCAACCCATAACCTCTTAATAGAAAATATGTTGCAACCCTCAACTCTATATATATTAGGTTTTTTATCATTAATACTAATAATTATTATTTTAAATATAATTCTTATAATTTTTTAAATGTTAACCACTTGAAATGTTTTAAAATTGCTCTTTGCAGTAATTATATTATTATTTTTTTGTCAATATTTAATATTTCGAATGAATTATTCGAATCAACTATTGTAATTTATCCTTTTGAACCCACTATGGTAATTCATCTTCACAACAAAAATAAATAAAAATCCAATATATTGACATTTAACAATCATTTAATATTAATCATGTAGTTCATCTCACAACAGAAACATAAAAAATCCAATGTATTAGCATTTTGTTAAATGACTTAATTTATATGGATATAATATTAATAATAATAATATAATATTAAAGTACCATTCAAATTTTTTGAAATTACAACGACGACGTGATTTAGACCACCTTGTTTCTTAATAGGCTTAGGATAATGACGCGTTATCTTAGCGATTTGACTAGACGATAACCAATATTTCCAAGGCTACTGAGCTTTTAATACACCCCACCATACATGCAACATAAATCTGCATCCATAGAGGGATTTCTGATTCAAGTGGACTAACCATTCGATGGAATTCCCTTGGGTTATGCGCCCCCGGTGATCGACGTATCCATCCAACGAATCCCTCCGGTGAACGTGGGCCCCACGCCCCTCTCCATCTCCGTCCCACGACGTTAGAGTTAACGTTCCCCATTTTTTGTTCTTGTAATGGGCTAACTGTCAATTTTTGGGTACTCCCACACAAGCCGCCACATGAGCTCGCGCAACCAGTTTCAGGGCAAAAGTGACAAAAATTCAAATTTGAACCAAACGATGGAGAATGACTGGCTTCGAAGTGATGGAGGCTACCAACCTCGGCTCTGGAGTTTCCACCCAAACTCGACTTCAAAAATTTTCTCTCACCCATTCATTTTGTCGACACGCCTTCCTCGTTATTCAGTCGACTCATTCTGTCAAGAGTATTTGTGCATTCCATTGCATAAGTCTGCTGCTCCATCCCTTTCTGTCTTCAAGACTCAGCATACCAGCAGACCAGCAGAGCCCCTTCAAGACTCATAGTGAGGACAAGCAGAGTTCGAGAGCCAGTCAATTGAGCAAGTTGTAGGGCAGAACTTACATTATTTCAGCAGCAAATTTCAAGAGTCGATCAATTGAGCAAGTTGCAGGGTATAACTTACATTATTTCAGCAGCAAAGTTCGAGAGCCGATCAATTGAGCAAGTTGTAGGGACCCAATAATGTAAAACTTACATTATTTCAGTAGCAGAGTAGTAGAGCAGAGCAGAGCAGCAGGTTGTTTGGAAAGGAATTCTGTATTTAGGAAAGGTAAGTAAATTTTTCATTTATTGTGTTTTTCCTCCTTTTATATAATGCAAATTTACTTTTGAGCAGTGGCAGCAACTCGTTGTTGCAGTGGTGGCAACAACGAGTTGTCGCCACTGTAACAGTGTATTGCCGCAACTGTTGTAAATTAAATTTTTATTTATATTAACAAAATTTCAAACTTCATTTTTTATTTATTTCATAGAGAGATAGGCAACTCACTGTTGCAGTAGTGGCAACAGCGAGTTGCCGCCACTGTAAATTTTAATTTTGAGTAGTGACAACACCTCGTTGTTGCAGTAGCGGCAACAACGTGTTACCGTAACTGTAATAGTGTGTTTCCGCCACTGTAAATTTAAATTTTGAGAAGTGGCGGAAACTCGCTGTTGCAGTAGCAGCAACATCGAGTTGCCGCCACTGTAATAGTGTGTTGCCGCCATTGTAAATTTTAATTTTGAGCAGTGAAGGCAATAGCGAGTTGCCGCCACTTTAACAGTGTGTTGCTGCCGTTGTAAATTTTAATTTTGACCAGTGGCGGCAACAGCGAGTTGCTGCCACTGTAACAGTGTGTTGCCGCTGCTGTAACAGTGTGTTTTCGCAACTAAAATTAATTAAATTTTTATTTATATTAATAAAATTGCAAACTTCATTTTTTATTTATTTTGTAGAGAGAACGACAACTCTATTAACGATATTTAATTAAATTATTTCTTGTTTTGCAGATGGTTGCAAAATGGGTCCTGGTTATCCAGATATGGTGCCACCCAAACCCAAGGAATGCACGGTCAAGGTTGCTGCTTCATAATGAAGCCCTGAGCCAAGTTTATCAAAATAGTACAGAATTGCCTAGGACTACAACAAACAATGAAGCATACTATCATACTTTGATCGAGGGCCTCATGAATGCATGGAGTTATGGTGCAAATGACATTTTCACTTACACTAACTCTGAGATAATCATCAACCAAATGAATGGTACCTTCCAAGTTAGAAGACCTAACCTAAAGCCCCTTCACCAACAGGCAAAATCCATTGCTGCACCATTCCACGGTTTTGAGATTATGTACCAATCTGATGTCCAAAGGGTCTGTGATTCAATACTCATTGAAGCAGCATCCAAAGGACGTGGATGTGGTAGATTTTTGGAGCCAACATGTGCTCCACCAATTATTATTGATAGGCATCGTTATAGATTGCCTAGTAATGAATGGATTGTTGCTCTGATTGGGATTGGGGTTATTATGGGGGGAGTAATATTATTGTGTCGATTATTATTAGCCCTTAATAATAATCAGACTCTAAATATAAACTTATTCTCTTGAAGCACTTTATTTCAATGAACAGATTTGGCAAATCAGTGGGCTGAAGGAATTACGCAATTCCTAGGGTTTACTGGTGGTTCATGCATGGAGGACTTAGTTAGAACTGAAGTGGCAAAGTTATGACAAAGTTGGAAGAGTAGTTCATGGAGTTGTTATTCAGTTTAACTTAGTGAATGGAGTTAAACTCAGTTGACCTAGTTGTATCTAGTCTAACTAAATGATGCACTAGTGAGAGTGGAGTGAATTAATTAGTTAATTAATTCACAAATAATAACTCACTAATCAACTGAACAATACAACAGTTAACTACAGTGCATGTCAGTTCCAGTGGAGACCCAGTGGAGAGATAGGTGAAAGGGTGAGATGGACTATCTATTGTGACTATAGTGATGCATTGATTGCATCATACACACATTGGAGTTTCCAATGAGGATTGCGCAGTTAAGGCAAGCCCAATTTGAATACATTTAGGGGTCTTATTCAGCAGGGATTACGCAGTGGAGACAGGCTATCAGGTGGCAAGAAATCAATGCATGTATTTGAAAATTTCTTTATGTTAGTGTGTGATGATTGATTGTACTGAGAGCTTGATGTAATAATATTTGTATGAGATTGTTACATGATCTCCATGATACATAATATATGATAGTTGGGGTTTTTAGCTTCAGGCTTTCCAGTAAAACAACTGTGTTATGTGCGATTGTTTTTATTGCTTCATGTGTTTGCAATTGAGTTTTTAAATTTCCGCAAAAGATTAACAGTGGAAGGATTCTGTATTTAGCAAGAAGGTGAATATTGTTAGATCAGAAGAATCTGGATATATACATGCATATTTTATATAATTTCTACATGGTATCAGAGCAATGTTAATTATTGAAGATTGAAATTATGAAGAATTTTTGAGTTTGTGCTGGTGGACAATTCGAATTTGCTTCATAAAATTCTTGGTGCGACAGTTGAGTATACATTGAAATGTATTTCAATGGGATGCGATTGGAGTATGCCCTTGAGGGCAGCTCGAATCACATAGCCTGGAAGGATAGGATGGAGGCGGTGACAGAAGATAATGGACTGAAGGAGTTCATCGATAGCGATGTTCCTAAGCCGGGTTCTTGCGATGCTACATTACTTGATGCATGGCAAAAGAAGGTAGCAATGACAAGAATAATTCTGTTGGAAGGTGTGAAGGACCATATTGTGTCCAGCGTTCATGGGAAAGCCACTCCATTTGCAATGTGGAAGGCTTTGACAGATTTTTTCCAAATCAACAGCGACTAGAGGAAGTTGGCGCTGAAAGATAAGCTCAGAAAAATAAAAATGGAGAAGGGCGACAGTATTCCAAAATGTCTCATGAAGTTTGTCCACATTAGAGATGAAATGGGAAGTTTGGGGATTATTTTTGATGATGATGAATTGGTGAGATTGGCTCTCCTTGGGCTTCCAAAGATCTGGCATAGCTACGAAGACTCTATCAATGGACGGGAGAAACTGCCGGGTTGGGAGCGACTTTGGTCGGATCTTGTACAGGAGGAGATAAGGCGAAGTACCAGGGATGGCTCTTCATCAAAGAATGGTGATGAAGAGAATTGTGCTTTGGCTGCCAAAGCAAGGAAAGGGAAGGGGAAGAAATTCCCTCCAAAATCTGAGGCTAAAGACGAGAAGCAGGATTTGTCCAAGGTGAAGTGTTTTCACTATCACAAACATGGGAATTTCGCCACTAACTGCCCACAGAAAAAGAAGAACAACAAGGATGATGGAGTTGCGGTGGGTGAGGCCTTAGCCTCACAATTTGAACTTGATTTCTCTTTCATCGCATGCTTGGTTTCAAGCTCAATGGGATCGGTATGGTATCTTGATAGTGGTGTGTCTTTCCATATGACGGGAGACAAGGAGTTGTTTAGTGACTTGGAGGAAAAGGATCTCCAAATGCATATAGAGATGGACAACGATGGTCAATATAGTGCGATTGACATTGGGACCATTACCTTTGAGAGGGATTCAGGTAATCCATTTCTGTTGAAATATGTTATGCATGTTCCAGGTCTGAAGAAGAACTTGGTCTCGGTCGCAATGTTGGAAGACAGAGGTTATGACGTTGTTTTCAGTGAGGGAAAAGCTTTCCTGCGACATAAAAAAATGGGTCAAACCAAGAGGATAGGGATTCGAGTTAATAATATCTAAAAGCTGGAGGTAGATGGTGGTGTTGCAATGATGGGCAAAGCAGAAGAAGTGATGAGCTGGGATGAGGGCGAATTATGGCACAGGAGATTGGGCCATATTCAACATGGCGCTTTGAAGATTTTGCAGTATATTTCTACTGGACTTCCCAAGGGTACTCTTGCATAGTCAAATCAGTGCAAGGGATGTAATATGGGTAAGTTTGTGAAGACCACCTTTCATGATAAGGAGAACCATGCTTCGGTGATCCTGGAGAGAATTCACACAGAAGTGTGTGGACCTTTCTCGGTTGATTCAATAGGAAAACACAGGTATTATGTTATTTTTGTTGATGAATATTCTCATAGATGCTGGACCTTCTTCATGCAGAAGAAGAGCAAAAAATTCTCAAATTTCTATGAGTTTAAAGCATTGGTGAAGAAGGAATTGGGGAAGCAAGTGAAGGTTGTACAAAGCAATAATGGTGGTGAATATATCTCGAAATAATTCAAAGAATTCTATAGAAAAGAAGGAATTCGAAGAGAACTCATAGTGCCTCATAACCCACAGTAGAATGGGGTCACGGAGAGGAAGAAAAGAACGATTGTGGGTGCTGCACAAGCTATGCTGCATGACTAGGGCCTACCGATGCACTTGTGGGAGGAAGCATGCAACACTGCGGTTTACGTGCAAAACCGTTGTCCTCATAGAGTACTTGGCATGAGTACACCTGAAGAAGCTTTTACTGGTAAGAAGCCTGATATTTCTATTTTGAAGATTTTTGGCTAATCTATTTACAGTCATGTGACAAAGGACACCAGGAAGAAGCTAGAGTTGACTACAGAAGTTGGGATATTTGTGGGGTACACAGAAACACCCGATAATTATTGTGTGTATTTTCCAAACAGTCGAATCACTTTGGTGCAACGGGATATAAAATTCAATGACGTGAAACCCATGAAGTTGTCGCTTGAGAGGGAGCTACACTTGCATGCAGAGGAGGAACTTCTTGTTCCCAAATATGAGCCTCTATATGTGGATCAGCCACAGGAGGAGATTCATGGAGTGGAGGAGTCCACTCACGCAGAACCAAACATCATAACAGGCAGAAAGCGTACCATAGAAGCTGAGAGACTGAAGCTTGATGCGGCACAGAATGTAGGAGTCCCTACATCACAGTGCAGACAGAGATAGTCACTTGACTGATTTACTGGATAAATGGCTCTCATGAGCAAGTCTATCATGACAGAGCCATATTATTTTGAAGAAGCAGTGCAGGAGCCCACATGGGTAGATGCCATGGTGGAGTATGACTCCATTGTCAGAAACAGTGCTTGGGAGATTGTTCTAAGGCCGGTGGGTAAATCAATTGTAAGATCGAGATGGATCTACAAGGTAAAGCAAGCTGCTGATGGGAGCATCGAGAAGTATAAGGAAAGATTTATTGCCCGGGGCTTCTCACAGATCGAGGGGATTGATTATGAAGAAACCTTTGCACCTATCACACGGTATTCTTCCATAAGGACTATCCTTGCTCTCTCAGCACAGATGGGTTGGCACATTCATCAGATGGATGTGAATACTGTGTTCCTTAATGGGATCATTGAGGAAGAGGTGTAAATTAAGCAGCCTGAAGGATTTGAGATCTTCAGCAGCGAGTCGCATGTGTGCAGACTCAAAAGAGAGTTGTATGGGCTGAAGAAAGCACCACATGCTTGGTACACTCGGATCCACAACTATTTCACTGGACTTGGCTTCACCAAGAGTGAGGCGGATGCAAAATTGTACTAAATTTTGGTGGAGGGTAAGCTTTTAATCATTATTCTTTATGTTGATGATTCAATACTAATGAGTGATGAGAAGTTGATACACTCATGCAAGGCAGATCTTGCAAAGGAGTTTGAGATGAAGGATTTGGGCCTCCTTCACTATTTCCTTGGATTGGAAATATGGCAGCGAGAAGGTGAACTGTTTCTGTCTCAAGGAAAGTATGCCCGTGGGATACTGGAGAAGTTTCACATGCAATGTTGCAAGCCTATCGATACTCCTCTTCCAGGAAATTGGAGGAAAGAGGATGCTACATCGGCAGAGGTAGTGGATGCCACTGTTTATAGACAGTTGGTGGGTTCGCTCATGTATTTAGTTAATACAAGATTGGACATATGCTATGCGGTGAAACAACTTTCACAAGCGATGGTTAAGCCTACCAAGCTCTTTTGGAAGGCAGGCAAGCATGTCCTGAGGTATCTCAGGGGCATATCCAAGTATTTCTTATGGTACAGATATACAGATGAGGTGAAGTTGCATGGCTTCACGGATGCAGATTAGGCAAGCAGCCTAATGGATAGAAAGAGCACATCAGGAGGGGTTTTCAGTAACAGATCTACAGTATTTTATTGGTACAGCAGGAAAAAAAGATCTGTGGCACTCATTTCAGCGAAAGCAGAATACATGGCAGCAAGTCAAGCTGCATGTGAGGCTATCTGGATGAGGAAGATCCTGGTCAGTTTGTTCGATTCACATTTAGATCCTACAGTGATACATTGTGATAATAAGAGTTGCATTAAACTCTCGATTAATCTTGTGTTTCATGATAGATCTAAACATATTGATATCTGGTATCATCATATCAGAGATTGTGTGCAGCGGAAGATCATGTTGCTTCAGTACATTCCTACAGAAGATCAGGATGCAGACATTCTGATGAAGGCGCTCACTAGGAACAAATTCGAATACCATAGAGGCAGGATCGGGGTGAAGGATAATCCCTATCTTGTTGAGAGGGAGTGTTGAGATTCAACAAGATGATGAAGCTTAGTGAAAATTAGTCACCTTCACTAAGTGGGCCCGCCAGCTATTTTTAGGTGTAAGTCTATTTTTATACTATGTCTATTTTTAGACATGGTGATCATATTTTAGAAGTTGCAGGATGCTATTTGTGGATGGTTGGTCAAGTTGGAAAAATAGATGAAATTCTATTTTTATAATATTAGACAAAGTCTATTTATATATCGTCGATCTAAAAATAGATGTGTCGATTATTATTAGCCCTTAATAATAATCAGACTCTAAATATCAGCTTATTCTCTTGGAGCACTTTATTTTAGTGAACAGATTTTGCAAATCAGTGGGCTGAAGGAATTACGCAATTACTAGGGTTTACTGGTGGTTCATGCACGGAGGAATCAGTTAGAACTAAAGTGGAAAAGGTATGGCAGAGTTGGAAGAGTAGTTCATGGAGTTGTTATTCAGTTTAACTTAGTTAATGGAGTTAAAATCAGTTGAGCTAGTTGTATCTAGTCTAATTGAATGATACACTAGTGAGAGTGGAGTGAATTAATTAGTTAATTAATTCACAAATAATAACTCACTAATCAACTGAACAATACAACAGTTAACTACAGTGCATGTCAATTCCAGTGGAGACCCAGTGGAGAGATAAGTGAAAGGGTGAGATGGACTATCTGTTGTGACTATAGTGATGCATTGATTGCATCACACACACATTGGATTTGCCAATGAGGATTGTGCAGTCAAGGCAAGGCCAATTCGAATTCATTCAGGGGTCTTCTTCAGCAGGGATTGCGCAGTGGAGGCAGGTTATGAGGTGGCAAGAAATCAATGCATGGAGTTGTAGATTTCTTCATGTTAGTGTGTGATGATTGATTGTAATAAGAGCTTGATGTACTAAGCTTTGTATGATATTGTTACATGATCTCCATGATACATAATATATGATAGTTGGGGTTTTTAGCTTCAGGATTTCCCGTAAAACAACTGTGTTATGTGCGATTGTTTTTATTGCTTCATGTGTTTGCAATTGAGTTTTTAAATTTCCGCAAAAGATTAACAGTGGAAGGATTTTGTGTTTAGAAAGAAGATAAATATTGTTAGATCAGGAGAATCTAGATATCTACATGCATATGTTATATAATTTCTACAATGGATGCTTTTATTATGCCTTTTATTCTGGAAGTCAAATTCCAATCTCATTCAATTGTGTTGGCACATGTACATAACCATTGTCATGTATTTAATAGTCTTATCAGCAAATAGACGATTCCAAAATATGCTACAAAACAAGACTATTTATTCATTATAATGCCTTCAATACACCTTCACAATTCCAACTTCTATGAATATTTCTTTGTTCATTATCCATAAGCACCACATGCTTCCATAATTTATACAAGCCTCTTTTTTTACTATAATGAGCTCTAATTCTTAAAGAAGCCTCTTCATTGAGAAATTATGTGAGATACCCTTGGTTACAAGCCAACGAAGATAGCTTATATATCAAGCATTATTTTTCCTTTATACATACATGGTTAAATGCAAAATGCAAATGTGACACCTTGCACTTTTGCAATCCATATATCCAACCTAATTTAAGGGGCAGAAATGTATAAATATCCAAACCAAAAATCCAATTTTTGTGAATTTCTCCATAATCAACATCTACAGCCACAAGACCATGTGTTTTGAACTGAAGCACCTTTTGACATCTATCACAGCAACAATATCTTAGCCTGCAAACAGAGAAAATAATATGAAGAACTTGCAAATCAATGAAGTTATCTTGACAACCCAACTCTTTAACATTGTTATGTACTGAGAACAGAACCCACACAGGTACCAATGCAAGTGAATAATGCTAAGGGATATGCTTTGAAAAGCATTAAGGTATATATTATTTTATGATTTGAATGAATTGAAAATTTAGCTTCACATGGAATTGTAAATGGGAACATTCATCCCCATAATAACATGTTTATATGAAATCAAGCCATACAGAGACTATTGATCTCAAGATTCAAGGTTTGTTGTCTTCAGAATCTCATATAAAATTTGCCTAAAGTTTTAATAAAAAGCCACTCTTTTGATTATGAAAAAATGCACATGTGGTGTTAGTAGATAGGTCAACAATTTCATAATGGAATGCATTGTTACAGCATGGACTCTTCATTTTCACATCTTACCAAACATATTGAAACATATTTATATATTGTAATTTTAATTTTTTAAAATTAAAGTAACTTCAAACTCCCATTTCGAAGATATGTTTTAAAAGTCTTGAATAACTTCAATTATCATTATAAACTCTTTATCGCATCACACCTTATTTAACGGTCAACTCATAAAGTAATTTTATCCTATCTTGAAGGTACGCTGAACATAATATATAAAAAAAATTGATTATTTTATGTTTAATAGTATTTAGAACTTTATAATTAAACTTTTAAAAAATTATGAAGAGTGGTTGGCTGGGTGGTGGGGTTTCATATAACTGTCAAAATATTAATTAGTAATGCACAATAAATGATATTCATCATGTGGTTGAGATGAATTTCATTTAACCCTCCGCATATCTATTTCTCGACCCCTTGCAGCAACACATGTCTGCATATAGGAACCACCATAAATAACCAATCCCCATTATTAATTTATTATTGTACCCATTACCCCAACTCTTCCATTGTGCCATTGTCCCACATTCGAACTCTTGCAAACAGCTAACACAACCATAGCCGCTCTGAACTCTGGCTAGAGATGGGAGTTGCAAGAATACGCCATGAAAGTGCTGAAGAATTGTTAGACACATTTCCACCTGTTAAACAATTATTTGAATAGGTCGGCTGGATAGATTATATTTGCAAGCTTCAGGGGCATGACAATGACATAGCCCTAGAATTCACCATGCATTACAGGGAGGGTAGATCAGAGGTAGAAGGGACAGTGGTGCATGCAACAAAAGAGGCGATTGCTGAAGTGTCAGGGTTACTCCAGACAGGAGAAAAGTGGTTTGCACCCCGAAAACCCCAACCTGATATTGTGAGGAATTTCATTGAGGCATGTGAATGACTGATCAAGAGTGGCTCAGGATATGAGAGGAATTCATTACCACAACCCTGGTCGAATGTTGCATTCCTTGTCCAAAGATTTTTCACTTATGAAGGAAGGTATGTGGTTATTTATTATGAGCACCTCCGCTTGTTAGACCACCTACGTCATGGCAGGTTTCTTAACATGCCTTTCTTTCTTGCAAAAACCCTAGAACAAATGGCCTGAGGTGTACAGAAATCAGATCGGCCACTTGAAATCCTTTCCCACCAATGCCTTGTTAAAATTTTGGTGGTTGCTGTGCTGCAAAGGGAAGGGAGAACTTGGGATGAACTAGTTGGAAGGCCATTGCATGTTGAAGCTGCAACTCCACCCCATGACCTCCAAGCTGCAACTCTGCCCCATGACCCCCCAGCTGCAACTCCGCCCCATGACCTCTCAGCGGAAACTCCACCCCATGACCTCTCAGTGGAAACTCCACCCCATGACCTCTCAGTGGCAACTCCACCCCATGACTCCTCAGTGTTAACTCCACCCCATGACCCCTTAGCAACAACTCCACCCCATGACCCCTCAGTGGAAGCTTTGCCCCATGACCCCCCAACTGAAACCCCGCCCCATGACCGCCTAGCTGCAACTCCGCCCGATGACCTCGCACCTGCAATTGGGTTCATTGACCTCCCACCTACAGATGTTCCTACAGAACCTTTCCATATGGTAACCAAGCTGCCATGTGTTCAAACTAGGAAGGTTTTTAGGGTTTTTGCTGCTAAAGCTGCACATAAAGGAGATGTCCAAGTTGATGATGATGAAGTAAAAATATTGGGGAGTAAACCTGCGACCAACAGATTGAGAGATACAGGAAATGCCTAGCAGCAGTGCCAAAAGCCAAGAAGAACAGGGGAAAGAGAGGTCGTTATGCTCCAGTTCCTCAAACCCTCACCGTTGTTATAGAAAAAATCCCAGAAGAGATAGTAGTAGAAGAATAGCAAGAGCAAGAGCAAGAGTATCCACAGGATGTATTAATTGAAGGGGTCATAGACGAAGGATGCATGGAAGAAGGATTAGGCCAACTTGCTAACACAAAAGAACAAGTTGATAAGATTCCTTCTCCTGATTCTGACTATGAATACATAGCAGATCTAAGTGAATGGTACCACTCAGATGGCCTTAGCTCAATCCAAATGTTGTATACGGATGAAGAGGAGTACCAACAATTGTATAGGGAAAAAGTGTTGGGCCAACCAACTGCGCAACCCAAATTGTTTGGTGATGATCAGGAGGACCAATGAAATGCACAACCAGAATTGTATGGGGATGATTAGGAGGACCAACCAACTGCACAACCAAAATTTTATGGTGATGATCAGGAGAATCAACCAACTACACAACCAGAATTCTATGAGGATGATCAGGAGGACCAACCAACTGAACCACTAGAATTGAGAAAGAAGCACATTGCAAAATTAAGTACCTATAAACATCTTCCTCTGTATATTTCATTGTTAAGGAAGAATAGGACTCTCCAGATGAAAAATAGGCAACTACAGATCAAAGTTAAAACCCTAACAAATGAGCTTAGACAAAAAGAAACTTTTGATAGATTAGATTGCTTGGCCCAAGTTGCGGAGTCCATGCAAATTGATGACATAGGTATTCCTTCTCCAGGGGTCCAACAAGATATACCCCTTGGAAAAAAATAGACTGATGACATTGAAGTTGCAGAGTCCATACCCATTGATGAC
Organism: Pinus albicaulis; assembly: GCA_034641835.2. NCBI lineage: Eukaryota > Viridiplantae > Streptophyta > Pinopsida > Pinales > Pinaceae > Pinus > Pinus albicaulis. The sequence goes on from CM076574.1 coordinate 1,160,739,424, forward strand.
ATAGGTATTCCTTCTCCCAGGGTCTAATAAGATATACCCATTGGAAAAAAATAGACTGATGACATTGAAGTTGCAGAGTCCCATACCAGAATCAAAGTTGTCCATATAGAGGAACATGAATTAAATAGCTCTTTCTTGCAATTATTTAAAAATCCTTCCTTTTTTAGAATTTCCTTAAACCGATAACAAGGTTCAACATTTTTTAGAAGAACATATATCAACCAATCGATCCTACGAGAACATTTCTTTCTTATATCAAATAGAAAGTTTGTCTTTAGGTAACAGTGATATGATTCCACAAAATTGTTTGTCTCCTAATTTTCATGGGGAAAATCCCGACAACCTTTGAACCACATCCCTAATTGCATAAAATTTGGGTTAATGAAGATATTTCATCCATATTTCAAACCAAAAAGAGAAATGTAAATTAAGAGTTTTTCAACTTACAAATCTTGTCACCAGTAACCCAATTCTTGTGGAAATAGTCTAGGAAATTTTCCTTATCAACAAATTTGTTGACGAAAGCATTAATTGCAGTGCTCACTTCAACATTGGAACAATAATTCATAATTAAACCCAAATCACTAAACATTTTTTTTTCTATTTCTAGATTATTGGCTAGTTGATTCACATTTTTTAGCCATGCTCGATGTATGTGCCAAACCCAGAAGATAACATTGCACCTTGTGATTCTCCTGCCACATTCAATTCATTTCAAGAATGTTATTTTTGTAATAAATGCAATTTTTACTGTAAAATACGAATATTGAAGTTACCTTAAAGCACCAATTTCAGCCAATGCATCATCAACCATGAAAGCATTAACTTTCCAACTATGATCAACTTGGTGACACCTATGCATGAGCTGCTCCAACCATAGAGAAATGTCCTGTGATGTATTATGTGATGCCACCACCCATGCAAATGGCACCTCAATTTGTTGGTGATTAAACACGATGAGTGTGTACAATTGATACTATCATATTAAAAATACATATATCATCAACTTCAGATCATCAATCATTATTAATCAAGTTATTGTACTAGATCAATCATTCTTAATACACTCACCCCATACTTATTCGTGTTGAATGTCAAATCCATGGATATTAGGCTATTATTCGATAGCTTCAACATGGTCTCCAACATCCACTTTGCCTGAATTCCAACTATAAAAGGGACATCTCCACCATTGGGCTTTTGATAAAAGAAAAAATCATTTTGGTGTTTCCTATACCAAAGGTTCACACTCATTTCATCCTTCTTATGCAATTGATAATTTCCTTTCATTAGACGATTATATATGTTAACGACGTATTTTTTACATAAAAAGAAATACCTATCTCGAGCTACAACATCCATGTCAATATATTTTTTAACATGCATTTTGCAAACAGAGTCAACTAGCACATCCAAGAAGAAACAAATCTCTACATAGGAAACCATGTCCCTTGATAACTTTGGTTGATGCAGCACCCTACCACGACCCAAGGTGTCATGTTGGCCTTGAAAAGGAAATCCTTGGCTATCTACATGCTCATACATGTTATATGTTATTATCACAACCTCAGGGATTTGAACCATAATTTTTACAATGAAATAGAATTGGCATTCCCTCTTTTTCACAAATGAGTATTTTCACTTCTGTTCATCTTGTCCCCTTTTGTCATCAGGGCCATATGAACAAGCAAGGCTGCATAAAAAAGTTTGGAAACTCAATACATATGATTCCAGAAAATTGTTTGAGCACTATTCATACCAACATATATAGATAGGATTTATAAAAAAACTTACACTTCATATACCAAGGAAGTAGTAGGCCTTGATCCTGGGCATTTGTTTTGTACCCGGGTGAAAAAGCATGGAGAATTTGGGTTCATTTCCTCTCCTTTAATAAAGTCTCCAATTCTAGTTGAAGGAATTTTTGCAATCCGATCTAAGGATTCCATGTGTGTTCCTTGTACAAGAGACCAATCTAAATCTGACCTAGAGAAGATGAGCTTTTCTTTAGGGTTTTGCACTGGAAGGGAAATTATTGATTCCCGTTTCACTTGCTTCACCATTTTTAAGCGAGTATCTGTTTAAGCGAGTTGCCGCAATGGTGGAGTGGGCGCAACGGGGATTCTCACTTAAAAATACACAAACATCGAATTAAAAAACAAACATTCACTAAACTAAACAGACTGGTTTTCAGTAGCGGTCCAACGAATTTCGTTTAAGCGAGTTGCCGCAGTAGTGGAGTGGGCACAACGAGGATTCTCACTTAAAAATACACAAAAATCGAATTAAAAAATAGACAATCACTAAACAAAATATACCGGTTTTCAGTAGCCATCCAATCCTTTTCTGTCTTCAATCCAACGACTTTCGTTCAATCGATAGACTCAGTAGTATTCCAACGATGGCTGCGATGGCTTTCATTCTGTCGTATTCAATCGGTCCATTGGTTAAGGAGATGTTCTTCTTGATTACAGGATCATGCCACGCCCCACCCCGTCTTCCCTCGATTGGTTTGCATCGACCTGTTTGCAGTGGGTTGAAGCGGGAAATCATTTGCATTTATGGGCACCCCCGTGCGTAGGTGGGTAGGAGGAAACAATAATGGCCCGTAGCTCCTAAATGGGCTCCTTCAAACGATAGAGTTGTGGGACGGAGACAGACAGAGACAGGGAGGGGCGTGGGGCCGCATTCGCTAGAGGGATTCGCCGGTCGCCGGGGGCACAAAACCCAAAAGGCATTCTGTCGAATGGTTAGCTTACTCCTTTCTAATTACCGTGGAACGAACCCCAAGATCCAACTACTTCCTATTACCACCGACAAGCCTCCAGATCCCTCCGCCTCGACCTCCGCCTCAGCTTCATCGCCCCACCATACCATATACATACCATAAAATTTATGCCATGCTCGTTTTAAATCCATGTGATTCAATTTGAAAACCCACTCAAAAAATTCAAATTTGAAAACCTGCTAAAACAAATCAAATTAGAGGTTTCAATGAAGAATTTAAGGGTTCTAAAACTTTGGCAATGCGAATTAAACACATTGTGTCACTAGAAAAGTGAATCACAGGTAAATAAAATTTTTTTGAGGTTAAAGTTTATATATGTAACAGCTATTACGATTGCTGGAAATTTGTGTTTCTAAGTGATTCGAAAGGTTATGCAGATGAAAATCATGATCTTATTTATGGTCGTAAGTATAACGAGTGAACATTCTGCAGTTTTCGGTATCTTTGGAGGAGCTGTGTAATCCAATGTAAGGAATTGAAAAGCATACGAGGGTGGGCTCAGACTACAAAGCTCAGAGTACTAGATGTTTCTGACTACTCTAAGTTAGAGGAGCTGCCAAGTATGGAAAAATTGGCATCCTTGGAGGATTTGTAGGCAGATGGATGTGTGAAGTTGAGGAGCATATGGGGGTTAGCATAGGCCACAAATCTTCGGCAGGTAAATTTTAGTAAGTGCTTTGAGCTAGAAGTGATGGAAGGTGTTGAACATTGTACATGGTTATAGATGCTCGATGTCTCTGAATGTCACAAGTTGGTGTGTCCGATGTGGGAGTTGCGGAGGAGCTGTGTGGTGAAGGCAGGCTTGCTACTTTCATGAAAAGCAAGAAGCACTTTTGCAACAAGAGAATAAATTGATTACTTTGAGAAGGCCATCACTTTGGAGGATGTAAATCATTATTTATTATTTTAAGAAGAGTCATTTTTGTAAAAAAGAGCCTATGTTTGGAGATCAAAATTTCAACTCCAAGCAAGTATCCGAGCAACTTCATACAGGAGTCTAGTTTTGCGAGCACAGAGATGGGATTTCTGAGGAGGAAAGAGCGAAGGAAGTTGTGAGGTTTGTGTTAACTAAAGTTGAGGGCAGGGAGATGAGTACACCTACAGAGATATTGAAGGAGATGGATTCGAAAGTTGTTGGAAAAGGAGGATCTTCTCAAACGAATTTGGAATCTTTTATGTCTCATACGCAGAAGCTGAGATGATGAGATCTCAGAATAGTGAAAAAAAAATTGATGATACAAATCCCATGTCATAGTTTAAGTTTTATTTTCCCACTGTCATAATGTATATTCAGTCGCTATCTTGATCGGCTTTCTTTCCTCCATGGAATCATTTTAAGGACAAGTAAATGTGCAAACATTCTGAAACCTTTGAACTTTGAAGTGTTTCCTTTTCAACTACTCCATCAAACTGGTTTACACTAATTCCATTTCTTTGGAGTATTGGAACATAATTCATTTAGTTATGATTGACTATTAAATCAAGTTGGTTTTCAATCATCCCATTCCTTTCGATTACGTGGAGGAGAATTCATTTGGTTATAGTCTAATTTTTAATCAATCTTGATTTTGTGAGCAAAAGTTAAAGATGCTACTATCATGGAATTTTTATTTTAATATTACTTCTTTTAATTTTCTCTATTTATATTTTCATTATTATTAATTTATTTAAGCATCAATTGAATTTTATTTTAAAGTTAATATTTTTTTATTAATAAATTTGTTTATTTTTTTCTATCATATAATAAATCATTTTATAATTATGGGTATGAAGAATATTTTAAAAACGTTTTTGTTGTTATCTCACTACTAAATTAATATAAAAATTATAATAAATTTCTCATCTATATATAAAAAAATATAACATTATAATTTATAAAATAAACCATAAACTTATACAAATAAACTATAAATATATAATTTTCCAGTATAGTAAAATTCAAACAATATTAATAATAAACAACTATAAATAACCATTTTTTTTTATTACTATTTTCTACCTCATTGGTATAGCTCTTGGAGTTTTAGAAACTAAAAAACAACTAATAAATGACCCTATCAAAGCATCTAGATTGAATGGTCCTTTTAATCACTATTTTCTAGCTCATTGGTATAGCTATTGGAGTTCTAGAAATTGTATACCCAAACTTATGAGAGAATATTTCAAGAAAATCACATTTCAATTTTTGTTTTATATGCGTTTCAAACCACTAGATATGGTTCATCATCAAAAACTATTCTCTAAATTAAAAAAACAACTAATAAACTACCCTAACTAGGCAGCCTTTCGTTTGAATGGTCATTTGCAAGCATTTTAATTTGGGAAATTCCTTGTAAGATGTGTCACTATTTTTTTATTTTAGAAATATTGCAATTCAACATATTTTCCATATAATCATACTAATCAGTATATTATTAATATGAATATTGGAGTTGTGTTAATTTAATCAATATTTTTTAAAATATAATTTATTAATATTCTAAAAATTTAATTAATATTTGTTTAATTTGAAAGATATATTTACTCATATAATGTTTGCATACATATATATATATAGAGAGAGGTAGAGAGAGAGAGAGAGAGAATTTTTAAGCTTCTATGATCTGTATCATGAGAAGTATGAACTTTTGGTAAAAATCACATTATCATAGTTTTGTCTACAGTTTGGAACCATCCATAGTTCATACTTATGAGAGCAAGATACTTTAAATTTTTTATTTAAATAATTATTATTAATTTTATCTAGTCAAATTTTTTTTACCTTTCATTATAAAAGATGTTATAGTGTTTTGTAAATATTTAAATATCCATTCAATATATGAAAATGATGTAATAATAATAATACAACAAAATATTGGTTCAATTAAAAATTAATAAAAATGATAAATTACTTCAATTCAATTGGTTATATTATAATTTTGTTCTTATTAATAAAACTAAAAAATCATAATATACATCACATTTAAATAGATTTAAATAAAAATAACCCATATTTGTAACTATAATATTTTAATAATTTAATTAGTAAACTTCTATATATATTATTTTTCCAATTTTTTATTTAAATTTAATTAGTAAGTATGTAAAAAATTAATATTTGTAATAAACATTTTAATAAGTTATATATCTATTTATTTATATATAGCATCAATGCTATATATATATATATATATATATATATATATATATATATATATATATATATATATATATATAATCATTATTTTGTGGAGGTTAATCACCATCATCATCATATATGGAGATAGAATTTATATATATATATAAAAGTAATATTATTAAGAACCACTATATATCCATCTTAATTCTTAATCTGCTAAGTGGCTAGAGGAATCAAATATCTCCTATTCTACCAAGTGTCTAGTGGAATCAAATCTCTCTAGGTGCAAACATTTCCTCAAGTTTTTCACTCAAAAAAATGTTTTCATCTTGAAATATTTGATCACTCTAGTCACTTGGTAAATATAAATTTAATTGAAATAATGAATTTCTATTGATATTAATTGAATTAGAATAATTTCATATTCACTTAATAAATTAATAATCAGTATACATGTCAATATTAATAATTATATAAAGTTGTGAATTTAAAAATAACAATACTAAATAAACTAATAATAACATGCATATTCAATGAATAAAACCATTTTGGTGAGGAAAAAAAAACTTAGTAAGGTTATGAACTAGGACAGAGCTGTTCAGAAGAGGAAAGTTTCTACACTGAAGATACAAATGAGAGCCAAAAGCCCAAATACCCAAACATCCACAAAAAAGCTCTCAAGTCGACCCAATTACTATGCGTCGAACCCTTATCCCCCTTAAAGAAGCCAGAGGCCACATGCGAGAAAGGAAAGAAACCAATTCAATAACCCTGTGGGGAGGGGGCACAAAAAACAAAAGCGCCACCAGTCCCAAGCAAGATGCCAAATGCAGAGGTTCATGTTGTTATCTGAGCTCAAGAATTGTCCAACAAACCACCACAATAATCAAACCGCTTGCCATAAAAGAGGTTCGCCACCTTCCATATACCCTCAACGATCACCTGCTCCCTCTCCCAACAAGGGTGATAGGTAATTCACACACCCAACATTAATGTTAACCGTACTAAGATCACCATGAGAGGACAGGAAGGTCGACCCCTGTACCATCGACGAAGTGTCTGACATCGTCATCAACGCATAAGAGTGATTTCCTTGTTTCTCACCCCCATTGGGGAGATCATATTACTTTGTTACTATTTACCTTTGTCATCATTTAACAATATTGGTTTATTACTACTAACGTTAATTCTCAAGTAATTGTTGAACCATTATCCTTGATAGTATTTTCTAGATTAAAAATTATATTTAGGAAATTTTAAGGTCTCAAATTCATCTAAAAATACATGCATATAATTAATGATAATAATATAAAGTTTGAACATGATTTATCAATTGAAAATAGCTTATTTACATATCAAATACATATTTTTCATACATAAAAAATGATCAAATCTATTAAGGGGCAAACATTTATTCAAATTTTGTGCTCTATAATGAACTTTTATTTTAAAATTCTAGTTTAAATAATTTCTATGGTTCAATATTTTTTAATATCCTATAAATATAATTTTGTGTTGATGTTTCATGAAAAAGGTATAATTTTGTGATTATGGGCATAAATATCAATGCAACATCTTGAACAGACCAATACGTGGGCCTACTTCATAAGAATTTTAGTTGGCATACAAAAATATTTAGTAAAGCATTATAGTTGGCATACAAAAACATTTAGTAAAGAATTATAGTTGGCATACAAAAACATTTAGTAAGGCATTATAGTTGGCATACGAAAACATTTACTGATTAAGAATGACACTAACCATTTTAAATCTATAATGTGTGCACAATTTCCCGTACTAATAACTCTAGCTTGCGATTGTGGAAAATGGAAAATTCACAAATTTGAATTAATATTTCAGATTGCATTTGAAACTACCTATCAAAACCGAATTAATAAGCATAACAAATCGTAATTCCTCTTACTAATTGTGAACATATATGTCATAATGAAAACCTTGCTTGACTCATGGCTTTAAATAGCTTCTAAATGGATCAATAACTCACACTTCAAATGGGAAATGTAACTAATAATGGAGGGACTTATTTGAAAATATGAGTGTTGTGAAACCAGCTCCAAAAATAGAAGAAAAGAGATATAAATGCCTTAGAAATAAGCCACTTCGAGGGGGCAACCTCCAATAAATTACATGAATGAAAAATTCTTGGATGATTCAAATTACAAAACCTCATTTCTATATATAGGAGTCCATGGGGCCATAATGTAATCCTAGATGACCTAACAATAATAATTTAAGGGCACAATAATAACAATATGGGGGTTACAGGGGTAAAATAATAACAATAAGGGGGTTACACTAACAACAATAAGGGACTATACTAGTAATATAGGGACCTAACATGCCACTCTCCTACAAAAAAGTGTTGTCCTCAACACTTGAGTAGCTCTGGGTGCTTCTGTATAAAATTCTCATCCTCCCATGTACATCTTCAGTGGGTAAGTTCTTCCACTTGATGAGATGCTCTTAAATTGATCGATTTCGTAGCTGTCGAGTCCTTGTTTCTGTGACTGCTTCAGGTTCAAATATGATTTTTCCTTCCTCATCAAGTTCTGGCAATATTTTTTGAACTAGAAGATTTTCACCTATAACCTTCTTTAAGCATGAAACATGGAAAACTGGATGCACTCGTGAAGAAGCAGGAAGCTCCAATTTTTATGCCATAATACCAATCTTTTGCAACACCTTGTAAGGACCATAGTACTTTGGTGATAATTTATTATCCCTCTTAGCTTGCTTGAGGGACATTTTTTTGTATGGTTGTAGCTGTAAAAATACCCAGTATCCTACATCAAAACTTCTCTCGCTACGATGTTGATCTGCCTGTTGTTTTTTTCGATTTTGTGCCAAATTCAAGTTATCCTTTAAGAGTTGGAAAACTTCTTGTTGATGCTCGATGTGAACTTCCACTGCTTGAATCTTCAAATTTTCTCTTAAAGATGATGTGATGGACAGTGGATGATATCCATAAAGTTCCATAAATGGGGTCATTTTTGTTGCAGTACGGAAGGAAGTGTTGTACCACCATTCAGGAAGAGGTAACCACTTGACCCATTATGTTTGTTTATCAGATACAAAACAACGAAGATATCCTTCCAAAAATTTATTTACTATCTCAGTTTGACCATCAGATTGAGGATGATAAGATGAGCTATGAGTTAATTGAGTACCCAAACAAGAAAATAACTCCATCCAAAAAATTCCAGTAAAAATGGGATCTTTGTCACTCACAATAACCCTTGGGTTTCCATGTAGCTTTTGAATTGTGTCCATAAATGTAGTAGCAACTGTACTTGCTTTAAATGGATGAGATAATGCACAAAAGTGTGCATACTTGGTAAGTTTATCAACTACCACCATGATGACACTCTTTCCTTTGGACTTAGATAAACCTGTGATAAAATCCATTGAAATCTCCTCCCAACGTTGACTTGGAATGGATAAATTTTGTAGAAGACCCGGGGTCTTAATTTTCTCAACTTTATTCTGTTAGCAAACCAAACATTCCGCCACAAACTTTTGAATATCAGATTTAAGGCCATCCCAAAAAAATTCTTTCTTCACCTTGTGGTACGTTTTTAAAAATCCTAAGTGTCCTCCTAAAGGAGAAGTGTGCAATTCCAAAAGAATCTTTTGTTTTAGTTGAGAATTCTTACAAACATATAAGCAATCTTTGTACCATAAGGAATCATTTTTCCAACTAAATGTATCAGATGTACTAGGATCTTGCTGCAACTTTTGAATGAGTGTCCACACTTCTACGTCCTTCTTCCATTCATCCCTTGCTTCGGTTATCCAATCTGGTTGGATAATAGATAAGGCACAAAGCAATGCTTCCACCTCTTCATTCTTTCTTGAGAGTGCATCTGCAACAAAATTTAGCTTCCATTTTCTATAGATTATTTCAAAGTCATAACCCAGCATCTTTGTGACCCATTTTTGCTACTCTTTTGAAGATAGTATTTGTTCCACAAAGTGTTTAAGACTATCATGATCATTTTTTACCTTGAAGTGTCTTCCCATTAGGTAAGTTTGCCATTTCTTTAGTGCATGAAGTATTGCTAACATTTCCTTCTCATAAATATCTTTATGTAAATACTTTCCTTTGATTGGAAAACTTTCAAAAGCAATGGGTCTTCCTTCTTGCATTAAAGCAACACCAATTCCATTTCCTGAGGCATCACATTCCACAATAAAGGTTTTTGTGAAATCTGACATAGCTAAGATCGGTGCTAGGCACATTGCTTCTTTAAGATGTTCAAAGGCCTTCGTTGCTTCAGGAGTCCATGAAAATGCATCTTTCTTCAATAATGTTGTTAGAGGTGCTGCTATTCTCCCATAATTCTTAACAAACTTGTGATAATACCCCGTTAACTCGAGAAATCCTCGCAACTGCTTTATGGTTGTGGGGAATTTCCATTCCTTAATGGTTTTAATTTTGTTAGGGTCTACCTTAACGCCCTCATGAGATACAATATGACCCAGATATTCCACCTCTTGTACTCCAAATAAACATTTGGATGTTTTTTTCATATAATTGTTTCCTGCAATAGTTTGAGCACCCTGTCAACATGTTGAACATGATTCTTCCAAGACCTACTGTAGATTAGTATATGATCAAAAAATACTAGCACAAATTTTCTAAGGAAGGGTTTGAAAATGGAATTCATCAACCCTTGAAATGTAGAAGGTGCATTGGTAAGGCCAAAAGGCATGACCAAAAATTCATAATGACCCTCATGAGTTCGAAATGTTGTTTTCAAAATATCTTCAGTCTTCATTCTAATTTGATGATATCCTGAACGAAGATTCAACTTGGTAAAATAAATTGCTCCATGTAATTCATCCAATAATTCATCAATCATAGGAATGGGAAATTTATCTTTAATGTTGAGCTTATTGAGCTCCCTATAATCCAGACACATGCACCATGATCCATCCTTATTGTGTACCAATACTACAAGAGCATAGAAAGAACTTTGGCTAGGTTGAATTATACCAGCCTCTAACATTTTTGCAATCATACGTTCAATTTCGCTCTTTTGGATATAAGGATATCTATAAGGCCTGATGTTTGGAGGAACACTTCCTGGAATCAAATGAATAACATTATCATGTTCACGAATAGGTGGGAGTCCTTTGGGAGTTTCAAACACCTTGGAATTATTGTCCAAGACTTTTTGGAGATATGAAGAAATAGATGATTTTGATGTTGGGACTTATAGTGAGCATAATTGTGCAATTACGCCTCATTGTTATTTCTTTAGAAGATTTGTCATGACATTAGAGCTTATTATCTTTCCCGGCTTCCCTGCAATACCTCGTAATTCGACTTCCTTTCCTTCTGAAAAAAATTTCAAGAAAGTTATTGAAAATTAAAAGCTACTGTCCCCAAAGATTGTAACCATTGTACTCCTGGTACAACATCAACACCTCCCATAGGAATGGAAAGCATTGGACTGTTCAATACATATTCCCCCATGGTTAGCTTGATATTATTGCATTTTCCATAGAAATTTATAGTTCCTCCATTTGCAACCATCACTTGACATTCTAGTGCTGGGTATAGGAAACAATTCAATTCCTTGGCTACCTGACAATAAATAAAATTATGGGTACTACCTGAATCAATCAACAATATTACCTTTTTCTTCTTGATATGTACTTCTATCTTGAGAGTTTGAGGAGTGGTAATTCCTGCCAATGCATTACACGATATGGTCGAACTCATTTCTTCCTCTTCTAGGGTTGGTTCGTGGTGTATACCCTCTTCTTTTGAAGATTCTTGTTCGTTTTATTCTTCCTCTTCACAGTCTATGTAAAATAATTTCTTCTCAGCAAACTTATGACCTTTAGTGTATTTTCTATCACAACTGTAGCAAAGCCCTTTTGCTCTTTTTTCTTCCAATATTTGGGGTGTCAACCTTGTAGGTTGTGCAAATCTATGAGTCGCAACATTTCCCTCTTTATAGAAGTGAGTGGTAGGCTTCCTTGTCACCATAATTTTACATTCAATTTTTCCGGCCAACCTGAATGCCTTCTCCAATGAATCAGGTTCCAAAACGCGAAATTCATGTTGGATGTTATCCTTTAAAGTACCTATGAAGAGATCAATCTTGTGTTCCCTCTAAAATATCAGTTATCAATTTTTGGAAGTCCTCAATATGCTCCCCCATTGAACCCTTTTGTTTGAGATTTATCAATTGGCTAAAGAAGTTGTTGCTCTTTGTATTCTCATAATGTGATATCATTTCCTCCATAAAAATTAACCAAGTGACAATTTTTTTTGCGGGAGCAAAGCCATCAATACCATACAAATGTATTTTATTCTAAATGTAAAGTTGCAATGCATACCTTTTCTGTGTTTTTCACATTATTGAGATCAAAATATTGATCCATCTGTAGTACCCATGTTACAGGATCCTTTCCATAAAACCTCCTCATATCCATTTTTGGAATATGGTGGGTCTTCCCTCCAACATTAGAGTTTATGAAATCATGGATAACATTTATTTTTTTCTCATCATGAGTTTCCTCTACTATCTTTTCACCATTAGGAAAAATTTCTTGTATCAACTTTGCCAAACCTTCTATGTCTACTTTTAGATCATTCCTCATCTTTTCCATGTTGTCTTTCATTTTTTATCGATCTTAGCTTCCATGTTATCCATCTTAGATTCCATGCCCACTTCTATGCCATCCATCTTAGATTCCACACCTTTCTTCAAACCATCCATCTTAGTTTCCACGCCTTTCTTCAAAACTTCCATTTCATTTTTTGTTGCTCTTTGCGAGAGTGAAATTTGTTGCACTTTCTCTTGTAATTTTGATATGTCATGTTGCCATTCTTCGTCTTCATGAGTCATAGTAGAGCCTTCTAAAAGCTTAATGGGTGTTTAATCATTTTTAAGGGCCATTTTAGAATCCAATACTGATATCTATTCTACAATATGCCCTTGGAATCAATTCAATTTGATTCTTCAAACAAGACTTATGCAATTCGGAAAAAAAAGATACACATCTTTTACTTGCTTTTGAGGAGCTCGATATTGAAATTGAATTATCTCTATAATTGTGGATCCTCAATATCTGAAATTTGGCCCTATAGTAGCCCTCTAACGCTTCTTTCAAATGCCACAAGTCTGATCTGATTTGGATTCTTTGAGACAAAGTGATGTCTAATCTCCCACAATGACCCAATTATGGATTGGTTTAGTAGAGAGAAATTGTACGACTTGCCACGTGTCACTTTTTTCCTCCTTTGGCTCTAAAGTTTATAGATAGAAAACTACAGTTAGTGTACTTGTGGCCACTTTTTATAGATTTCCAATCAAATTCTCAGAGAGAGAGCTATGAAGATGTTTCCATGGTCACCTCTTTGAGATGAAATTCAGAAGCCCGAAAAATCCCTAACTTCCACAGATCATATCTCCTAAAATATTGTGAACCAAGATCTGAAAATTTTTGACGATGTTCCTCAGAATGTCTGCTTTGTACTATAAAAATTTTAGCTTTTGAACCTTCATAGAAAAAAATTTATAGCTAAAATTCCACGATGACCTGTTTAGGTTAAATTCAAGAGCCTGCAAAATGACCTAAATTCCACAGATTATATATCCGAAAATATTGCGAACCAAGATCTAAAATTTTGCGACGATGTTCCTCAGGATTTTGGCTTCGCACACTAAAAATTTCGGCTTGTTAACCTTTGTAGAAAAAAATTTATAGAGAAAATTCCACGATGACCTGTTTAGAGCAGCGAAACCCTAGAATCCAAAGCTCTGATACCAAATGTTGTGAAACTAGCTCCAAAAATAGAAGAAAAGAGATATCAACGCCTTATAAATAAGCCACTTCTAGGGGGAAACCTCCAATACATTAAATGAATGAACAATTCTTGGATGATTCAAATTACAAAACCTCCTTTCTATATATAGGATTCCATGGGGCCACAATGTAATCCTTGCCGAACTAACAATAATAATTTTAGGGCACAATAATAACAATATGGGGGTTACACTAACAACAATAAGGGACTATACTAGTAATATAGGGACCTAACAATGAGGGTATGTGTTAAATATGTGTTAGTAACTATAGATAAATGAGAGTGGAGACATGTTGCGATAAAGTAAAATTTTGTTTAATTAATATAACGTAATAGTTTATATTCAAGTCTGTAAATTTTTTTTAAACGTTTACAAATATATCATACTAGTGGTTGAACTATGCGGAGAAATTTTGTGATGGAGCTCTAGATTGAAACCCTGGTCGACACCCTAGTTGCGACTGCATCAATGGTGGATTGAAGGGGGTTTTCACTGCATGGAGTGAGGCACTATGACCACAATGGGCATATTAGGGATTGGTTGAATGGGAGTTGGTGCTCACATATTTCACGAGCTCCGACAACCTGACATACGGGTGAATATTAAATTTTTCTGGGTTTCCCTGGACCCCAACTGAGACAGCATATGGTTACGTTCAAAGGTCACGCCTTCCTCGGTACCCTCCAAAGCTGTCACAAGAGGTTGGTTTGCTAACTATCTAAGGTCGCGATTAACCCATAATCATGTTTATGGACAAGGATCGGGTAGACTATTCTTCAGATACCTTAGAACCGTCGCAGATATGGGTCGGCTACCCACATCAGTTGAAATTTGGGCCACCGCCAGACGACTTGCATGGCTTGAAGGTACAAGTGGGACAAGGGATTATGGACATGGAAGTCAGTGAGTCATCTTACGGTCGTCTAGGGTTTAAGGTTACTAATCTTGTCATTATGAAGAGTTTTTCAGATTAAAACTCGGAGGCATAGGTATCGTTCTCCTTCTTTATTCCATCACCGTCGGTGATTAGACTATGGGAACAACAAATGATACCCCCTGAGGTTATCGGTGCTACAAATGTGGTAAAGGCGGAGCCTTTATGGTACTCTTGATGAATCCTTTGGGTTTGAACAACTTGGGTGACACTCAACCAATTATATCAACATTACTAACGACATCCTAAGGAACTCACATGTCAGAAAAGACTCTTGTTGTTTTGCGGGTATTACCTAGTAGATACCCCTGCCTGAAGACAATAGGGCTCAGACTCAGACAACACTCAACTTGAGGGAGTTGGACACACATAAGATAACCATCCTCACAGTACCGGAAGGAAGAAGACCAAGTGCACCAAGAGCCAAGAACAGGGAAAATTATTGGTCTTCAGGGAAGGCATTAGCATGGTACAAGCAGAGGAAACAACATAAATGGTATTGGTCGGCAGGGTTAGAGGCAAAAACTACTCCACTACCAGGCTAAAAAAATGGACATTGGAGATTTGGGGGAACATCTTGGACTAGCTACAAATTGTGCTCATCATGAATAGGGGATGGTTTGCACTCATATTCCCACACCCAGATATGGCTATTCCTACTCAAGCATTGGCCTCCACTTTTCAATCTTGATAAGGAAAAAATGGGGGTTGGACCCATCTAGGTTCGTTTACCTGGCCTGCCTCTCCAATTCTGAATGGAGGATGTCCTCTGATGTATAGGTGAATACTTGGGCATATACTTGGATTACAACAGGTCTTACATGAAGACTGGGAACATTTATATGACCAAAATATTAGTTCACCTTGATACAAATGAAGGTCTGATGGAAATATATCACCTCCAATACAGGGATGTCATAATATGACAAAATTTGGACTACAAGGAGGTGTCATTATACTACCGTTGTTTCCATGAGGTGGGACATTTATATAAGGAGTGCCCTATGATTAATGTGGCTAGCATGGAACATCCCAAGGCAAAAGTGCATGTGGGTACACAAACTCAAGAGGATGTTGGATCATCTATAGCTCATGATATGCCTACTTCTATTCCAAGACCCTCGCGTGACACCTAGAAGGTGCCTCCAGAGACCACATCACAAACTCCTCTAGCTGGGGCTACTCGTTCACATACTACAGGATCCGGGTCGATTCTGGGTATTTCTATCTCTCCCCCTTCTCCCTTTGATTCTTCTTTTTATAATTATGAAGCTCTTGTTATGTCACTTAATGCATCTAGATCAAAATTGAATGCTTGAAATCTTGAACCCATTTTATGCCTTGTTGCATCAACCCCTCTCTCCTCCTCACACCTTGTCCCTATCACCCTTGTGGGTGCCTCTAGTAACTTTGAAGAGACTGAGCACTCGGGAAATAGCTCCATCCACAGATATAACCTTAAATCCTTAGAAAATGCTAAATCCAACCCCTCATTCAGATTGGGAGATGACCCCTCTTCCAAGCATCTTAAATCCCCCAGGGGCAGACCATTCTCCCTATCCAAAGCTATCCTTCGTGTTGGGATTGAGGTGGCTTCCGGGAAAAAATCCTCAATTAATCATGTTCTTAGAGAAAATGACATCCCTAACATGGTTAATCCATGATCTGTCTATCCTTTGACTGTAGATGGTTAGACAACCCTGACAAAAGAGTGGCCCTTAGTCGACTGCTAGATTTAGAGAGATTTTATGTCATTTTTCTGCAAGAGACGTTGGTGGTTGGGGAGGTCATTCACAAATTTCTATCCTACTTGCTCCCTGACTAGATATTTCAAACTCTGGATGTGAGAGGGTGATCGGGAGGATGTTCCATTGGCTTCAAAAACTGAACCATTAAAGTGGATAGCATGTGGGGATGGGATGGTGTTTTAGGTGCTGACATTATATCATTTGAACATGACATCCCAATTCAAATGATCAATGTATATGGTCCATGGCACAATCAAATCGACTTCTGGTATAATTTGATGGCATCATTGATTATGCAGGGGGGTCACATCATTATTGGTGGAGATTTAAACTTTTCCATAGGGCATGTTGAATCATGGGGCCCCATTGCTCAACCTGATCCTCTTTCTGAATATTTTGAGCAAATGGTGGATAATGCCGATCTACTAGATATTGATATGACTAAAACGTTACCTACCTGGCACAATAGAAGGACTGGGGAAGCTACCCTTGCTCGTATATTGGACCATTTTCTTATCAAATCTAAGCTAGCGGACATGGTGGATAGGGTGAGAAAATGGGTGGGAGTTGGGTGCATCTCCAACCACTCTCCCATATTTCTTGAAGTCATCAATGAGAATTGCAGACCTCATTCACCCTTCAAGTTCAACTCCACTTGGTCGGTAGAACCTGAATTCCACAAAATTGTTAAGGAATCCTGGATCCATTACCACCAAGATACAAACTCCATGTCAGCAAGGGTCATTTCCAATAATCTGACCAGGATCAAAGACAAGACAATTAAATGGGAGAGGGAGAAAAAGAAACAGGATGATGAAACAATGATGAATATTGAAAAATAATTTGTTGGATTAATTGGATGAGAATGTTTGGGATTTCTATCCAGTGAGACAAAAAATCATCTAATATTGTTGGAAACTGAAAAAATTGAACTCCTAAGACAAAGAGAGGAAACCTGGAGACTTAAAAGCAGGGCCACTTGGCTCAAGGTGGTAGATGACAACACAAGTTTCTTTCATCAATGTGCGAAGGGTCGGAAGAGAAAAAACACCATCTGGGAGTTGCGGGATCAGGCAGGCAGGGTAGCCAAATCACACAATCAGCTCGCAAATATGGGTATCAGACATTTCTCCCTAATTTATAGTGACCCCCAAGTGGTAAATATTACATAGGTCCTTAGCATAGCTAGGTCAATGCCTAGGTATGTGGACGAGGATGATATTGACAATATCAATGTTGTTGTTACTTTGGGGAAAGTTGAAGTTGTATTAAAATGGTTCAAAAAAGATAATACCCCTAGCCTGGATGGATGGCCAATTGAATTTTACTTAACTTCCTTTGAAGAAATTGGCATGGATCTCCTTCAGGTCATTGAAGAGTGCAGAACCTCAGGAAGGATGTATGATGGCTTCAACTCCACCTTCGTTGCCCTCATCCCTAAAATTGATAAGCCCTAGACTTTAATGATTATAGGTATATCTCCTTATGCAATTGCATTTACAATATCATTCCCAAGATTATTGCCAACTGCATCAAGCTGATATTCTCTCATCACATTTCCAAGGAACAATTTGACTTCCTTCACCAAAGGCAAATTCATGAGGCCATTGGAATTGCTCAAGAAGCCCTACATTCCATCAAGCTCAAAAGCATTAAAAGCATCATTCTTAAGATTAACATGGACAAGGATTTTGACCGCACTTGTTGGACGTATATCCATCTCATCCTCTCTCATATTGGCTTACCTAACTCCTTCATAAATTGGATTATGTGCTGCATCAAAAATGCATCCTACAACATCCTTACTAATGGCACAAAATTTGATTTTTTTCATTCGGAAAGAGGGGCCCTTAGACAAGGCTTTTGATTATCTTCGTTACTCTTCCTAATGATAATGGAAGGGTTGAAAAAGCTCATTTCCTTTGCCATATCAACTGGAACATTAAATTGGGTCAAAGTTACTAATTTATTCATCTGAATCACCTTTTATTTTTTGATGATGTTCTAATATTTTTAAATGGTACCATTCGGGAATCCAACTGCTTCAAGAGGATTATGTCTATCTTTTGTAAGGCCATAGGCATGATTCCCAACCTAAACAAATCTACTATCATGATGGTTAGGTTTTACATCCAAATACATAGATACACACTCCTTCAATATCAATTCAGCCATCGGGGTATTGGGGAAGGCCTCAAATATATGTGATTCATACTTAAACCAAATGATTACCAAATCATGGACTGGAACTGGCTTATTGCAAAAGCGGAAAGGTGCATAAATATCTAGAAAAAGAGATGTTTATCAAGATCAGGCTGTTTAGTCCTTATCAAGTCGGTCCTGGAGGTTATACTAGTATACTGGATGGCATTAGCCTAGATTCCAAAAGGAGTTAAAAATAGAATACAACAGATATGTCGAAGGTTCCTTTAGAGGGGGAAGCAGGAGGGCAAGACATTTGCATGGGTGAGATGGGACAAGATTGCGAAGCCTAAACAATGGTGAGGCTGGGGACTAAAATATTTAAACTTATTTTCCACTTCTTTGGCTGCAAAAATGGGTTGGAAACTATTAAATACAAATATTATTTTGCAAGAGGTTACATATCTAAAATATATTTCTCCACTGACCACATTAGAATGGATCAGAGGACCCAATCGCTGCAGACATGGTTCCTCCATTATCTGGCATGCCATTACAAAATATATATATATATTATCAAAGGAGGTCTAGCTTTGTATCGTTTCGGGAGCTTAGGTTAGAATTGGGATAAATGCCTCGCTTGGTTGTAGACGGGAACTTGTACTACCGTTGCTACTAAGACAATCCCTTATGGAATTAGGGATCTATTCCTTGTCTCATATTGTGGATGAGGCCAATACCAGCTAGATATTGCATGCATGGAAATATTCACAGACGATGGGCATTATTGATATATGCCATGCTGAGTGGAACAGATACATTAGAGTGCTTCGGGCATCCCATGTCAGAGTAACAGATCGGGAAGACAAAATTATATGGGTTGTGTCCCCTCGTGGCAAGTATTCTCCGAAAGAAGGTCATGGCTTCCTCATATCATCTCAAGAACCCTATGACCCGATGTGGTGGTGGAGGCATCTATGGAAGTTGAAGGCACCCCCAAATTCTAGATTATTTATGTGGTGTTTTCTCACTAACCACGCCCCCATGGAAGATAACCTTGCTAAGATATATTTTCACGGTCCATCCAGATGCAGCTTGTGCAAAGAGAAAGTTGAGGATATTGATCAGCTCTTCTTGAACTGCCCTATTACCAGTATGGTTTGGCAACAGACCTTTTTTTCTCTAAGCATTTGTATCTATTGGAATGGAGACTCTCTCACATCGACTTGGCAGAGCTGGTGGCTATCGGAAGTTTCTATGAAGATCAGGAACCTCCCTCTATTGGTACTTTGAGGTATTTGGTTGGCTCGCAATCAGATCATCTTCCAAAATTCAATGATAATATGGCACATCATATGCAAATCCATTGTTGCATTTTAACATATCATCCCTGAAGATGTTCTAAAGACCCAGAGCAGTATCTTAACTCCTAAATCTATAGATAAATCTTATCCTTCGACATACTTTGATGGGGCAGCCAAAGTTGCTGGTTGTGGTGGAGGTGCTATCTTATTATGTTCAGATAATCACCATTATAAAATAAAAATGCATTTAGGCTCGGGCACCAACAACTACTAAGAACTTAATAGCCTCAGACTCCTTATTTTTTCCCTTGAAAAAAACTGCAACATAATACAAATATATGGGGATTCCAAAATTGTCATAAATTGGATCAACAATTTTTCCCACTGTCACATGCACACACTTAGAGGTTTATTGAATGAGGTTATGGCTCTTAAATCACATTTTGACTCCATTACCATTTCTCACATTTACAGGGAGAGGAACTAGGTTTCTGACTACCTTTCCACAGAAGCCACGCAGCTACCATGGGGTCAATGGTTGATAATTGAACATAATGGACATGAACAATACCAATTTTAACACATGCCTTTTATTGAAGATGTAGATGTAGTTGGGGCCATTTGACCAGCCTATCTGATCAACGACCATTTTTTTATCAGTTGGACACTTATTTTAGACATTATTTATGTTGACGTGCTCAATACTATGTAAATATTTCCTTTTCTTGTTTATTCCAAACATATATGACTGATGGCTAGATAATAGTTTTTTCACATAGATACATATGCAGATGATGCAATGTATAATTTTCCTTCTATCAATGAAAATTGAAATTTTTTCCTGGGAAAAAAATCATATTAATGGTTAGTTAAAATAATATGTTAATTATACATTAATTTTGAAAATATAATTAAAGAGAAACTCTCACATGCAACTAAATTTAAAATCCTTTTAGTCTTAAAAACAATATAATTATGTATAGACACAATATATATTACAATGACAATAAAATAACAAGCCTTAAATCACCCATATGATTACACATTATTCGATAAAATAAGTAGGAGTGATCCGTATATTTTTACTTCAAACATGTGTTAGCCCTCTATAATTCTGAAGGATGAAGAAAAAACTATGGAGGGAAACATCAAACCAACTTTGGAATCTAGGACCTAGCCTTCCTGGACTCAGAGAGGGCTCTCTTTGTTAGATACAACTTTGTTTATAGGGGCATTTTAGGCTAGCTATTAGTGCATAGATTTATTTGAAGATGTTTGGTTGAGGCAGCAGAAGAGGGTCATTGGGTTATGGAGTCACACAAGTGTGAACAAATTCAAATGGATGAATAACCGAGGTCAGGTGCAACCAGGCAAGCTAGCCATGTCAATGGATCCTAATAGCTTGTGAAATGGAATAGAGGAGGAGATTAATGTTCAACATGAATGTAGAGCAGAACATCTATGAATTCTACATTCCGGTCTCAGAAGAAAAGATAATGAACTGTTTCAAGACTATGCAGGGTACCCTATGGTAAATCCTACACAAAAGTTTCTATCTACAGTTAAGAAAAGCAAACAGTATGAGAAAACAAGATAATAGCAAATTACATGGGAAAATACTTCACCACAGAGCATAACACAAGAATCTGAAAAACCGCATAATCCTTCATTCATCCAAAAGAGAGTTCTTACAATAGAATGAGTATATTACAATGTTTTTTCCCTTCTGGGCCCCACTTTCATACTGCTAATGCATATATTATTTATAGAAAACTTGAGTCGGCTAATATTTCTACTGCAGTAATTACATTAAAGCAAAACTGGAGAAGTGGAAACATGCAGGCAGTGATGAGACAATCCTGGCTTCCAACAGTGGCTTTTGGCAGTCTATTATTAATTACAGAGTGGTTAGAATATGGCTTGAGTAATGACGAAGGGGCAACATATAAAGTATTCCTGACTTCTGGCCCTACTCCTCAAAATTTTGGCATTGGAAATTAAGTCTGGTGCAGCATTGGCTATTTTCGTTGATTAGTGCTTGTGCTGATGTGTTTTCCATTGCCCATTTGGTTTCTGTTGTTATATCTCTGCACCAAATCCTGACTCAACCTATTTTGTCTGTTTCTTTGTGGCATTCAACCTCGCTTTGCCTTTTTCTCTTTTGTCGGGGGTCAGTCTATTACAAGTCCTTTACGTCGTGTTTTTAGCCCTTTTTCTTCATAAAACAATGTGAAAACTGTAGAAGCTTGGACCTGAAGGGATGACGTTGGAAGTGGCGCTACAACAGTGATAGTGGTCAAATGAATGTGGCAGCGGTTTGGAGGCGAGCGAAAACAACTTTTCGGAGGGGGTCTTAGGTGGTAAGCGGTAATATAGAATGGGGGTGCGAAATAGTAGAAGGGTGACATGTAGCGGGAAGGGGGTAAGCGATACTACCCATTTCGGAACCCCCCCCCTGCCCCCCCATGGTTAAAGTTCGAAAGTTGAGGGGGGTGTTAAACACAACGCGGACCGTTAGATGAGAAGGGGTTGAGTGGAGATGGAGGAGAGGTGAAGGTTGATGAGGATAAAGAAAAGACATGGCAAGTTAGGTGGGACCGGACTGGACCCTTTTGCTACCCGAGTCCTTTCTTTTTTTGTTTAACCCATTTTCGAACAAAATTTCGTAAAAAACCATTTACCCAAACTTGAAATCTTATAGACTTTCCTTCTGAAGTCGCATTGCATTCACGCACTTCGAAATATTTAGAGTTTAAGTTTTAAACAATGTAATCGGATATGTGATGCGAAGTGATATATGATGTGGAGGGAAGGTGGGACCGGTCTGCATCGCAAATCGTAAAATTTAAGTTTAAGTTATAAGTGTGGGGGGTAAAAACTTAAAAATTGTGTAGTGCGATGCACAGAGAGGGCGAAGTGACGTGGCAGGTAAGGTGGGACCGAACTACATTGCAAATCACAAAATTTAAGTTTTAGTTATAAGCAGTGGGGGTTTAAAATCTAAAACTTACGAAGTGCGGGGAGAGCGACCCACCTGCATCGCTCATCGCAGAATTTCGCATTTGGGAAATAAGGTAAATGCTTAAAACCACAAAGTGTGATTTGCGCTAATTAGAGGATGATGTGTCAGGGAGAAGTGGAACCCTCTACAATTGGTGGGGTTTATCAATCGACAAATGTTTAATGCGGTAAGGCAAAGTTTAATGATGTTTTATATGATATGTGATATGTATTGGAAACGACTGTGGAGTGGGGAGCAGAGCTTATTTGGTGGGCCAACCGCCGCGTCACAAGTTAAAACAAATATATTGCGAGCATTTCAAAGGTAAATTGAAACAAATGAGATGTGATACATCACAAGTCAGCGATTGCGGTTTTTAATTTTTAGTTGCGATGTGAAATGTCTATAATATGCGATCTGTGATGGAGGGTGGGGAAGAAAGGGTGACGTGGAGGGATGGTCCCACTTTAATCACAATCGAGAAATAAGGAAGCAGATGGTAAACGGAACCAATGATATGCAATGGAAAAAGGTAAGGTAGAAACATAAAGTGAAAAAGCGGAAAATGTAAGGTTTATGTGTTAAAACACAGCTGCTAGTGGGTGGGCGAAGCTATGACAATAGTATTGCGGACTTTAATATAAAAGGGTTTATAAAGCAATAAGTCCCAAAGTTTATGCATGTGGGTTTTGGGGTTTGAATGGGATCCAGAGCATTTCAGAATATGGAGGAGATGAGGGGGGAGAAAGAGGGTGAATGAAATGAAATGGAACGAGGGCAAAAATGAAGTTTGATCCCCATCACACCTTATCAGCAACACTTCCTTCCTTCTACTGGACGGAAATCCAGATTGATTCCTTTGAAGCTCTTCACGGTTAGGATATCCCTTTCTTTCTCTAAAAATAAATGATAGCCATGGAATATTATTTTCAGTAAAAAATATAATCAGTAATAAGTCACCTTGTGATATTGTAAATTACAGGACTCTAACAGTGGTTCCAGCTGGGGATGGCAGCTCCTTCAGGAGGTGTCAAGAACACCATAGACTAGTGGCCTGATCCATTGAGCTGATCCAAAATCTACAAATTAATCTTCTACTAAAGCTTCTTTGGCTGAGCAGGCTTAGTTCAAAATCAACACTCTCTGCAGATTGAAGTCTAGAAAATACTTGCACTGAAAACTGGGAAGCGATATGAACTAGAACTAGAAATATGCTCAGAGTACTGAGCTTATTTTCACTCTTACCTACCCTACTTTACTGAAATTTTTGTTGTTATAAATGATACAATAATGCCAATGCAGCCAGTCAAGAAGCAGCGGAAACAAATGGACAACTTGACTACTTGTTGGGAAAATCAGCAGTATAACTTGATTATGTGTCCTCATAACCAAATTTATAATATGTAATGGCAACTGCTGATGCATTTGATCCTTATAGAGAATACATGTTTGAAAATTTGAGCTAAGAAGAACCTCCATATACTCTTCTATAGGATCATTAGAAGCATGATGTATGATCTTTGCTTCTAGGCCTTCAATGACTAGTTGATCAGTTGTATCCCCAATATTAAACCTTGAAACCACATCTTCAGTCTGGGACTTGAAAGCAAAATCATCCTCAATATGTAAGTTAAGAGGTAGTACAATTTCCTCTTGCTTAGGGGAAGGAAGATTTTCCGAGAATTCTTTAGGATCTCGGAAATTATATGAATAAATTTGAGAATTCAAAAGTTCAATACCAGTTTCATATCTTTCAACAACTATCTCCAGAAAACATGTTTTAGCTTCAGGCCTAAATTTTCTTGATTTCAAAATAAGAAAGACAACCCCTAAAAAATCTTCATCAAGCTCAAATTCTGATAACTAATTCTTGAATGCATTTAAAATTTCACCAGATAGAAGGTCTACCACAAACCTTGACATCTTCTTCAACAGGAACTCTGGTTAACATGTTTTGGAGTCGCCATGAATGCTCAAAATATGAGCTCTTTGAATCATGGAGTCACCAGGTGAATGATGCAGCCTTCTTGTGTCTGGTTATTGTCCACCATTAGTAATCAGATTTGAACTATACTTTCGGAGGAAGATAACTTTTGTTCTACCAAGTGGAGTCACCATTATGTTAGCCCTCTGTAATTCTAAAGGTTGAAGATAGAACTATGGAGGGAAACATCAAACCAACTTTAGAATCCAGGACCTAGCCTTCCTGGACTCAGAGAGGGATCTCTCTATTAGATACAACTTTGTTTACAGGTGCATTTTAGGCTAGCTATTAGTGCATAGGTTTGTTTGAAGATGTTTGGTTGAGGCAGCAGAAGAGGGTCATTGGGCTATGGAGTCACACAAGTGTGAAAAAATTTAGATGGATGAATAACTGAGGTCAGGTGCAACTAGGCAAGCTAGCCATGTCAATGGATTCTAACAGCTTGTGAAATGGAATAGAGGAGGAGATTGAGGTTCAACAGGAATGCAAAGCAGAACATATCTGAATTCTACATTCTGGTCTCGGAAGAAAACATAATGAACTGTTTCAAGACTATACAGGGTACCCTATGGTAAATCCTACACAAAAGTTTCTATCCGCAGTTAAGAAAAGCAAACGGTATGAGCAAACAAGAGAATAACAAATTACATGGGAAAATACTTCACCACAGAACATAACACAAGAAAATCCTTCATTCATCCAAAAGAGAGTTATTACAACATAATGAGTCTATTACAATGGTTTTTCCCTTCTTGACCCCCCTTTCATACTGCTAATGCATACAATATTTATAGAAAACTCAAGTCAGCTAATCTGTCTACTGCAGTAATTACATTCAAGAAAAATTGGACAAGTGGAAACACGTAGGCGGTGAGGAGATAAGCCTGGCTTCCAAAAGTGGCTTTTGGAAGTCTGTTATTAATTACAGAGTGGTTATAAACTGGCTTGAGTAACGCTAAAGAGGCAGTAAATAAAGTATTTCTAACATCTGGCCCTACTCCTCAGAAAGCTAGTGTTGGGAAATTAAGTTTGGTGCAGCGCTGGCTATTTTCATTGATTATTTCTTGTGCTGATGTGTTTTCTACTACCCCTTTGGTTTCTGTTGTTATGTCTCGGCACCAAATCTTGACGCGACCTATTCTGTCTATTTCTTTGTGGCATTCAGCCTCGCTTTGCCTTTTTCTCTTTTGTCAGGGGTCAATCTATTACAAGTCCTTTACGCCATGATTTTAGCCCTTTTTCTTCATAAAATATCATGCAAACTGTAGAAGCTCGGACCTGAAGGGATGCCATTGGATGTGGTGCAGCAACAGTGATAGTGGCCAAATGAATGTGGTAGCAGTTTGGAGGTGAGAGAAAACAACTTTTTGAAGGGGGTCTTAGGTGGTAAGTGGAAATATAGAAGGGGGTGTGAAATAGCGGAAGGGCGACACGTAGCAGGGAGGGGGTAACCGATACCACCCATTTCGGACCCCCCCCCCCCCACATGGTTAAACTTCGGAAGCAAGGAGGGTGCGAAATGCAACGCAGACCGTCAGATGAGAAGGGGTTGAGTGGAGATGGAGGAGAGGTGAAGGGCCATGAGGAGAAGGAAAAGACATGGCAGGTAAGGTGGGACTGAACTCGACCCTTTTGCTACTCGAGTCCTTTATTTTTTCTTTTAACCATTTTTCAAATGAAATAGCGTAAAAAACCATTTACGTGGACTTGAAATCTTATATAATTTACTTCTGAAGTCGCATCTCATCCACACACTTTGCAATATTTAGAGTTTAAGTTTATGCGATGCGAAGTGAGAGATGACGTGGAGGGAAGGTAGGACCGAACTGCATCGCAAATCACAAACTTTAAGTTTAGGTTATAAGCGCGGGGGGTAAACTCTTAAAAAATGTGAAGTGTGATGCGCGGGGAGGGCAGAGTGACTTGGCAGGTAAGGTGGGACCCGACTACATAAAAAATCGAAAACTTTAAGTTTTATTTATAAACAGCGAGGGTTTAAAATATAAAACTTGCAAAGTGTGGGGAGAGGGACCCACCCGCATCGCTCATCACAGAATTTAGCGTTTGGGAAATAAGGTAAACACTTAAAACCACGAAGTGCAATTTGCGTTGATTGAAGGATGGTGTGTCAAGGAGACGTGGAGCCAACTGCAATCGGCAAGGTTTATCAATCGTCAAATGTTTTATGCCGTAAGGCAAAGTTTTGTGATGTTGTATATGATATGTGATATGTCTTGGAAATGATTGTGGAGTGGGGGGTAGAGTTGCTGTGGTGGGCCAACCACCACATCACAAGTTAAACCAAATATATTGCGGGGATTTAAAAGGTAAGTTGAAAAAAATGTGATGTGATACATCACAAGTCGGCGATCACGGTTTTTAAGTTTTAGTTGTGATGTGAAAGGTCTTTAATATGCGATCTGCGATGGAGGGTGGGGAATAAAGGGTAACGTGGAGGGATGGTACCACTTTAATCACAATCGGAAAATAAGGAATCGGATGGTAAACGGAACCAATGATATGCGATGGAAAAAGGTAAAATAGCAATATAAAAAAAATCGAAAAAGGTAATGTTTATTTATTAAAACATGGCTGCTAGTGGGTTTGCGGATCTATGAAAATAGTATTGTAGAATTTAATATAAAAGGGTTTATAAAGCAATAAGTCCAAAAGGTTATGCATGTGGTTTTTTGGTTTTGAATGGGATTAAGATCATTTCAAAATATCGAGGAAATGAGGGGGGGCAAAGAGGGTGAATGAAATGAAATGGAACGAGGGCAGAAATGAAGTTTGATCCCCATCACACCTTATCAGCAACACTTCCTTCCTTCTACTGGATGGAAAGGCAGATTGATTCCTTTGAAGCTCTTCACAGTCAAGAGTTCCCTTTCTTTCTCTAAAAATAAATAATAGCCATGGAATATTATTTTCAGTAAAAAATATAAGCAATAATCAATCACCTTGTGATACTGTAAATTACAGGACTCTAACAAGATGCAAACAGAATTGCATATAAAATAGCATGTAACCATGAAAAGATACCACATGAAATAAGTAGAAATTAAATGCAACCATGAGATGAAAAACAAAACATATTGGTAACGGAGTTCACCCAAGGTGGGCTACGTATCTGAGCCGTGCTCAAAGTGGAAAGGCCTCTTTCATTAAATGGCAGCAAAAATGAATTACAAGAAATTTACAAATTGACACCTTATACCTCCACTTCCAGAGATGGCCTGAAAATGGAGATATCTAGTGGAGAAACTGGTTGCATGATTGGATTCCTAGTGGAAAATCGTGTAAAATTGACTATAAATTTGTCACGTTCTGACACTGGCACTTCTGGACCCCAAAGGAATCTTCTCAGCATTAGAAAAGATACCCTATTCATAGTTCCTCCATCCTGGACCGCTCAAGGTTTTTCTCTCAGACCTCCATTTTTCTCTCCAGTCAGTGGGTCGAATGGCATGTGAGTGAGGTTAAATAAAATTCGTGGGGATGAAGTTACCAACAAAGTCGTTTTCCTTTTTGGTTGGCAGTTCCAAGTTAGGCAGTGTTGGTTGGGGAGGTCCTCAGGTCCAATCCGTGGGACCCCCATTATAGCTTTGCCACATTTGATTTTTCGTGCGGATTGTTTAAACAATATGAAATTTGTTATAAGACCATTTGGAGCTGCCCAATTGGCAAGCCGACCCACCGAGCCGGGTGGGTTCGATCCCTGTCGGCTCTGCTCTATATATATACATATATGGTATGGTTGACTAGTGGGTTGAGCGGTTCCACCAGTGGGTGGCCCGACCATCCCATTTTAATATAACATTTATTCAATGTTGTTGGGGGGCTAGTAAGGTTGGTGGCCCGCCACCCCAAAATATATATATTTTTATTTTTTAAACCCTATGGTTAAAATTTTAGATCTGATTTTTAAGGGTCAATGGGCAAATTAAATAGGCAAAAAATTCACCCTTTCTGACTGCTATTTTTTGTGCATCATCCCTTCACCAAATTGTTTCCTTGTTAGTGGCTGCCACTTGGCCTAGTTTGACCAAAAATTTGACCGGCTATATCTTGAGCATACAAACTCATCTTTGAGTTTTTTTTGCACCGATGGAATCAGGGCGACGAGAACTACGATCTAGCCCTAGTTTCAATTCCATATGATGACTTTGACCTTTGAGCCTTTTCAAGGCCATTTCTATTTTTGGAGCCACTTGGATCAAGGAGTTCATAATTCCAATGCTCAACCTTTAGGATTACTTGTCTCAATCTCTCTTGCATGAGGTCTTCATAATCATCTTTCCTAATGCAAAAAATTCTCTATCATGAATCGAATACACTCATTTTAAACAATATCCATATCTATTCCAACCTAGCACTTCCATCTCATACCTCAATCATGTGGATGTCATATAATCATATGAGGGCCATCAAACTAATTGAGTACCTAAATCTTGTATTTGTTGATGTAGTAGGATGCCCTTCAACTACATGGTTCATGTAACTCCTTGATGAACTCCCTTTCAATGACATAAAAATTCGAGTTCTATACATACCTCGTCTCTTATACTCTACAACCATTGTGGTCCACTCACAGTTCACATTCAACTAACTATCAACATATTTCTCGAAGTGTTGCTAAATTTCTAATAGAGTCTCTACATTATATCAAACAAGTTGTCTAAATTATTAGAGACACACTGCAAAGGGGTACATATTACTACCTAGATGTTACATCAATATGTCCTTTTCATGTTACATACATAGATAAAGCTACATATGACATACATACTTCATTTTATGAAGACAGTAGATACACAATTTTGTAATACTACCTAATTATCCTTAAAATACTTCTCCCAAGAGCTAACTCTAGGAAGGATATAACATCAAAAAAAATTCAAAGGAACAATACAAAGGATTTACACATACCACTCTAGAATTGCTACAAATTCAAGGTTATTCACAGTTCTAGACACTTACCTTCTTTAGTTATACCAATTGATCTATGTTTCTTTGAACACAATTTTTCTTATCATTTTATGTGTTAGCCCCCTATAAATTCCTTGGCAAGCAAGCAAGGGGCTAATTTGTTTTATGAGCCTTCAAGGAATGCATTTCCCTTGAAAACACATCATCCTTGAAGCCCTTTCATATTCCCTGCCCTTTGATTGTTTCCCTCTACTATTATTGAGTCAATAAGCCTCACTGATGATAAAAAATTGTGCTAAAAAAGGCCTTTATTTGCCCCTTGTATCCCTGCAGAAATATCCCATTTTAACCCTTTTTTCCCCTTTTTCAAAGTCCCCCTTTTACCCTCTAAATCTTCCCAAAATACCCTTAAATCCTACATTCACCCCTTTTTTGGTCTAATTCCCCTTTTTTCCCTCTATCGTTACCCTTTCCCGGCCTTGAAACGCACTAAAAATGGGCCAAAAACCCACTTTTCCATATAATAGGGCCTAGCCCCTTTTCTGCCAGCCCGCAAACCACTTCCCCATGTGACCCCGCGCCAGAAATAGGTGTAAAGGACTCGAAGCGCTAATCACAATCGCAACTTTCGGAGGAGCGTTTTTCTTTGTTATATGAAAAACTCCGATGCGATTGGGTTTTGGTCTTTAAGGCTTCCGCCGCGATCTCCACCGTTGATCTATCGTTTGATCAGATGGCCCAGCGCTAGTCACACTCCCGCTCTGATTGCAATCGGAACTTTCACCGTGCCACCTCTTGTTTCCCCCCGATTGTGATTCCCCGATCAAATCACAACCATCCATCCATTCGGAATCAACGGCCCAGATCCTATTGCATCGCGTCCCGTCGCCCCATTCTTTTCCCCACTGATTCAATCTTCGCCATAGATCTAGACCCAGATCGGATGGCTCAGCGCTAATCGCATCTCCGCCTCTATAGCAATCACAAAGGTTTTTCCATGTCGCCGATTGCGATCCACCGATCCCATCCTAGCCATTGATTCCCCTGTTGATCCGACGACCCGCGCTCTCCCGCTCCAATCGCAATTTCATTTTCCAATTACTGCCACTTTCTGCCCTTTGCAATTGCGATCTACCCGATCCGATCTTGACCATCCATTAGCCCAAGATCTGATGGTCATAAACCAATCACACCATCATTCAATCGGGCTGCCGACCCTCCCATTTCTCCCCTCCGATTGGACCGTTGATCTCCTCCTGATATCCGACGGTCCTGAATGAATCGCCCTCCGCCCATGCCAGGTCCCACCACTCACGATCATTTTCATTGCATTTTTGTTCATTTCTATGCATTACGCCAAACTTCATAAACCATCTCAATGTTTAATCTCCGCTGTTGATCTTCGCCACCAGATCACGATCAAACGGTCCACGCACATTTCTCCACCGAAACCCTATTGATAGCAATTTACACCATATCACTGCATTATTCGCCATTTTTTATTATCTAAAAACACTGTTTTACCACCGCTGCGCTATCATTCTCCCCGTCCTCCATAGCCATCCTCCCCTATGCATGGATTTCATAACAGATTTGCATGTTTTCGCAGGGTACGAGCGACAGAAAACCGCCGTGATTCACAGTCTCTGTACAGTTACAGAGAAACAGGAAAGGACCATTTTCAAGAGACGAAATCATGCAGAAAGGTCTGAGAAGACGTTATGACAAGGCTCGCATTAAAGAACAGAGTTCAAACTCTGTAAAATCTTCCCAGAGCCATTAAAGCACAGATTTCGCAGTTAGAGGAAAACATGGAAGCGGCAAAGAGTATCAGTGGGAAACAGAGTGTTTAAGGCCTATCATTGAAGATTTTGAGCCTTAATCCAATGATTTTAAGGCAAGGTACCAGATTAAAGACATCATGGATGACACGGAAGGCCCAGCGCACAGAAAACAATACTATCAGGGTAGCTACATCAGCAGAACGTTCCTACTTGAGACAAGACAAAGCGCCCATATTATACCCTTATTTACCGTGTTCCTTAGAAGATTTCCACCCTGATGGAACAGTCCTATGCTACCAGAGCATTTTTTATGCAGCATGGCAGACCTCAAAGTCATTTATCTATCTTTTTTGTTTATTCACCAAAAGTACTACAAAGTACTGCAGCCAGAGTGCATCAGAGCCATACCAGAGTAAATGGAAGCCTGAAGAAGATCATTCTTTCACCCAAAGAGTGCCAGAGATAAATTCACAAGATTTAAAACTGAATGGGCTTCGACCCCCTTTCTTTTTTGAGTTTTAATGCTTCATTTAGTGTTTCACCTACCTCCTCCGCTCACCTTTCAGCTATAAAAATCAGGAAGAAACTCATTATAAAGGTTGTTGATCAATTATTAGAGAATTACAAGTTGTTCCTTTTGAGACATAGTCTCTGTGTAAAGTTGTAAGATAGGCTGAAGAAGATGTTTTCAGAATGAATATCAAGCTACTGGTAATGTTGTACCTGACTGGAGTTGTTTTTTAATATGACAAGCACATTTCTTTGGATCCTGATCTAAAGCTGCGGTGATGTTTTTCTGTCTCTGTGTTTTATTTCATTTCATTTCATTTCTACTGGCTCGCATCAGAAATCTGGCATAGGATTTATCCTTGTTAGGTACCCTATGTTTCTGCTCTCCTTGCCTTTAATGTTTTTTACTAAATGTGTTATCTAAGAGTTGATTTCAGTTAATTTAACTAGTGTAGTGGATGTCATTGCCTGCTAGCTAATGTATGAATTATAGGAATCTGTTATTAGATGTTCTTGTCAGGATTTAATTGAATGAATTGGGAACACTGGGAGGTATAGAACCCTGTATCTATCTCACTAGGATCCTTTTCAAATTAATTGAACCTTTTCAAGATCTCTCCAGCTGGAGGCCGAAGCATTGAGAGTTCAAAGTCTCTCTCTGATCTCAGGTCTTTAACTGTGTATTCTAAATCTTTATTGTTTCCCCCTCTCTTACCATTTCACGCCACAATATCATCTTTAAGATCCAATGCTTTAGATGACTAGCCCAACTGAAAGCCTGCACATTGAATAACAAGTAAACCCTTTCCTGACTCCATTGCCCAATGGTCTTGAATGTTCCCTGAAATCATCCTTCCCTTGCCAAGAATCCTCTTTGCTCAGCCTTGTCCCATACGGAACCCTTCTTTCTTGATTCCCAACAACCAAACAAACAATCAAACAAACAAACTCCGAGCCTTATAACTAGCCTAATATATTAACACTGAGCTTCAAAGATATAAAAACATGCTTATATAGAGAGATCCCTCTCCGGACCCAGGAGGGCTAGATCCTGAGGTCTGAAAGTGGTTTGATGTTGTCTCATCTTTTGGTATTGCCAACCTTACCAAAACATGGGAACCCCAACAATGTACCAAACTACATAAAATTCTATGTTTCATCCAAAGCAACATCATTATTATTTGTTTCAGTTTCGTCATTCCAACTTATAATTATCTACTACAAACTTATAAATTATATATATTTGGTAGTTATTGTGGTGTAATTCATACTACAACATTCCTATTCATCATCCTTATACCATTTTCCTCCATTATTTAATAACCAAAGACTATTGACTAGAGTGGTGTTTCTATTATGATCCTACTATAGCATTTAAGGGAGCAAAGAAAGAATCATTCTTAGCATATTTTAATGATCTTCTTCAAATACTATATAATCAAATATATTTCCATTATTCATTCAAATAATCTTTCTTACACAATCCCAGTCCAACATTGAATTCTACTACAACATTGAGGGGTGATTCATCCTTTGTAACAATGAATTCTATTGCAACATTAAAGGGAAAATAATCCTTAGCATAATTTAGTTTCCTTCCATAACCTTTGGAGAATGGAAGACCCATTCAATGGCTTCTGTTATCACCCAAAAATTTAAAAAAAACATCATTGTGTTATGTTTGTTTTTGGTCATGGTTCAAATTAGGTTTAGAAGTCAATTTAGGGTTTGGTTAAGGTTAGGTTAGATTTTTATAAGTTCAAAGCCCACCCTTAAGTTCAAATAAAGTATTTTTAAGGTCCATTCATTATCAAATATCCATAATTTCCATTTGTGAGTCATTTCCTAAAGTCTCATGTCAAAACTGGTCAAATTAGCCAAGAAACCTTACTTTCGTAGCGCCGCTATGTTGGGAAAAATACTGAGAGAGGGGGGGGGGTGAATCAGTATTTAGAGCTGACTGAAAACATTTTAATTTTTCTTTCTCCAAAACCCATACACTACTTTACTTAACCCAACTCGCGTATATACGCAGAAATCCTTAATAAAACTTGCGTATTACCAGAGATCTCATTATGCAGATAATTCTTTACTTAGATCATTGCATTATTTATTCATTAGATGTTTAGTAAGCAGTAAACATGTGCAGTAAGAACAGAATAAATCATCACACATAAGAAACACACATGAACACCAGGATTTAAGGTGGAAACCCAATTCGGGAGAAAACCACCGCTGTCATCGTTTCTTTCTTCAATATTTATTATAAACAAAACTTCTTACAACCATGTATTGGCGCAGACTCATACCAGCATGCAGGAACCCACCTGCAGAAGGCTACAACCTTCTCTCGTTTACCAGCCTCTCCTGGAAGGGAGCTACAACCCCCTGCTCTCATTTACCAGCCTCTCTTGGAAGGGAGCTACTACCCCCTGCTCTCGTTTACCAGCCTCTCCTGGAAGGGAGCTACTACCCCCTGCTCTCATTTACCAGCCTCTCTTGGAAGGGAGCTACTACCCCCTGCTCTCGTTTACCAGCCTCTCCTCGAAGGGAGCTACTACCCCCTGCTCTCATTTACCAGCTACCACTGGAAGGGAGCTACAACCCCCTCACTGAAGGCTTCGACCCTCAGCACCACCATGGACCACGTTTCATCAATTTTCATACTGGATCCACCAGCTTCCACATAAGATACCTTGTAGGCCACTTTTCATCAGATTTTCAAACTGGACCCACTCCACACATTTAAGCTCATAATCTATAAAACTAAAACTTATAACCCCATCAATTAATTCATTGAGTCATCAACCAACAACTTGATATTTAATCAACATAATCAGCAGCATAATCAACATTCAAACAACCCAGATCTGTATGAATACATCATTGACAGATAACAGTAAAACATCAAAACATATCAGACAATTCATTCCACATACTTCAGCAAACCCTAGATTATATACGCTCTTTTACTTCACTGAACCTGCGTATATACGTGCTTTCACAGAAACAAACCCGCGTATACATCTGCACATATTTCAGAACTAATCTCAAATTCCATACGCGCTTTTGATGAAACTAACATGCGTATGCACGCGCTTTTTCTGAAGCGAACCTGCGTATAGATCTGTAACTTTTCAGGACTATGTAGCTCTTCAGAACAGATAACTCAGATCTCCTCCTTTACTTCAGCAAAGATTCGCCAGATCACAGATCTAAACATTTCATAAGCAGATCTAGACAATACATGGTCATTTCAGATCTAGAGATCCCTCTTATCATTTTCTTCATCCATCATTGTATTCATAGGTGCATTATTTGTTCAAATCTATTAATGAACTGTAACCCATTCCATGCAGATATACTTCAGAGTGAAGTATTCATTCAATACCCAGACACATGCACACACTTGCACTATGATCTTCTTCTCCTTAAATAGATTTAGCTTTTACCAATACCATGAGCCAAAACCACACCACTTCCGATGGTATTCTTGGACGGAATCAAATAAACCATACAACGCTCAATACTGTGTGCCAAAACCATGGTAATGCCCCTTGGTATTGTAAATTTGGAGCGCAAAAGGGCATACACGACTTGGGACGTACTAATCCGCTTACATACGCTACTTCTCCTTTACAAACCCGCGTATGCTTTGTGACATATCTTATTTATCATTTCTCTGGCACTTACTCGAATTCTGTTACTTCTGAGCTGATCTGTAGATACATCATCCTTACATATTTAACTCATAGGTTGCTTATCATAGGCAACTCATCAAGTAGGTTGTCATCCAAAGACAACTCATCAAGTCATTTTCCATCAAGAACAACTTCATCAGAAAAGTTGCCATCTGAGACAACTCAAAGCATCATATAGCCAACAATCTCATAACATCAGTGAAGTTTGCCATCCCTCCATCTATCCATGCCAACAATCTCCCCCTTTGGACTTGATGGCAACCATGATGGTGTTTGATCATCACAACAGATAGATACATTGATTATAACCATTATTCAAACACCATGATACTCTCCCCCTTTTAAATCAAGGGCAAAGGGCGGATCAAAGAAAAAACAAGGTTTGTCTTCTAATGTAGAAAGAAAGCTGCAGCAGATGCAGTGTACACTAAAGTTACCATGCTCCCCACGAGTTCATGTTTGAATCTTCAAACATATTTTTCAATGAAGTACATGACTCTATGACCTTTCCCTAGTGCCGGACTTCATACTTACATTAATGATCCAACCAAGTGGATTTACATATGTGACTCAAGTACCCAACCAAGTGGGTTTACACATTTTGACTCAACTACCCAACCAAGTGGGTTTACAAATTTAAAGAAGTCCTTACATGACTGAATATAAAAATTTACATCGTATGTCTCAACATGACCTTTTCATACGAATATGACTTATACAATCAAGATCAAATATTCTCAAGCATGAGATCAGACTACAAAAAATAATTAGAATGCCAACAATGCATCCTTTCCACACGACCATAGCTCCCCCTTAGCTTGTGCATCCTGAACACTTTCAATAGCAAATCATCAAGGCATCTTCATCAAATATCAGAGAATGAAATAGAAATATGAGAGCTGAAACATCACCAGAGATACCCAACAGTACCACAGCTGTGCTGAAGAATGCTGGCCCAAAAAAATTTGTCAGCAAACACCCATACACGGTTTTCTGTGTATAAACTCACGTATATACACGATTGTCCTTCAGGAAATCCGCGTATCCAATTTAATCTTCTGTTTTCAAGTAGATCTGATCTTCTGCATGGCAGAGACTACTCCCAGCTTCTGTCTAAGATATTCAAATTCTTCCCCGGAATATATGAGAGAAGATAGATAGGACAATGTAGCTATGTTTTCAAGTGTCAGCCAACAGTTGTAGTATAAGCACATCAGTAACCAAACCTTCAAGCTCTTTGCAGCATCAACATATTCTTCAAGGTGAATTATCATACCAGAACGATCTTCTTCAATAGACAATATGTATCAAGCAATCATCCATGTGATCTGTTACCATCAAGCTCTTCATGATTTATTTATTTCATAATCATGATGTAACATGTGTAGGAAAAAGGTCTCAACCGTGACAAAATTCATTAGCAACAACCTCTGCATGATCTATCCTTATCTCTGAATCATAAGACTTCCATCTCATCCATGTGTGAAAACAAAAGATAATCTTCATCAAAAAGCAATCAGGGCTCATCCATAATTTCATCATAAGAAACCATGTATCATGTCATCATCATTTGAGCATGAGTATTACGAGAATTAAGGAATAAACATATACAATGCCAACAATGCAATCATTAGTAGTTAGACTGGTGCTCCCCCTGAACCTGTGTTCCTGATCTTTAGCTGTCTTACTGTTTTTCTTAACTGAAAAGCATACGCTTATGTCTCCATTGGAACTCGCGTGTATACGCGGCTTTAGTTCATGAAACCCACATATGGAAAGTGAAATACAGAAAAATTTCACAATTCCATCTCCCCCTGAACTTGTACCACCTGTACCTGTCTTTTCTTGTCACATCAGATGCACTGTCAGAAATAAACACAACCAGAATTACCAAACCAACCATGGGAATCATCATACATTGCTCCCCCTGTGATGATACATTACTAATTCCTATAATGTATCTCACATCACCCCTGCAGTCATTATGAGAAGTAAGCTTTAGAAGCAGATGACTGAAGTAGAATTAATATTCCCTACATTTCTGACCGGTCCTCCTTCTTTTTCCAACTTTGCTTGAAATTTATTATTGTGTGCTGGAAATTGTCCAATTTCTCAGATCTATTCATCCTGCATTCTTTTTCTACATGTCCATACTTGTTACAAGCATAAAATCTTGCATGACCAGAAAAGTAAGCATAGTGATCATAATGTGTTTTTCTATTCTTTCTTCTATTGCAATCAACTGCTTTATGGCCATACTTGCTGCATGAAAAACAATATCCATTAAAGAAACTTGAGTACCTTTCTGTGTAGAATCTGTTTGTTTGTGACTGAAACAAGCTGCTTCTGCAATTGGCTGCAACATGCCCATAATTATGACATTTAAAGCATTCAACATTATTGATCAGAGGAAATTATTTCTTTTGAGAGTTCATGATTGTCGGTTGACCTTTTGTTTCTTTCAACACTTCAGGTTTTGCATTAATATCCTTTGAATATTTAGCACTTTCTTGTGAACTAGATTCTCCTTTAACAGTTTCATGAAAACCAAGACCAAATTTAACAGAAGGAAACCTTTGACTACTAAGAATATTGTCCAGAATCTTAGTACTATCTTGAAACCTCAAGAGTTTATCTTTTTCTTCTAATTTACCTTTTAGAATATTTACCTCAACCTCCAATTTTTGGCACTGCTTCTTCATACTTTCTTCGACCCTTCTTCCTTCTTCTACTTGATCCTTCAATTTTAAAATCTCTTCTTTCAACCCATTTTCTTGTTCTTCAAAAGTTTGTAAAAGTTCTTCATTCTTCTTATTTGATTTTTCTAGATTTGTTTTGAGAAAGATGATTTCTGCTTCAAGTCTTTTACTTTGATAGGTTGCTTTATCCTGCAGTCTTTGATACATTTCTATCTGTCCATTCATTCTAGAGATCATCTCTTTGTAGATAGATTCTTTCTTATTAGATAGTCTTTGTTGATCTTCAACTTTAATCTTGAGAACTTCTTCTAGATCCATAACATTTCTTTCACTATTGCATGCACAAGAAAGTGAATCACAAGAACAACAATCAATACCTGTTCCATCTTCTTCATTTTCTGCTGCACATGTTTTCTGAGATATCTCCTTTCTTTGAGTAGCCTTCTTCTTTTGCTTCCTTCCCATTGTGACGGATCTCCTTCAAGTCATCAAGCTCCTTCAAAAGAACCTGGCTCTGATACCAATTGTTGGGAAAAATACTGAGAGGGGGGGGGGGGTGAATCAATATTTAGAGCTGACTGAAAACATTTTAATTTTTCTTTCTCCAAAACCCATACACTACTTTACTTAACCCAACTCGCGTATATACGCAGAAATCCTTAATAAAACTTGCGTATTACCAGAGATCTCATTATGCAGATAATTCTTTACTTAGATCATTGCATTATTTATTCATTAGATGTTTAGTAAGCAGTAAACATGTGCAGTAAGAACAGAATAAATCATCACACATAAGAAACACACATGAACACCAGGATTTAAGGTGGAAACCCAATTCGGGAGAAAACCACCGCTGTCATCGTTTCTTTCTTCAATATTTATTATAAACAAAACTTCTTACAACCATGTATTGGCGCAGACTCATACCAGCATGCAGGAACCCACCTGCAGAAGGCTACAACCTTCTCTCGTTTACTAGCCTCTCCTGGAAGGGAGCTACAACCCCCTGCTCTCGTTTACCAGCCTCTCTTGGAAGGGAGCTACTACCCCCTGCTCTCGTTTACCAGCCTCTCCTGGAAGGGAGCTACAACCCCCTGCTCTCGTTTACCAGCCTCTCTTGGAAGGGAGCTACTACCCCCTGCTCTCTTTTACCAGTCTCTCCTGGAAGGGAGCTTCTACCCCCTACTCTCGTTTACCAGATACCACTGGAAGGGAGATACAACCCCCTCACTGAAGGCTTCGACCCTCGGCACGTCATACGACCACGTTTCCATCGATTTCATCTTTTGGATCCACCAGCTTCCACATAAGATACCTTGTAGGCCACTTTTCATCAGATTTTCAGACTGGACCCACTCCACACATTTAAGCTCATAATCTATAAAACTAAAACTTATAACCCCATCAATTAATTCATTGAGTCATCAACCAACAACTTGATCTTTAATCAACATAATCAGCAGCATAATCAATATTCAAAAAACCCAGATCTGTATGAATACATCATTGAAAGATAGAATTAAAACATCAAAACAGATCAGACAATTCATTCCACATACTTCAGCAAACCCTAGATTCTATACGCTCTTTTACTTCACTGAACCTGCATATATACGCGCTTTCACAGAAACAAACCTGCGTATACATCTGCACATATTTCAGAACTAATCTCAAATTCCATACGCGCTTTTGATGAAACTAACATGCGTATGCACGCGCTTTTTCTGAAGCGAACCTGCGTATAGATCTGTAACTTTTCAGGACTATGCAGCTCTTCAGAACAGATAACTCAGATCTCCTCCTTTACTTCAACAAAGATTCGCCATATCACAGATCTAAACATTTCATAAAAAGATCTAGACAATGCATGGTCATTTCAGATCTAGAGATCCCTCTTCATCATTTTCTTCATCCATCATTGTATTCATAGGTGCATTATTTGTTCAGATCTATTAATGAACTGTAACCCATTCCATGCAGATATACTTCAGAGTGAAGTATTCATTCAATACCCAGACACATGCACACACTTGCACTATGATCTTCTTCTCCTTAAATAGATTTAGCTTTTACCAATACCATGAGCCAAAACCACACCACTTCCGATGGCATTCTTGGACGGAATCAAAAAAACCATACAACGCTCAATACTGTGTGCAAAAACCATGGTAATGCCCCATGGTATTGTAAATTTGGAGCGCAAAAGGGCATACGCGACTTGGGATGTACTAATCTGCTTACATACGCTACTTCTCCTTTACAAACTCGTGTATGCTTTGTGACATATCTTATTTATCATTTCTCTGGCACTTACTGGAATTCTGTTACTTCTGAGCTGATCTGTAGATACATCATCCTTACATATTTAACTCATAGGTTGCTTATCATAGGCAACTAATCAAGTAGGTTGTCATCCAAAGATAACTCATCAAGTCAGTTTCCATCAAGAACAACTTCATCAATTAGGTTGCCATCAAGGACAACACATTGCATCATATAGCCGACAATCTCATTTCATCAAGTAGGTTGCCATCAAGGACAACACATGCCAACAATCTCCCCCTTTGGACTTGATGGCAACCATGATGGTGTTTGATCATCACAACAGATACATACATTAATTATAACCATTATTCAAACACCATGATACTCTCCCCCTTTGACACCAAGGGCAAAGGGCGGATCAAATCCAAAACAAGGTTTGTCTTCTAATGTAGAAAGAGGAGCTCTGTAGATATGATGTGCACTAAAGTTACCATGCTCCCCCTGAGTTCATGTTGAATCTTCAAACATATTTTTCAATGAAGTACATGACGCTATGACCTTTCCTATCACCAAGGACTTCATACTTACATTAATGATCCAACCAGGTGGATTTACATATGTGACTCAAGTACCCAACCAAGTGGGTTTACACATTTTGAGTCAACTACCCAACCAAGTGGGTTTACAAATTTGAAGAAGTCCTTACATGACTGAATATAACAATTTACATCGTATGTCTCAACATGACCTTTTCATACGAATATGACTTATACAATCAAGATTGAAGATTTTCAAGCATGAGATCAGACTACAACAAATAATTAGAATGCCAACAATGCATCCTTTCCACACGACCAAAGCTCCCCCTTAGCTTGTGCATCCTGAACACTTTCAACAACAAATCATCAAGGCATCTTCATCAAATATCAGAGAATGAAACAGAAATATGAGATATGAAACATCACCAGAGATACCCAATAGTACCACAGCTGTGCTGAAGAATGCTGACCCAGAAAAAATTGTCAGCAAACACCCATACGCGGTTTTCTGTGTATAAACTCGCGTATATACGCGACTGTCCTTCAGGAAATCCACGTATCCAATTTAATCTTTTGTTTTCAAGTAGATCTAATCTTCTGCATGGCAGAGACTACTCCCAGATTCTGTCTGAGATATTCGAATTCTTCCCCGGAATATATGGGAGAAGATAGATAGGACAATGTAGCTATGTTTTCAAGTGTCAGCCAACAGTTGTAGTATAAGCACATCAGTAACCAAACCTTCAGGCTCTTTGCAGCATCAACATATTCTTCAAGAGGAATTATCATACCAGAACGATCTTCTTCAATAAACAATATGTATCAAGCAATCATCCATGTGATCTGTTACCATCAAGATCTTCATGATTTATTTATTTCATAATCATGATGTAACATGTGTAGGAAAAAGGTCTCAACCATGACAAAAGTCATCAGCAACAACCTCTGCATGATCTATCATTATCTCTGAATCATAAGACTTCCATCTCATCCATGTGTGAAAACAAAAGATACTCTTCATCGAAAAGCAATCAGGGCTCATCCATAATTTCATCATAAGAAACCATGTATCATGTCATCATCATTTGAGCATGAGTATTACGATAATTAAGGAATAAACAGATACAATGCCAACAATGCAATCATTAGTAGTTAGACTGGTGCTCCCCCTGAACCTGTGTTCCTGATCTTTAGCTGTCTTACTATTTTTCTTAACTGAAAAGCATACGCTTTTGTCTCCATTGGAACTCGCGTCTATACGCAGCTTTAGTTCATGAAACCCACGTATGGAAAGTGAAATACAGAAAATTTTCACAATTCCATCTCCCCTTGAACTTGTACCACCTGTACCTATCTTTTCTTGTCACATCAGATGCACTGTCAGAAAAAAACACAACCAAAATTACCAAACCAACCATGGGAATCATCATACATTGCTCCCCCTGTGATGATACATTACTGATTCCTATAATGTATCTCACATCACCCCTGCAGTCATTATGAGAAGTAATCTCTAGAAGCGGATGACTGCAATAGGATTAATATTCCCTACATTTTTTACCGGTCCTCCTTCTTTTTCCAACTTTGCTTGATATTTCTTATTGTGTGCTGGAAATTGTCTAATTTCTTAGATCTATTCATCCTGCATTATTTTTCTACATGTCCATACTTGTTGCAAGCATAACATCTTGCGTGACCAGAAAAGTAAGCATAGGGATCATAATGTGATTTTCTATTCTTTCTTCTATTGCAATCAGCTGCTTTATGACCATACTTGCTGCATGAAAAACAATATCCCTTAAAGAAACCTGAGTACATTTCTGTGTAGAATTTGTTTGTTTGTGACTGAAACAATCTGCTTCTGCAATTGGCTGCAACATGCCCATAATTATGACATTTAAAGCATTCAACATTATTGATCAGAGGAAATGATTTCTTTTGAGATTTCATGATTCTCGGTTGACCTTTTGTTTCTTTCAACACTTCAGGTTTTGCATTAATATCCTTTGAATCTTTAGCACTTTCTTGTGAACTAGATTCTCCTTTAATAGTTTCATGAAAACCAAGACCAAATTTAACAGAAGGAGACCTTTGAATACTAAGAATATTGTCCAGAATCTTAGTACTATCTTGAAACCTCAAGAGTTTATCTTTTTCTTCTAATTTACCTTTTAGAATATTTACCTCAACCTCCAATATTTGGCACTGCTTCTTCATACTTTCTTCGACCCTTCTTCCTTCTTCTACTTGATCCTTCAATTTTAAAATCTCTTCTTTCAAACCATTTTCTTGTTCTTCAAAATTTTGTAAAAGTTCTTCATTATTCTTATTTGTTTTTTCTAGATTTGTTTTGAGAAAGATGATTTCTGCTTCAAATCTTTTACTTTGATAGGTTGCTTTATCCTGCAGTCTTTGATACATTTCTATCTATCCATTCATTCTAGAGATCATCTCTTTGTAGATAGATTCTTTCTTATTAGATAGTCTTTGTTGGTCTTCAACTTTAATCTTGAGAACTTATTCTAGATCCATAACATTTATTTCACTATTGCATGCACAAGAAAGTGAATCACAAGAACAACAATCAATACCTGTTCCATCTTCTTCATTTTCTGCTGCACATGTTTTTTGAGATATCTCCTTTCTTTGAGTAGCCTTCTTCTTTTGCTTCCTTCCCATTGTGACGGATCTCCTTCAAGCGATCAAGCTCCTTCAGAAGAACCTGGCTCTGATACCAATTGTTGGGAAAAATACTGAGAGGGGGGGGGGTGAATCAGTATTTAGAGCAGACTTAAAACATTTTACTTTTTCTTTCTCCAAAACCCATACGCTACTTTACTTAACCCAACTCACATATATACGCGGATATCCTTAATAAAACTTGCGTATTACCAGAGATCTCATTATGCAGATAATTCTTTACTTAGATCATTGCATAATCTATTCATTAGATGTTTAGTAAGCAGTAAACATGTGCAGTAAGAACAGAATAAATCATCACACATAAGCAACACACATGAACACCAAGATTTAAGGTGGAAACCCAATTCGGGAGAAAACCACCGCTGCCGTCGTTTCTGTCTTCAAT
Organism: Pinus albicaulis; assembly: GCA_034641835.2. NCBI lineage: Eukaryota > Viridiplantae > Streptophyta > Pinopsida > Pinales > Pinaceae > Pinus > Pinus albicaulis. Next base: position 1,160,783,805 of record CM076574.1, read on the forward strand.
ATTTATTATAAAGAAAACTTCTTACAACCATGTACTGGTGCAGACTCATACCAGCACGCAGGCACCCACCTACAGAAGGCTACAACCCTCTCTTGTTTACCAGCCTCTCCTGGAAGGGAGCTACAACCCCCTGCTCTCGTTTACCAGCCTCTCCTAGAAGGGAGCTACTACCCCCTGCTCTCGTTTACCAGCCTCTCCTAGAAGGGAGCTACTACCCCCTGCTCTAGTTTACCAGCCTCCATTGGAAGGGAGCTACTACCCCCTGCTGAAGGCTTCAACCCTCAGCACCACCATGGATCACGTTTCATCAATTTTCATACTGGATCCACCAGCTTCCACATAAGATACCTTGTAGGCCACTTTTCATCAGATTTTCAGACTGGACCCACTCCACACATTTAAGCTCATCATCTATCAAACTAAAACTTATAACCCCATCAATTCACTCATTGAGTCATCAACCAATCAACCAACAACTTGATCTTTAATCAACATAATCAGTAGCATAATCAATATTCAAACAACCCAGATCTGTATGAATACATCATTGATAGATAGCAGTAAAACATGAAAACAGATCAGACAATTCATTCCACATACTTCAGCAAACCCTAGATTTTATACGCTCTTTTACTTCACTGAACCTGTGTATATACGTGCTTTCACAGAAACAAACCTGCGTATACATCTGCACATATTTCAGAACTAATCTCAAATTCCATACGTGCTTTTGATGAAACTAACCTGCGTATGCACGCGCTTTTTCTGAAGCGAACCTGCGTATAGATCTGTAACTTTTCAGGACTATGCAGATCTTTAGAACAGATAACTCAGATCTCCTCCTTTACTTCAGCAAAGATTCGCCAGATCACAGATCTAAACATTTCATAAACAGATCTAGACAATACATGGTCATTTCAGATCTAGAGATCCCTCTTCATCATTTTCTTCATCCATCATTGTATTCATAGGTGCATTATTTGTTCAAATCTATTAATGAACTGTAACCCATTCCATGCAGATATACTTCAGAGTGAAGTATTCATTCAATACCCAGACACATGCACACACTTGCACTATGATCTTCTTCTCCTTAAATAGATTTAGATTTTACCAATACCATGAGCCAAAACCACACCACTTCCGATGGTATTCTTGGATGGAATCAAATAAACCATACAACGCTCAATACTGTGTGCCAAAACCATGGTAATGCCCCTTGGTATTGTAAATTTGGAGCGCAAAAGGGCATACGCAACTTGGGACGTATAATCAGCGTACATACGCTACTTCTCCTTTACAAACCCGTGTATGCTTTGTCACATATCTTATTTATCATTTCTCTGGAACTTACTGGAATTTTTTTACTTCTGAGCTGATCTGTAGATAAATCATCCTTACATATTTAACTCATAGGTTGCTTATCATAGGCAACTCATCAAGTAGGTTGTCATCCAAAGAAAACTCATCAAGTCAATTTCCATCAAGAACAACTTCATCAAGTAGGTTGCCATCAAGGACAACACATTGCATCATATAGCCAACAATATCATTTGATCAAGTAGGTTTCCATCAAGGACAACACATGCCAACATGCTAGTTCAAAAAAGTTGATTTGCGCTACGAAACTGCTAAAAATTATGAAGGAAAAACTTTGTTTTCTGGTTTTGAGCAGTCAACTTCCAATGACGTTTCTGAGCAAATGAAAACGAATTTAGGAAAAATGAAATAATTTTTTCTTCCTAACAAACCTAACTACAAAAACCTCTCTCATTTTCTTCCAATTCATTGGGAGGTTGGAGAAATTAATAAATTAAAATGCTCTATGAAAATATTGTTACAAAAATGTTTTGTACATGACTGTTTAGCAGTCAACTTAAAGTTCAGTTTGTGGCCAAATGAAAAAGTATTTTGGAATTATTAAAGAGTTTTTTCTTCATCATATCCCCAGATACAATAACCTATCTCATTTTTCTCACAATTTTTATCAGTTTGGGGATACAAGGCTTTATTTGAAGCCCTATTTTCAGAAAACAGAGTTTTCCTGTTTTACACATGTTTTTCAAAGGCAGTTTATGGACAATAGGAGATGTATTTCAAAAAACCAAGAGAGGTTTTTATTCAAGACATAATGGCCTACAAAATCTGCCTTCATTTTCACAAACTACATCATGGATTAGGAGATATAATATCTGTCTCAAGACCTATTTTTCAGACAAAAACAGGAGAAATCTGCAAGAAGTTAAGAAGTTATAAAGGTTGGAATGATTGTGTTTTCAGTTCATATGGATTTTGATATGATGAAATAAATTTCATTTTTAGTTTTGGAACATTTACAAATTTTTATTTTAGAAAATTTTGCACAAAATTTCTCACTCAGCAGTTTCGTAGCGCAGACAGTGTAAAAAGAGAGAAAAGCGCTACGAAACGCTATAGTAGCTTTTTTCACTCTTTCTCATCAAATTTTGAAGGGAAAATGTGTGTATTATGACCTGAAATTTCTAGGGAAGTTGTGTTAAGTGAATATAAAGATAAATCTCGAAGAAAGAAGCCAATTTTTTTAAGGTAAAAGGGTAAAAAGGCTACGCTACGAAAAGCGCTACGAAACCGTGTTGTTTTCATAGTGCAAGTCTACTTCTGCTATTTTGAAGAGTTTGATGGTGGTTTTTCATAGCTGGGACTTGGTGAGGTTTTTTACAGGTGTTAATTCAGTTCCTAACATCAAATAAGCTCAAAGTAATGGGTTAATGATAGTCAAAGTGTCTCAAGAGAACAAAGAATCCTATGCCTAGAAAACAGGGGACAATTTCCTAGTTTATTGGAGATCAGCATTGAGGTCATAAAGTGTTGGAGCTTATCATATGGATTCGACCTTATGGGAATAAAGTTGGTAAATGATGTAATCTATTTTAGATAAGGTTGTTATGAGTAGAGTTAAGGAGTTTGAATCCTATCTGTAATAGGACTGTTCATTAGGTTTGCAACTATCATTTTGTAATAAATAACATGTCATATGGTTAAGCAAGGTGTCAAAAAATAGGAATTCGATGTATTTAGCTCAGGATAAGGTTATCCTATGTTTTAAATGATCTATAAAATATGAATAAGTCGAAATACTAAGGGTTGGACACTTTTAGCAAAAAGACTGTGTTTATTGTAAGTGACCGGTTTTTAGCTTAATACAGAGTTTTTTACTTAGCCAACTCAAGATTAATGAAGAGTTCTAGTGTGTTATTGTTCTGATGGCATATTTTTACTACCCTATTGCAGTGGTGTTTGCTTATGTTACTCAGAATTCATCATTGATGCTCTGACTTCCTTCATAGACAAACTGACTGTGTGTTTTACAGTTTCACATGTGTATCTCTAGACTAGAACTTTGATATGTCTTGACTTCCATGCTAAGTATATTGTTTGGTTTCATTGAAGCTATTATGACTCCATAAGACCAATGTGTACTTGTTAATTGGATTTACAACCAATATCCATTTTTATATGCTTATTATCCCACATAGAGTTAGCCATCTATATTTCTATCAAAAATCATTAACCCTTGAGAGAGCCCTCGCATGTTGAGGAGGCTAAGCCTCAATCAAAAGGTTGGTTTGAAACAGTTACATGAGATTGATTTGATTGGAAACCTATTAGGTCTGATTTTGTGATAATGACTTCTAAAATAGCTTCATAGGAATTCTCAAACTAAGAATTTTAGGAGGTCGAATACCATGGGTCCTCATCATGTTTGAGTGATTCCCACTTACAAATTTAAAAATCATGAAATGATATGGTGACAATATATGGAGCCATAAGCTCTAATAAATGAACAAATTTATCATTAATTTTCTAAATTTTTAAAACCTAAAAATCAAAAGAGTCTAAAAATCAAAAGGCCTAAATAAGGAATAACTAGATAACTGACAACAAAATTAAATGACAAGTGTTATAAGTAAATTTGGGCACCATTCCCAATGACCTGGTTAACTGGACATCATCCCCAGGAACAATGAAAAGGGTCTATCATCCCCTATCATTTCAATTGCTACATGCTCTAAGACAAAGAACAAGAACAAATCATTTATGACTTCCATCTGCAAGGTTTCCAAGATTTGAAGTTTATATTATAACACGTATGAGCTCACCAACGTAGTCTCTCAAGGGGATAAGTGCATTTCATATGAAGGTACCTCCATTCAAAGGTGCTTTGAAAATCACTTCCCGACACTCAGGGGTGTGTTGGTCATTTGGGAGCGAAATTCTCATTGTTCCGGAATCTCCACTTCGCCAGTGTCTTCTAGAAGAGTGCATATGTGTCAAACTTCAAATCCATGTGTCCATTTGATACTTCTGAGACTGGGAACATGTCTTTCCTATTATTATAAATTCATTTATTGTAAAACGACCTTCAGCTCCTCTATAAATTGAGCACATATCCTAGTTCTTGATAAGGAATAATTTGAGTAGAGAAATGCTGGTGGAATTTCAATTGAGAAGTTGATTCGTGTAACATGCTGCTGGAAAGATGTACATTGTGATGAGGCTGGGATGCTACTGGAGATGGTGACATCAAATCAATCATGGGTTGAAATCAAAATTTGTATTAGAAGTGTGTTAAACAGTTGAGTTTTTTGTTCTCTGTTGCACCCAATGCACTGTTGAACATGACACAATGCTTTGCAGAGCATTGTCTCGCTTCCAGGGGTGAGTTGCAACGCTCTGTCTCCCCTTAGAGACTACGTTTCCCCCTAGAATCAACCAAATTCCATTGATTTTGTCATTGCATTTTCTTTCAGTTTGTTGTTTGTTGTGTTTTAAAGAGATTGATACCTCATATTGACCAATCACTCTCTCTGCCTCTTCCTCCTTTGAAAGAAAAGTTTGTTCATTGTTTATTTAAAGTGTTTTTCTTTATCATTGATGAATTAATTTCAAAGTATTTTCATTGCTGAATTAGATCCATTTGCTTTTGAAAAGGAAATAGTCGTTAAATTCTTCGTTTCCTGTAGGATAAATTGTTGTTCTATTCTTCATTTTTTCTATTAAAGAGAAATTGTTGCTCTATTCCTCATTTCTCAAAAGTAAAAGGCATTTGTTTTTATTTATTTGATGCACTTAGTTTCCTTTTCTGCATTCACATTAAAGGGAATGAAAATAAAAACCTGCATTTTCATGTAGTGGATTATGTGTTTTGCATAGGAACAATTAGAAAAGTTGCATTTTAGTTTGTGCTCTTTGATTGTTTGCTCTCAAATTGATTGCTCTTTCCCTCTAGTAGCTAGGATTTTCATTGAAAAACTAAAAGTTAAAGATTTCTTATCATTTTAGTTTGCATTTTAGGAATTTCCAATACATCATCGTCGTGAACATTGAAAGGCAAGTTGATAAACAAGATCAACTTAAAATTTATCTCAATTTACCTAACACAGCATTGGAACCATAACGATAACATTTAGAAGGTCTAGGCTAGAGACATGTTCCAGCATCGTAAAACATAGCAGCTGTCATTAATTGTCTGCAATACATTCCGAGTGTGATACCTCACTCCACGTACGTTAGTATATCGTAGCTCCTCCACATACTTTAGGGTATATTGGGCGGTGTTACAGTACGAAAAGTATAAAGGGGTGCTCTCACTGTGCGGTTTCACATTAGACAGCGCTAATATGAACTTGGGCCTCCATGTATCTTTGAGTATATTTGGGAGGACAAATTTAGGTTGCTATCCATCCATAGTGAACCGATTCGGCTGCCTTGTAAATTGTGATACACTGAACACAACATTCGGGGAGATTGTCTGCCCGTACTTCTTGGTTCACTAGGAGGTATTTTGCCGTTCACAGTTTCTTGCTAAACCTTTTGCCTAGTAATACCCTTTTATTTTGTTTATTTGTTTTTGGTTAAAATAAATCAGTCATCATGGAAGAACAAAATCCTTTTCCCCGTCATTCGCTTAGACTAGCATTGAAACCACCTTTACCACCAGAAGTTACTTCTGGACAGCGAAGGCGACATCACTCTACCAAAACCAGTACTATTAGTACCTCTGGTGAAGCATCATCTTCCCATATACCATAATTGGCACAATTTTTTTCTACACATCCTAGTTCGTCTACTGTTGTTGAGACAAAGTCCTCACAGTTACCTGTGGTCACGATCCATCCAATCAATGAGATCATACCTCCTTAACCCGATGTTGTTCAACCGGAAGTTGATCCAAATCATGTCTCTTCTTTGCCAGAAAATCTGAATCCCAAAGTTGAACAACCGGAAGTTGTTCATCCATTGGTCATCCCACAATTTTTTTTAGCCATTGAGTCTCCCATATCACATAGTAAACCTCCTGAAATATACTTTGGGCCTGAAGGTGAAATACTTCCCCCTGGTTTGATTTCGATTGAAGAAATCCCACAAGAAGAGACACCTTTAACTCCAACCCATTTTGGGGAGGATATTTACCTGTACGAGTCTTTTCCTCAATCACCACCCTCTACTTTTGTTGATCCTATTCCTATTCATATTCCCGTCGATTAAAAAAGGTATACATTTGTTCAAGTAACCATGCTTGAACCAACATCTTTGGTTGGCCATCTGTTCCAATTACGTCAATACCCTCCCTCGCTACCCCGTCAATGTTTACAACTTCACCAGAATCATAATGTCATGGTGGCCCTATGGTCCCATCAAGTTATAAATATTTATCTGGATTTTTTTTTGGTGCATCTTCAAACCCATGAAATTCACTAATGTCATCATTTGGTGTTCTAACTGGTAAACCTATAGTGAGTATTGAACGACTTGATTCTTTATACACATCATCAGGGCAATATCAAGCTGGTCCTTCTGGGTCTATTCCATCTAGTACCATATCAACTGGACTCCCTGCATGTGGAGAGCAATATTTTCCATCTTATTATCATCCTCATGCAGGGGGGAAACCTTTGGTCACCCACTATGATAGTACCCTAATGTCGAAATGAATGTTTTTCAATGGCAGCCCACTCTACCTATCCAACCACAAATGGTTGTACACTTGTATCAACCAATTCAAACTATTACACCCACATAATTTACACTTGTTAATACATCTTTACCCCTGTTACAGAATCAAAATGTTGTACAAAAACATTTTCAAGCGGGTCCTTCAACTCAATACCCTCAAATATTGGGCCCACAAACTCCAAATCCTCCGGTTAATTTACAACAACAACTTGTATCTGGAATCATTTATTCACAAGTTGGTTTACCATTTTATGGGATGTCACAGCCACAACCTGGCTATACTTATTCTCAACCAAATCCAAGCTATCCTAATTTGGGTTATAACATTGGTGGATAGACCCCTTGGCAGCCTCAGGCGCAAATACCTCAAACTTCATTTCAACAAGTACCATATCTAGGTTTTGGTCAATAGAATCCTCAAGTGTTTGCTTATCAAAACAACCCCTATCTGGGTTACCAACAACATATTCCTTATGTTGGTACTCAAAGGCCTGTTTCTCAAGAAATTCCACCATACCCTAGCTATGCTCAACCTGACCTTCATAGACAATTTCCCTTTGTTGCAAATTTAAAGTTACCAGATTTAAATCGGCTAACCAATGATCCAATCAACTATGCTCCTTGGTGGCCGGTGATACCTAACAAATTACCCTTGGATATTCCAAAATTCAATGGAAACCCTAGAGAAGACCCATCAACTCATGTTATGACTTATCATTTATGGTGTTCATCAAACTCCCTGAATGATGACTCTGTTCGACTATGTCTTTTCCAGCGTACACTTATTGCTCCGGCTGCAAAATGGTATATTGAATTACCTAGAGCTTCTTTTGACAATTTCACTGCCCTAGCTATTGTCTTTTTGACGGAATTTCAGTTACCCATACGATATGAAACTGGAAAGGAACTCTTGACCAATTTCAAATATACTAATGCTACTCACATTTCTGATCATATTCATGGGTGGCGTCGTCATCGGAGAATGGTTAAGACATTTGTTCCTGATCAGCTCCTTGCTGAGTGGTTTATCAAGTCCTTGTTACCATCTATAACTGAAGATGTGGCTAAGGGTGGTGTCATCACCGAAGAGCAAGTCATTGCTCATGCCCAATATTTAGATTTGATCTATACTCAATCTGGCACGCTCTATGAAAAAATTCCTAACACGTCGCAATCTAATTTTATTGTTCCTCCTCAATTAAAGGACTCTCATGCCAGAGATGGTTTGATTGGTACTGCAAGCACACATCATACTACTGCATCTGATCCTTCACCTTCTTTCGAAATTAATGCCGTGTCATTTGACAAGGGAAAAAGTGACGAACAACCCTAAAGTAAGAAAAAGGGGAAATCTAAGAAAAAAAAAACTTCTAACTGGTAGGAAAGATCATCTGATCAATCGTCTGGACCTAGGAAACCTCATTATCCATGCATAATCTATAATGAGGAACATTTTTTTCGGGATTTCCCTCACCATGTTGAAGTCTCAAAAATCATTAAGTCTTCCCATGCATTAGCTGTGTTGAAAAATTCCTCTCTGAATCCAGACACAAATTTGGTTGCTATGGATCCAGCTTCTAGCTCCCAAGTACTTATGTTATCTGTTACAAAAACTTCAATAGATATTTTTGTGTCAACGCGTAATAAATATTATGGTAGTCAGGAAACTAATAAACCTACTACCTCGACTATGAATCCATCTACGGAATCGGTATTGCCTACTGCTACTCCTGAATTGACAATTAAGAGACCTAAGGGAGTAATTCACAAATCAACATATAATCCTCGAGCAAGAGCTGCTCAAAATTATAATATAGTTGAAGATTTGGCTCAATCCCCTTCAACTATGTCTACTCTTGAGGTATTACAAAATTGTCCCTCCCAAAAACAGGCTTTATTGTCGGCTATTGTTGGAATTGATCCGACTGATTCTAATCTAGTCGTATTTAATCATATGGGCTATGTGCCGCAACTACCAGCAGAATTGGCATTATCCATACAAGTAAATGTTCTCAATCACCTTGTTCATTGTACTATTATTGATGAGGGAACATCTACCTGTATTATGTCTCTAAATTGTTGGAAGTCACTTGGCTCACCATGCTTATCACAATCATCAACAACGTTGAAGGATTTTTATGGACATACATATAAACCTTGTAGTATTATTAATACCCTGCATGTTGAGCTTGGAGGCAAAAACATGAATGTTTATGTCAAGGTTGTTGACAGACCCCTTGACTATAATATTCTACATGGAAGGCCATGGGTATATGCTATGACTACAATTGTTTCTAAATATTTCAGAATGATCGCCTTTCCGTATAAAGGTATGATAACAGTCATCAAACAACTATCCTTCTTTTCCTCTGCTTCATAGGTAACTGGAAGTGTTCCATTCATTCACGCACCCCAACTAGCACTTCAGAACATTGTTGTAGGACTATTAAAGGATTCCACTCTCATGGGAACCTTTTCATTACTGTTGCACGTGACGTCGGCAGAAATTGCAAGTATAGAGACCTGCTACATGATCTCTTCCACTCTATCTGGCTTAAGGAAGAGTACGGGTGATTCTGAAATTGTTACGTTGGATGAGTTTCTGCTGCCCAGCCCTGTTGAGCTAGCATAGAAATTGATCTATTTGGCATGGGCGACGAATCCGAAATCAACGTCACTAGTTGCTTGGGTTGATCGTTCCTTAGATTTTGGTACTCCATCTGATCCATTTTCCTCAATTTTCTTGACATATGAGAATATTTTGGAAGCCATGATGTCAGAAGGAGAACCATAGGAATATTATCATCATCGTTCCCATATTCCTGATTATGAAGAAAATTATCGTAGTGAACTATATCACCCATCAATAAAAAATTTCTTTTAGAATTCCTTACCTATTAATGCAATCGATTCTAAGCGAAATTTGTCAAATATTGAAGAAACCATTTCTATCGATATTTCCACAAAACCTAGCGTTGTAGAAAATATTCATGTCGATGTGTCTTGTTCTCCATTAGAACTCAAAACATATCGCTCTCTATTTCGTGATTTCTGTAATGTATTTGCTTGGTCTTACGAGGAAATGCCAGGCATAGATACTAGTATTGTTGAACACACTATTAATATGTATCCTGATGTCAAATCGGTGTGTCAATGGCTTCATCTTGTTCATCCAAAGAAAACTGCTGCCATCAAAGCAGAAGTTGAAAAAAATTTGTGTGCTGGTTTCGTTTACCCTGCTCTGCTAACTGAGTGTGATTCCAACATCGTTCCTGTCATGAGAAAACTAGGAACCATTAGAGTGTGCGTCGATTATCAAGACGTCAACATTGCTTTTCCAAAAGACAACTATCCTACTCCCTTTATCAACCAGATTATTGACAATTGTGCTGGATGTGAAATATTTTCGTTCATGGATGGATTTTCTGGCTACAATCAAATCAATATCTGCCCAGAGGATCAACATAAGACAACATTCATCTGTCCTTGGGGCACATTCGCTTATAGAAAAATACCATTTGGTTTAAATAACGTGGGGGAAACTTTTCAGAGAGCAATGGATTATGCTTTCAATGACATCAAGCACATTTTTCAACCTTATCTAGATGATTTACCCTCGCATTCATGAAGTTGGACTGATCACTTGATGCATTTGAGAGTCATCTTCTTACGCTACCGACACTACAAAATACACCTCAATCCACATAAATTTGCGTTTTGTGTTGGTTCTGGTAATTGGCTTGGATTTGTAGTCTCAAAAGAAGGAATTCGAATTGACCCATTGAAGTTCCAGGCAAATCTTGATTTACCTACGCCATCAAATTTACTTCAGATACAAAAACTTCAAGGAAAGGCTAACTTCCTAAGAAGGTCCATTCCAAACTATGTCGAAATGGCTAAAGGATTTATTTGACTCTTGAAAAAGGGGGTTCCCTTCCATTGGGACCAAGTTGCACAAGCTTCTTTTGATGTTTTCAAGGATACTCTTGTCCAAGCATCATTAATGTATCCCCCCTAATCATCAGAATGATTATTTCCTATATATCGTTGCGGCTAAAATGACCATTGCTATGGTTTTGGTCCAAGTAGAAAATGGAATTGAACATTCGATATATTATTTGAGTCATAATCTCAATGATACAAAATTTAAGTATTCATATGTAGAAAATCTTGCCTTGGAAGCTATTTAAGTTGTCCAAATAATTCACCACTATATCCTACTCCGAAAGACCATTGTCGTTTCAGATTGCAACCCCATGACTTATATCTTATCACGTCAATTACTGTGGGGGGAATATTCAAAATGGATTGTCATTTTGCAGGAATTTGATTTGGAATTCAACAAATCCAAGTCAAAGAAATCTTTAGTTTTGGCTGAGCTTATCTGTGACCTTACCTCTGATAGTACTGCTACCACATCGAAACCATCAATCCTTGACAAGTCTCTGTTTCTGATCGGATCATCTGATCCTTGGTATGGAGATTTTACATTTATCTCCAAACTCAAAATTTTCGACCTGATACCTCTCACTCTGAACAATGAAGTATTCGATACCAAGCTAAATATTATCTGATCGTCGATGATACACTTTATCATCGTGGTGTCGATACCATTTTAAGGAGGTCCCTAACTCATGAGGAGGCGAAAAAGGTTTTAAATGATTTTCATGTTGGGGCTTGTGGTGGAAATTTATCTGGATACACTACCGCGCAGAAGATACTCTACACCAGTTACTTTTTGCCTACAATATTTCACGACTACATCCTCGCGGTCAGAAGTTGTCATGCGTGTCAGATTTTTTATCGTAAAATCCGCAAACCTCCAGCGCCAATGCATCATGTTGTCTTTGTGGGACCATTTTGGAAATGGGGTATTCACTTCATGACCTGTAACCCTCGTTTGTCCAAGGGGCATTGTTATATTATTGTCACAGTAGACTACTTTACCAAATGGGCCGAGGTGATGCCTACATTCTACAACACAGGACAGGAAGCTACATTGTTTTTCTTTAATCATGTTACTGGAAGGTTTGGGGTCCCGCAGACTATAGTTACAGATCATGAGAAGCATTTTCACAACCACATGATGGCTGAATTGACTGCCAAGTTAGGATTGTCACATGATAATTCTACTCCTTACTATCCACAATCAAATGGACAAGTTTAGGCTATCAATGAAATTCTTAACGTATGCTTCAACGAATGATAGGAGTTCATAAAGGAAACTGGCATTTGATCCTGTCCTTAGCCTTGTGGGCATATCGAACCTCAGTGAAAAATGAAACTGGATTTACTCCATTTCAATTGGTGTATGGTTTGGAAGCTATCTTGCCAATCCAATGTGAAATACTGTCATTACAACTCACAATCGAATTGTTACCTGACACCTCAGAATAAGAAGCACATCTTTTTAACCTCATCCATCTTGATGAAACATGTCGTGAAGCCAAACTGGTTGACGAAGTGCATAAGAGATGTATAAGGGCACAATACGACAAAAATGTCTAGCCTCGCATTTTCTTAGAGGGTGACTTGGTCCTTGTTTGTGATCAAGAAGCTGATGTAATAAGTACAGGAAAATTTGAGTTATTATGGAATGGCCCCTATATTGTCAAAAGAGTTCTTGCTAAGGGTGCCTATGAGTTAGTTGATTGCGATGGAATTCTGTTGGCGCAACCCAGAAATGGGTTGTATCTGAAACGTTACTATGCTTAATCATGAGCGTAGTGATTTTTTGTATTATATTGTATATATATGTTGTTGATTTGCATTCACTGTCTTAGTTTGTTTTTATAGTTTTCTTGACGTTAGTAATCCACTTTACATTTCATCGCAGATGTCTGAATATTTGGAACCTTTTGTTGGATATTATGATGGTGCTAGTCGTAGTACACATAATTTATCCTATGCAGCATGGGCCATTTTTGCTCCGAACGGTGAGTTATTGAGTTTTCAATGGATTTGTATCGGTAGATTGACAAAAAATATCGCTGACTATAGCGTGTTGATCAAACTTCTATCTGATGCCATTTCATTTGGTATTAACTGCATCATCATAAGGTTAGACTCACAACTTGTGTTATTACAACTTACTAGTGTTTATACTGTTATAAATCCAACACTACATCGTTTGTTCCTAAGAGTTCTAATTTTGGAAAGAAACTTTGATTTTATTCAATATCAACACATTTCCAGAAATTTGAACACATTGACTGATTCTTTGGCTAATCAAGTTTTAGACAGACATTTGCAACACATGTAAAGAAAAAATTCACATCATTGGATAGGATTGCACAATAAACATAGGAAAACATTGAAATCAAATAGATAGATAGTTATAGGTTTTTACAAAAATTTGTGCCCAAGACACATTGGTCATTTGACCTCAAAATGTATGCAACATGTCAAAAGTAAACTAGTGGTGCTTGTGGTAACATGCTATAGATCTAGCTATCCTGCGTAGTAACCACATCCAGCGGTTAGCAACACCTATAGTGTGACGCTGCAGTCGCATGGGTAACTTTTTGATCCGGCAATCTGGAATTCCGAAGGTCAACCCCTCTATGTGCTGCCGAAGCTCAGACAAATTCTCAGCCATGTCTAGATCCTGAAGGACTGCTCTCCCAACAGCCCTCTCTATTGGCTCATCTACTATATGCTATGGTTCCTCCACCAGTTGAACTCAACCAACATCAAAAATACAAAAAAATTGTATAAACCTTAGGAAAATCAAAAACATGGTCAAAACATTCTTACCTATTGGATCCCACTAAGCGCCTTCTGGTAAAGCTAAATCTAGATCTCGTCAGAAATCAACACCTGCGTATGCATACTCATCGATGGTGACAACTTGTCACCTGAACTAGGTGAAGAACGCAGTCGAGAACACAATGGTAGATTGGCCTGCATGCCTACCCATTAGTTCCACCCATCTCTGCATCCTCAGATATCTAGGATTAGACAAACCCAGTGCCACATGTTGTGGATGCAATATCAGTGGAATCCACTCTAAAGAAAATGAGATAAGGATCGAACCATAACTGAAATTCTTCTTCCTTCCTCCCTTTGCCTTGTGCAGTTGTTCTTTTATCTAAGAAAGTACAGCTTCAGACCAATTGAAGGTTGTTGGCTCCATGCACTCTAGCGCACACTACATATATGATCTATTCGCTACATGTAGTGTAACTGTGCCAGCAAGCTTTGCGATCGTGAAAAGAATGGTTCTCAAAGGCAAATCTCTAACGTCCCGGATGTTTATCTTCCCATATTTTCTTGGCTCTGCCACTGGATAACAATGTTGCAAAACATAATCTTTCATAGTCTCTCCTCCAAGAGTAGACCCTGAAAGAGAAATAGGCAAGGCTCTCCTCGACAAATCTGTAAGAAAATATACATCCTCCACTATTCTTAATGTCAAAATCCTCGATATCTAGATCCCAAGCTCGAATTAGGAACTCCAAAAGTTCTATTTGTAGCCTCATCCCTGAAAAATGGAAGTAATTTAACAAGCCAAAATATCTTAGGGCTCTTACTGTACCCAGATCATTTAGGGAAATCATGTTATGTTCTTCATGATCTATTTCCCTCCATGTAATCATCATTATAGTCCGATGAAAATGCAACCATAAGAACCATTAGACTCCATTCATTACAAAAAATTGGACAAATTTTGGGCATAGTGAAAAAATAAAAAATTAAGAATGCACCCAACGCAATCCTAGACAAGAGAGAGTGTGTTGTATATGCAACTAGCCTTCATTTTAGATGCTATGCAACACACCTTCGATTTCCAAGGGTGTGTTTCGCTTTTTGGAAGCAAAATTTACCATAAGGGGCTCAAAACCCTAAAAATTTGTAGTGAAAGAAAATGAAATGATTACTGAAAGAAAGAGAAGGTTCATGGCACTAACCTGGATCAAATGCGATGAAAACCATTCACAGAATCGATCGCAATCAGCTACTGAAGTTCGAGGGCAAAAACAGGTTCAGAGCCCCAAAAATGAAAATGGTAACTAGTGAATGGTAAAAATGAATATTAAAACTCTTTTTGTTTAGTCATTTAATTGTTTGCAATGAATATTTATTGCTATGAATATGGTTTTATTATGTTTTTATCTTGAAACAGGTATTTTTAATCCATTTTATGTTGTTCTGAACAGGTTTTACAACTGATGAACAGATTAGTCGTGCATATTTATTTCAAGAATGATTTGACCACAAAGCATAGTTTTTATCCTTGTTTTTTGAGCTTTGTTAAAAAGGAAAAAGGATTTGAAGCACACTTTTATCTCTTTTTCAAGCTTCGATAACGGTGAAAAAGGAACCCCTAGAGTCTTCTTTCAGCTCTTTTTAGACTTCGATAATGTGAAACGATTTCCGAGCACTTGTATTTTTGAGCTCATAAAAGTAAATGAATTGATATCTACTCAGTATAAGTTTAAGCCTTTTCCGAACTAAGATAGATTATTTACAAAAAAGGAATACCTTGGTCAAACATGACTAAAGAGGTTCTCTCAGATATTATTTTACACTTTTTCGGATCTGAGCGACAGCTTTACGAAAAAGTACTTATGGAGTTTTCTTTCATCCTCTTTTTCAAACTCTCTAAATATGAAAAAGGACCAGGATGTCACTGTCGTTAGGCTCATTAAAACATAAGATAGCGATGGACTTGTCAATCATGGAAAGAATCGAGTTTCATTCATCGCTAGACTCGTTAAATTATTAAATAGCGATATATTATTCACCCGAAGGGTTGAATTATAGATCAAGAAAATGTTATCCTCCTCAAGCTTGTTAAAAAATAAAGAGGTACTAGTCGAAAAATGATCGGGGAAAATTTGGGAAAGTGAATAGAAATTTTTATGGTAGCAGGTCGCTCTTGAACATGACACTTCAGTCCATCGCCGTGAATGTTTGGGTTGGGTAATCTTCTTTACGGTTCATTCATACCTATGGTTCATCATACCTTCACTTCGGTTTCGGGTCAATGTTTCCAACTCATCTCAGTGTCGTTGATATGTTCAAGAGAAGTCATCCAGTGAATACTCATCCTTCTACAATACTCATAAACCTTCATTCTCATGAAATTCATCCCTAAACATTGCTATATCAAGTCATACCTTTGTCTCTGAAATCAATAACTCCCGTTTCGCAATAAGGTTACTTCCTGTCGATGACAAATCATTATCCAGGAAGTTCACTTGGAAACATCATATTCCAGTACCATGAGGCTTGTTACAGCATCGACAAGATCCTCGCTTCTGGACTTTTGACCGAAAGATTTTGTTTGGAATTCAACATCAAATCATCTATTCACGCCTTACAAAATGTACTGCAGTACCTTGAGGGCCATTGACATCAATGGTGGTTCTCTCGCATTTTTTAACAACTCACATCATTGGCTGGTAATCAAACGATGTATTTCCATGTTTGACTACAAATCATATATTCGTGTGGCTAGACTTGTACCCGAACGATCGAGTGAACAAGATAAGAAGACCTCGGATCTAGTTTCAGCCATCCAGGCTGCGATTTCAGGATTGTTGTACACATCATCTGTACGGTGACCTTACATAAATATCATCATACGAACATGGACCTATATCTATAGGCATGTCTGTATTGGGCAACATTCCAATGTAGACGACTTTCTGAATTATGAACATGTCATTAGAAATTTTATGTGCTGAGCATGGGAATGCCTTCCCTCAACAATTTATGATCAAGAGGATATATCATGATGTAATGTATTGTAATATTGATGTAGGTCGTCACTCCGCTTCATCTCCAGCCCATCACAGTGTAAAGCATCTCAATCAAAATATTGTTATTATTATTATTATAACTTCATGCTTTAGGGGTAAATTGTTATAGGTCAATTTGGGCACCATTCCCAATGACCTGGTTAGCTGGACATCATCCCTAGGATCGATGAATAGGGTCTATCACCCCCTATCATTTCAGTTTCCACATGCCCTAAGACAAAGAACAAGAACAAATCATCTATGACTTCCATATGCAAGGTTTCCAAGATTTGAAGTTTATATTATAACACCTATGAGCTCACCAACACAGTCTCTCAAGGGGATAAGTGTGTTGCATATGCAGGTACCTCCATTCAAAGGTGCTCTGCAAAGCACTTCTCAACAGTCAAGGGTGTGTTGGTCATTTGGGAGCAAAATTCTCATTGTTTTGGAATCTCCATTTGGTCGGTGTCTTCTAGAAGAGTGCATACGTGTCAAAATTTGAATCCATGTGTCCATTTGATACCTTTGAGACTGGGAACATGTCTTGCCTATTATTAGAAAGTCATTGATTGTAAAACTACCTTCAGCTCCTCTATAAATTGAGCACAGATCCTAGTGCTTGATAAGGAAGAATTTGAGTATAGAAATGTTGGTGGAATTTCAATTGAGGAGTTGATTTGTGTAACATGCTGCTGGAGAGATGTGCATTGTGATGAGGCTGGGAAGCTATTGGAGATGGTGACATCAAATCAATCACTGGGTTGTAACCTCCCCTTCTATCCATTAATAAATTTTGTTGCTTACTTTCCCACATATGTATCTGTATAAGCTTTTGTCTTTCATATTATGAATTCTTATCTGATGCATATGGTTCATGTTTCAATAATTTAATTGAATAACTTGAATAGACATCTCTATTATTGCTATCTTTTGTTTTTTAGTGTTCATCTTTGTAAGAAATATTTTGGCGATCTAGCTTGGATTTGAAGCTATAGAAAGAGCGACAAAAGGATAATTGGAAGCACTTGAAATCCAAGTAAGTTTCTTGATATGTTTTGTGTGTCTATATAATGTTAGGAAAAATAGTTGCAAAGTCTTTAACCTGTTGTTCTAGATGAGCACCACATCTAGGGAAGATTTTTTTATCAGTAATCCATAATTCTGCATAACAACAAGGGCCAAGTACTAAACCACCCATGTGTTCACACTATTGGGTCATGAAGGTGATTGTTTAAAGGTAACCTTAATGCTTTTCATTAATTATCAACCCAGGGCAAGTATTATTATTTCAAGAGTGTAAGAAAAATATATGCAAGTGACATCGGAGGTTAACTACTATAAATTGTCATAAGAGAGATTGTCTAATTCTCAAAGTTAAATCAAACCAACTTGGGAGTGAATTATGTTTCTGACTATTCAAGGGAGCTAACTCTTTTCTAAGCCTCTGCAGAAATAACTATTCAAGAATGAAAAGAATAAACTGCAATTGAACAACACACTTTGATGAATTGAGCAACAACCTTAACGAATTGAACAACAATTCTAATAAAAATGAACATCACTCAATTATTCTAGATTTCGCAATGGAATTCTCTTTTAATCAACAAATAACATCCTTCTGAATTAAACATCAACCAAACACTCACAATGATGGTGAAAAGATCCAAACGTTAACTATGTGTAGAATTGAACAAGAATCATGTTGGAACTAATCTAACAATTGCAAAAGCATTGATTTCAAATAAAAGAACATGAATGGTAAACTAGTCTAGTAAAAATGAAGATATAACATCTCATGCTCACAATTAACCAATTCAAACGATATATTATGAAACACAATGGATAACTTGGAAACATAAATTATGTAAATAAACGTAGAGCACAAAAGTAGCAGAAGAACCCTGAGGGTTGGGCCCAAAGCCACTAGAAGCCTACTACTAAGGAATACTCAGAAGTTGTCAAGTTCCAAAAACGCCAAATTCTTCATTAATCCACCGAGCAATACATTAGTACAAAACTTGACGATTCTATCTGAATACTTTTATTACAGAAATATTATATTACAGGAACTATCCTTGTCTTGTTCATTCTTTGGCCTTTTATATCTTAAAGGTGAATTCAAAAGTAGTAACGAATATTTCTCATTATGGGACCCTGTTTCTTCGTGGCCATCGATTGAGTACTCTAAGTGTGGTCGTACCTCTCCACCTTCCGCTGATTAGTAGGAGTCGATATGATTTCGACTGCCTTCCTTGTCTGTTGTCTTTCGGCCATCCGGTCAGGAGTTTGGCTGTTTTATTTCCCTATCAATAAAGGTAGTGATAAATCCGTTTTTACGTTATCAAACACTCCTTTTATCACTAATCCATTTTGCCTCACTTTTGCTTTATTTTTCTTTACTTTATTTCTAAGATGAAGGGAAAATATATAAAAGCGCATGACAAATCATAGTAAAGATGGGGGTGAAACATACCTTTTTCTTGGCCCAACATACTCCCCTACTTACCTTTTTGCAGGTCCTCATGCAAAAAAATGGTTGAGGTGTAGTTGGGTTAAAGAATATGCAGGGTATACCTTCTCTCTGTAAAGTCTGAAGTCATGTCTCTATTTAATATTTGCAACAACTATGTTTGTGTGCCCCTCTGGTAACTCATAATCATGATGTTAGTATTCAGGGGGGTACCAGATGAGGGGACATCTATATCTGCATCCTATCTGTTACACCATTTTTTGGTCATCTAACCTATTATCATTAGATGGACCCAAGTACACCATGTAAGACCAATTTTACCCTAAGTAAAATTGCCTTCACTATGTTAAAACAGGAAACCCCAAAAGGAAATATTAAGCAAACCTATATTTGTTTGATTTTCCTCATGGAATAATTAATTAAACCATAATTTAATTATTATTCCCAGTCATGTTTAACCCAAAATCAAAGAAATTAATTAGATAAACCTTTATTTATCTTATTATTTTCTAGGAATATTTATTTAAACCTTATTTAGATAATATTCCTTGTTAAATATGACCAAATCACCCACAAATAATTAAATAAATCACTATTTATTTAATTATCTTTCAACCACTTCCTTAAATAATTAAATAAATCATTATTTATTTGATTATCTTCTAACCGCTTCCTTAAAAAGATAAATAAATCTTTTATTTATTTATTTTTGACAAATTAAGGGATTTGACCCAAGTCAAATACCTTTTCCCTCCAACAAATATAATAAAATATTCCATAAAAAAGTGGATCTAGATCTGGTTAACCCATGCACCAAGATCTAGAATGACCCAATATTTTGTTATAAATAGGAGGGTTTTTCCTACCATTCTTCACCTTTGTTGCCTATTAGATCACTCTGGATCTATACACTTGGTCCCATTTTTCCATCATTTGCTGTGTGAGCTCCCATTGAGCTCTATTCTTTGCATTGCGTTTTCTACACCAACGAGAGAGAGAAATCTTAGATCTGAAGTGCTGAGGACTTCCAAGAACCCATCCCACTGAGGAGAATTGGATACGCCTTCTTGTTTTCCTCCCAGGTGCCCCATTAATATAAAAATTCTTTCAAGAATTGTTCTTGTCTTGTCTATTGGTATATGGAGCAAACCCTTACTTTTTCTGCTTAATGTCTTTCCATGCATAGATCTGGTTTTTTGCAGCTCTTATATGTCTAACTAACCGCAGATCTGAAGATATTGGCAGCCACTTTTGTTGTTAGGGCTATTAGTTATGCGTAGCTAAAGTGGTCCTTTTTCGTACACTTCAACAAAGGATTCATACTAAAAAATGGCGACTCCACACGGGTTTTAAATTACAACCGTTGTCGTTTTTCATATTCCTGCATATCCAGCTACTTCAGACCCTAGGGTTTCTTTTCAGCTGTTTATTTTTCCTATTTTTATGTTGTTTTTCTCACATAAAACCCTAAAACATCAATATTTCTGACTTCCGTGTGTTTCTGGCCCTATTGCGCAGGTAAGCGACACCAGTCGCATCTGAGACGACCACTTTTCTGCAAATCTACCCGCAGGACAATAGGGCAGGGGGTCGCACCCACAGCCCCATAACTGGAAGGCACGGACCTCCGGGGTCGCACTTTTACGCCCCTTTTCGCAGCACGCGCGGGTCGGAACACTGCGACTGCCACTTTTAGGTAATTTTACGCAATTTTTACGGTTTTATTTGTAGCTTAAATGAGGTCTTCCGACCTCATCTCGGCCTTTGACCAAGTTCTGATCTGTTTCTACTCATCTAAGTGGGAACCTATCCCCCTAGGGCTTTAGTACCCTCCACTTTTCGTGGAAGAGTTTTAGTACATTTTTCGGCCGTGCGGTACGAGCTTGACCTCCTTTTTCCGGATGCATTGCCTCCCTTTCGGATCCATTGAAATCGGCCTCTACCTCTCAAATCATTTCCACGAAGATTTGCTTGGATTGTTGGATCTACTTTAGGGCCTCCTGGCCTCCACCTTGCCCCTACGCTTTTTGCTGATTTCCTCCCTTTTTCCAACCACCTTGCCTCTGTCTCTTGGCTGTGATCTGCACCTCTTTTCAGCAGCCTTATCCTCTAGATCCCCGTCCCTTTTTGACCTTAGATCTATTGGCCCCTTGTCCGTGTGTTTTGCCTAGATTTTTTCCCTTTTTTAGCTGAGTTTTGAGATACCCGCCTTCTTGGGTTAGATAGATGCATAAGTAACTGTTAATTTTCTGTTATTTCAGCATTATATACTGTTCTCTGTAGGTTTATTTTCAGTTATGCAGCACACTTTTTTCTTGCTCTCAAAACGGAAAGGGTTTAAAAATTAAAATTAACGCATGCCACACACTGACCCTAAGTGAAGAAGCGCCTGGTTAACACCGCTTGGCAAAGACTCTAAAATAAATTGTCACTGCACCTTTTCTGCCCTTGACCTCACTTGATTCTGTCCCTTTCTACCCCTGTCGGTTTCCTTCTTCCTGTCGTCATTGCGCCCCCAAGGCGCCTTTCCCGGAGACTTCTTGGCCTTCACCCTCAGTTTCCGGTCGATCGACCTGCTCCGACCCGCCGTCGTCGAGCCAGTCCTCCTCCGAGTCCGCACTCCGACTCCTCTCCTGATTCATCGGGTTCCCCTTCTCCTCTTGGTTCTCCCCCTACCACCATGTCTGGTCCAGGGCCTAACACTAGCGGTTCTCCCGGCCCTAATGCCGGCCCGACTACTAGCGAAACCGCCACAGGAACGACCCCGGCCACCCCATTGCTGCCGTACATTGCAGGCCTCAACCTCCCCGATTTCAATCAGTTGATCAACGACCCTATCCGCCACGATGTTGGTTGGCCTGCCATGCCAACCAAGCTCCCTTCCGACATCCCTAAATTCGAAGGCCAAGCTGGAGAAGATCCAACCAATCATGTCCAATCTTTCCACATGTGGTGTTCCTCCAATTCCATTACCGATGACTCCATCCGTCTTCGTTTGTTCCAACGCACGCTTACCGGTGAAGCTTCTAAATGGTATGTTGAACAAGCCACCTCTTCCCATACCACCTTTGCGACCCTTGCCCAAGCCTTTTTGTCTTATTTCCAGCTCCCTCTCTGATACGACACCGGCACGGAGCTCTTGACTTCCTTCAAGCAATCCTCTTCAACCCGCCTTTCCGCCCATGTTCAGGAATGGCGAAGAAGACAGAGCTTATGTCGAGCCCCTCCCTTCGAAGATCGGGTTTATATGGACTGGTTCCTTCGCACCCTTCCAGCTCCCATCGGCAAAGATGTCGCCTCCCATTTTCCTCAAACCGAAGAAGCCGCCCTCCAAATAGCCTTGAAATATGACCTGATCTATGCTCAATCTGGTTATGTTTATACCGTTCTTCCTGACCTCCCCAAGCCCGGTGGCGCTAACGCCTCGGGGGCACCTCATTCCGCCGACGTTATCGTTGGAGCCCTTTCCCATCCGTACGCTCAGCCCCCTATGGGCTATGGTCTCCCTCAGGGAGGGGCCAGCACCTCCAGCACTCTTCCCCCTCCCGGTAGCATGTATCCAGGATACGGCATGCCTCCTCCTTTTGCCCAACCTCCTGCTTACCTCAATGTTGCCCAACCTAACCATTACCTTTATCCGCAGCCTGGTGCGCCAGCTCCTCCAGCATATGCGCTTCCATCTCCCTTGCCTCCTCCAAACCCGCAACAACACTTACAGCCCCCTCCAGGGCAAGTATTTGCACAGCAGGGCGCGACTAATCCCCCTTCTTCTCAAAGAAGGCAGAGAGGCAACCCAAACCAATCTGCCCCTGGTACCCGTGGACCCAATCCTGGTGTTGACCCTAACACTGCCAACCAGCAACAGGGCACTCAACCCAAGCCGGATAGGCCGCTTCACACAAATAAGCCTTGTTCTTGTTGCGGTGTTTATGGTCATTACACCCACGATTGTCCCCTCTTTCCCCAGATGCGGCAGATGTGGGAGTCTCAAGCCACATTGCGCGGACAACACGCCTCCCCTCATGCTCCCCCTAATGTGGCCACTACCCAACCGGTTGTGTTTACTGATCCCTTCCCTCAGCAAGGATTCATGGCTACCCAACCGCCTGATAGCCAGGTCACCACTCCCCCTTCCCTTTCTGGTTCCTCCGATTACCAGATCCTTATGATGCACTCCGATCCTAACCCGCCTGTCGATCTTCACCTTCAAACTCGGTCTCGCCAGTACCCCAAGCCTCTTGCTCAGTCTGCCCCCGAGCCTCTTTCGACATCTAGTGGCCCCTTACATATCCCTCAACCCAAGGTTGAGGTCCATACCAAGATTCCTAAGGGACCCCTACATCGAAACGCTGCTTCCGGTCGAGCTGCTTATTCGTATAGTATAGTAGATGATTTGGCGCAATCTCCTGCTGCCATTTCCACACTGAAACTCCTCCAGTCGTGCCCTTCCCAAAAGAAGGCTCTACTATCTTCCGTGGGCACTGCAGATCCTGCTGACGACCAAATGTTTTTTTTCGACGCCACTCAATCGGACCATCCCCCTCTTCCTGCTTCCGTCGCCTTCCAAATCCCAGTCAAAATCCGGAACGCCAACATTTCGCGCTGTATAATTGATGAGGGGGCATCCAACTGTGTGATGTCCGCTTCGGTTTGGAATCAACTCGAATCCCCTGAGCTAGCCCCTTCCACGATCACCCTTAAAGCGTGGGACGGCCATTACTCCCAGCCCATTGGCCATTTTCGTAACTGTCCTATCACCCTCACCGGTAAGACTGTTTGCATTGACGTCGAAGTCATAGACGCCCCGCTAGACTACAACATTCTATTGGGGCGAAGCTACACCTATTGTATGTCCGCTGTCCCATTTGCGGTTTTCCGCAAGATGTCTTCCCCCCATAATGGAAAGATAGTCACCATCGACCAGTTGACGTATCATGAGCCAAAATCTCAGACCTCACCTCAAACGACCATCTCTTCTATAGCCAACAAGCAAACCGTCGATTCCCTGACCAGTGTCTCCCTCGGCGTTTACAAATATTCCTCCCTGCTTGGAACTTTTCCTAATCTCCCTCCTCCTCCCATCACTGATCCCAGCTCATCGAATGTTTGCATGATGCAATTGTCTCAGGCTTTCCGTAAGCGGCCTGCCTCGGCTAGTCAGCAACCTCCCCCTTGCCCTCCGCAACCCGCTCCTAGCCCTTCATCTCAGCCAACCGGACCTCCTCCTTCTGGCCCTCCCCCTACAGCTGGTATCTCTGAACCCCTTTATCCTCCTGGATCGGTTCCCCCAGGCCTTAACCATCTCGCAGCCGTCCCTCCTGGTCATTTCCCTACTGGGCAGATACCTTTCCTGGCTCCCCCTCCCGGAGTATATTCTGTCCCTGTCATGGCCACCCTCTCTCTCCCTAACCTGACCTTGGGCATACCGGTGTGGTACCTCGATCCCCCAGCCGCCACCCCTCCTGGTCACCCCAAACCCTATATGGCTTTGACACCGGTTCAACCGGTCCCCCTCGCTTCCTCCCTTGCCACTGTGCCTCCCACACCTCCACAGGACCCTTCTCCTGTCATGACGGCTCCTGGAAAGAAAGGCAAAGCCCGCAAGGGGGCACCCAAAGACAAGACCACCACGACTGACCTGGCCCCTCCTCCGCCCGCAAAGCCTTGTGCCTTATGTGATGTCACCGGTCATGCCACCCATGCTTGTCCCGAGTTGCCCCGTATTCAGCCCATGGTCAAAGTCGTGTTCCCCGAGTCTACGGTCCCTGAAGCCTCCATTCCTTCTTCGTCTGTAACCAAGAACCCCAAGACTCTCCGCACCAACAAACCCTATTCTTTGTGCGGTGTTCATGGCCATTACTCCCACCATTGTCCTCACCTGACGCATTACCGCGCCTCTTTAGAGGTGGTCCGAGAGTATGAGGTTGAACAAAATCAATCCGCCTCTCCCATCCTCGCGCAGTATGCTTCAGGTCAACCTGAGGATCCCCCTGCTCCCATCGACATTCCCCCCCCTGATGTTCAGATGACGGAGTCTACTATAACCATTCTTTACCTATCCTCCTCTGTGAGACACTTGGAGCCTAGCCCCCCTGCATCCTCCCCTATTTTGTCCCTTGACCACCCCTTTCCTACCCATACACGAGATCACTCCACCCGTGTCTCGGTTGACCTCCGCAGCCCGAGTCCTCACCATACTTCCGATAGCCCTCATATACCACCCTCTAGCTTGTATATGAGTCATAGTCATCCTGCTCCTTGCACTCCCTCCCGTGGTTGCCGCCCGATGACTTCTGTGCACTCACGCTGCCGTCATTGCCTCTCCTCCCCTCATTTGTTGTCTTGTCACACCATTTCGCAGGACCCCCCGTCCACACCCTTTATCGGTTACGCCGATGGTGCAAGTCGTTACTTCCGGAATCTAGCCTCAGCAGGTTGGGCCATCTTCACCCCCTTGCATGCCCTTGTTCTTTCTAACGGGGTCTGCATTGGTTCTGCCACCAACAATCAGGCCGAATATGATGCAGTGCGTGGTCTCTTAGCCGATGCCCTCTTTCATCGCATCCTTCATCTGCACGTTCATTTGGATTCCCTACTTCTTGTAATGCAACTAAATGGTGTTTATCGTGTGCATAACCCTGTGCTGTTTAGACGCTATTTACGAGTGAAACTCTTGATACGTGCATTTGAAACCATAAATTTCAACCATGTACCTCGAGAACAGAATCACTATGTAGATAGTATTGCAAACCATGTTCTAGATTGGCATTTATCACACACATTTCATACAAGACAATAACATTCATAACCATCAAAAAACGATGCATATCCATAATATGTGTCGCAAAAAATGTGTTTAGAGTCCATCTACTCTGATACATATGACATGCCCATAACATGTTACAAAAAACCCAAAACTGGGGGCACCACATGCCCCACCCCTAATCACTATCTGGAGGATCCCGGGCCAATGGCTCTGCCCCTGCAGCATGTAGATCACGCATCGCTTGACCGGCCATAGCCATGCGCCACATGACACCTCACCATTCCAAGGGTAGACCAACACATGGCTCTATGAACTGGTCGTCTAAGTCCTGCCACCCGCGCTCTGATACTCCGGTCAACAACCTTTCGCATCTACGGCGGATGTCCTCCAGCAGGGCAGCTGCATCCTCATTCTGCGCCGCTCTCGACCCACTTGGACCTGTAGCTCCAGACGCTGCCGGTCGTCCCATATATCCGGTCGGTTTTACCGATGCTATATCTGCATACCAAAAGTACATGAATTAGTACCATCAATTACTATTCAAAAACTTTAACATGCCCACACAAGAATAGCAATCTGTCACTTACCATCGGGCCCCCAGACTCGACCAAGCGAAAGTGGCAGATCCGGATCTCCACAGTAGCTCATCCCACTATAGGGATAGTCATCTATGTACAATGGCATCTGATCCCAATGGGCAAAAAAATCCAGTCGAAACACTCGCCCGACCGCCCCTCCTCCTCCTCTGCACAGTAGCCGTCCCCAACGGCGCATCCTGGGCTCTCTCGGGCCCCCATCTGGAAGCTGTACACAAGGCCTTAATGTCGGGATCTTCTCAAAGAAGAAAGCGCACAACAAAGTCCCATATGAGCAATCATGGTTCACCTGCCGCCTGCATAGTGACAACTGTCGCTTTAGCGACACCAACATCATTTGAGCCCACCCATAGTAGGTCCCACCCAACACACTCTCCACTATCATCATCGCCCCCCCCAGTGATGTGATGGAGCACCTGGTTGCCCAGGATACGCAGCACAACTGCGGCCACTGCACGGGTTTCTAGCCTCTCTAGATCCCCGATCAGTATTCGAGTCCCCTTGACTTGGAGACCCGGTCGACAATGACGCTCCACGAACTCCATGATATTCCGCCCCCGCGGCAATACTGGCTGTGTGTTTCCCACCATCCCCAGTGGCGGGAGACAAGTCAAGAAATACACGTCCTAGTCCGTCAGTTCGATCCTGTGCCCCTCAACTACAAAGACCTCCTGATCTGGATCCCAGTAACTGATAATCCGGGCCAATAATGGTTCCCTTGCTCTCATCAAAGGGTTCTCCAAAAACTTGAGAACCCCAAATCTGGCCAATACACGGCGGACGCCCTGATCCGCCTGGATCTCTGCCCGTAGTGTCCCCAGATCTCTCTCTCTCCAGTTAACCCGTAAATCTTCCATACCTTCACAAACACATCATTTTTTTCAGCTTACAGATCGGGAAAACCATAACCAAATACCAAAACCCAACTTCCAGCCATAAAACAGCACCAAAACCCCCTCATCTCCCAGGTCGTAGTTTTCTGCCCATTTCTGGGATAGGTCGCACTTTTTTGCCTGAAACCTGCTTCCCAGGTCACACTTTTTGGCCCAAAAAGTGCGACCCGGCCGTAGAGATGAAGGAGGGGCTATTTCTAGGATTCTGGGCCCTAAACTAAAAATTTAATCCATCAAAATGCAAGAGAAAGGTTATGCCTCTTACCTGCAACTGACGGATCTCGATTCCAATGGTCGGTTTGTCCGCTACGTTCACCGCAAGATTTAGGGCCTTCTCTCCTCTCCACAATCACCACAGCAACAATAGCAAATGAGTGATTTTGGAGGGAAAACTGCTTTATTAAAAGAGAACCCCTATTTCTTCTTTCGACTGCTGCGACCACACCGTAGCCCTGTTGGACGAACCGTTTGCACCGTTGGAAAGCTCTCACCGAGCCCTCAAATGGGTATCTGTTAGTTTTTTGTGATATGATACTTCACCAGGACACATTTTGTCCAAGAAGGGTCACTTCACCTCTCCTTAAAATCGAATTTCCTCACTTACGCCACTTGTACTTGGGGCACCATCTTGCCTCCTTACTTGTCCTTGTTCGTGTCGATTTTCTTCATGAGTTCCCATCGTGTACTCATGTTTCCACGGTCCCCTGTTGGGGCCTTTACTACGTGGCAGCACCATCGAGTCGCCCTTGTTTAGAGCATCCAAGTTGAGTCATCATTCCCTCCATGGAGTTTATACCGAGTCCCTCTGTACCCCACTATAGCCCTCCATCCTTCAGTGCTTGGTCTCTCTCTTGTGTCGCACATTATGACCTTCAGTTCCACTGTCCCCTATCCCTTATGATATCGTGTCAGTTGCTGCCATGTCATTCATGCCCTTTATGCTCTAACAAGGGAAGTCGTCCATTCGCTACTCAGTCCTTCCCATTTTCACTATCGTCATTAGTGTCAGTCTGTTCGTCGCTCCACTACTTTCTCTCATGCCTTAGTTGAGGATGTCTCATTACCTCACCTATGGCGGACCTCCTTCTGTCGACATCAGCTCATTCCTTCCAGAAGCCAGGTCTAGAGAGCGGTGTACCTTGGTTCCAGCTTCCACTCTTGTTCGGTGCCTCGGATCAGGCAAAGGGACCTCTCGTTTCCCTTTGACTTGATTGTTTCTCCAGCTCCTTTCAGCATGATCGAGATCCGTATACTTGATGGTCCAGTGATCCAGCAGCAGCTCTTGATGATTCCCGGGTGTGTGTGAGATGTCTCAACCCTCCTGAGGGGGTGGCCCTGCAAGTAAACCCCCACATGCCCAGATGACCTATTCCTTGCAGCCTTTGATGCAGCTCCAGATATTTGATGATGTTGGCCGTAGCCACTTGTAGCGCCTCTTTGATTTGCATTTATCAGTCAAATTTTCTGAGCCCTTCCCCATTTACAGGGAGCATTTGGGTTGTATTTGTATCTCATGTACTCAGATATTATTGTACAAGTCCTGGCTGTTATCCCAGGCACAGCATGTATATGGGATTCCTCATTGTATTTTTATCTGGCTCATGATTATGCCAGCTGTACTTTATGGTTCGGTCCCTTGTTTACTGGACACACTATTCTTTTGTACTTTGTCTCGACGGGCATAGGTATGCCTCCCCTACTACCTTCAGCACAGGTACCCTCTCATAAAAAGAGACTTGTTGCACCTGCGAGTCTCGTCTCCTCGGGGTCTAGTTCTTCAGCACACTATCTACCTTGCATTTCTCTCTCTGACTTCCCTTTTGTTGTCTAGTGATTGAGCTCTTACAACGTACTTCGGTCATACGATTTGCTTCTGACACTCGCACGCTGGGGGGCAATCTGTTACACCATTTTTTGGTCATCTAACCTATTATCATTAGATGGACCCAAGTACACCATGTAAGACCAATTTTACCCTAAGTAAAATTGCTTTCACTATGTTAAAACATGAAACCCCAAAAGGAAATATTAAACAAACCTATATTTGTTTGATTTTCCTTATGGAATAATTAATTAAACCATAATTTAATTATTATTCCCAGTCATGTTTAACCCAAAATCAAAGAAATTAATTAGATAAACCTTTATTTATCTTATTATTTTCTAGAAATAATTATTTAAACCTTATTTAGATAATATTCCTTGTTAAATATGACCAAATCACCCACAAATAATTAAATAAATCATTATTTATTTAATTATCTTTCAACCACTTCCTTAAATAATTAAATAAATCATTATTTATTTGATTATCTTCTAGCCGCTTCCTTAAAAAGATAAATAAATCATTTATTTATTTATTTTTGACAAATTAAGGGATTTGACCCAAGTCAAATACCTTTTCCCTCCAACAAATATAATAAAATATTCCATAAAAAGTGGATCTAGATCTGGTTAACCCATGCACCAAGATCTAGAATGACCCAATATTTTGTTATAAATAGGAGGGTTTTTCCTACCATTCTTCACCTTTTGTTGCCTATTAGATCACTCTGGATCTATACACTTGGCCACCATTTTCTGCCATTTTGCTGTGTGAGCTCCCTTTGAGTTCCATTCTTTGTGTGGGTTTTCTACACCAACAAGAGAGAGAAATCTTAGATCTGAAGTGCTGAGGACTTCCAAGAACCCATCCCACTGAGGAGAATTGGATACGCCTTCTTGTTTTCCTCCCAGGTGCCCAATTAATATAAAAATTCTTTCAAAAATTGTTCTTGTCTTTTCTATTGGTATATGGATCAAACCCTTATTTTTCCTACTTAATGTCTTTCCATGCATAGATCTGGTTTTTGCAGCTCTTTTATGTCCAACTAACCGCAGATCTGAAGATATTGGCAGCCACTTTTGTTTTTAGGGCTATTAGTTATGCGTAGCTAAAGTGGTCCTTTTTCGTACACTTCGACAAAGGATTCATACTAACACTATCCATGTAGGACCCATGTTAAAAATTAGATTTTTGTATAGAAGGAACCTGGAAGCAGCAACTTTGAAGTTCCTGTACCCAAATGGCTCTTTGTTCTTCACATTATTTGTAGAGGCTAGTCATCTCTATTTGGATACTACTAATGCTTCTTTCTAAATGTCTTGGAAGTATGCCCGCCCATTCTGCACAATATCTCTATGAATCGGCCCCAATTTGGATATCACTCCCTTTCACTGCATGAATTTCTTATGTTGGGTAAACAGGTATAGGGGTTTAGTAGGTTCACCTCTGACCCATAGGTCTAGGCCATGGTCTCTTTTTTGAAAGTTGTTGTAGGCCTTATCTCACCGATTTTGGTTCTTAGCAAAAGGTAGGAAGGCCTGGAACTAAACGTCCCCTATGAAGGGGTTGGGGTTACTGTCCCTGTCCTCCTCTAGAAAGAAATTGTGTAAATATAATTCACACAAAAGATGTCAGACTTGCTCATCTTGCTCATTGCAACACTGGACAAATTCCTCAATCGTTTTAAAAGTGGTGGGCTTCCCTGGCTTGACAGCCTTGAATTTCAATAATAAATATCATTCCACTAAGAACAAAGCATAGTTAGGGGTTGGTGCCCTACAAGTAAATACATATGAGTAAAGAGAGAAAACCATACTGGTTTTTTCTTTAGCATGTTCCACTTGCTCCTGTGATTTCTTCACTTTTGTCCTTTCTTCCCTGAGTTGGGCAAAGGTTTTGTCCTCAGTTCCAGAAAGGTCCTTGAATCGCTTTAGTAGTGCCTGATGTTCCTGTAAAGGTACTACTTCCTTTCTGCACTGTGCCAATTCATGTTGGACTTGAATTAATTCATTGCGCAACTTCTGATTGGCAGCCTTTTCTACTAGGGGGGTGTAGGCAGGTGTCAACTCTGTT
Organism: Pinus albicaulis; assembly: GCA_034641835.2. Lineage (NCBI taxonomy): Eukaryota > Viridiplantae > Streptophyta > Pinopsida > Pinales > Pinaceae > Pinus > Pinus albicaulis. The sequence goes on from CM076574.1 coordinate 1,160,815,173, forward strand.
TGATTCCCTTTATCTTCTGTAAGTTCCATATTAGTCTACACAGAGGCTTCAGCAGTATGTATCAACTTTGTTTGTATAGAGGCTTCACTGGTATCTATTAAATCATTATGTGCATAGGCTTCAGCATTGTCCATTAGATCAGTCTGTACAGGGACTTTAGCAGTATCTATTAAATCCATCTGTACAGAGGCTTTAGCATTGTCCATTAGATCAGTCTATACAGGGACTTTAGCAGTATCTATTAAATCCATATATATACAGATGCTTTAGCATTATGTATGAAATCAACCTGCACATAAATTTCAGCATTATCTACTGTTTGGGTGACAAAATCTGTTTGGATACCCATGGAGGCCACTTCCTTCTCAGGCTTTCGAGCCTTGTTTTCTTCTTCCAATTGTCTCCTCGGGTGTTTTATAATTTTTCTCAATTTCCTGCACCTCCTGCTCATTTTTTGAACTTAATCTCAGCTTATTTTTCTTTTGGAAAATTTTTAGCAGGAGAGGGAGGAGCAGTGGATTTGGTTTCGGAAATGGTTGTGTCAGTTCTAAGGTTATCAGCAATGGTGTTTTCTTCAGGTGTCCAATATTTTATTTCAAAATTAATGTCCTGACTGGGTGAAATAGTATTTCCTTTAGGCGTCAAGGGAACTGTCTCAATGCTTGTATTTTGTTCTAATAGAACAGTGTCTCCTGACTGGTTTCCAGATTCAACTATTCCTTCTGTCAGGTCTTCCCTACTCATCCGTTCATTATCATAGGGGGGTAAAACCCTAGAAGCCTGCAATTCATCATGGTGAGGTAATATTTCAATGTGGCCAGAACTGCTAGCAGCGACATACTGGTTCAACAGGTCCCTCTACTCTTCAGATTGTTCAGAAGGACTTCCAATTTCACAAGATGCTCTCATTTGCTCAAAAAATTGAGCCATTTCTTCTTCGTAGTCTTGTAAAGACATATTTTAAGGGCTTGAAGGTGGTGTATGCGATGGTCCCACCTCATCTAGAAATTTCGAGGTGCCTTGTCATAATTGCAGCCTTTCGGACCATCTCCGCTTCTGTTACACAGCAATTTGTCACCATCCCTGCAATTCCCCATCCCGCACAATTGGAGGGTTCATTCCATGACCTGTGAGCAGTGACATGACTGGAAACCACTTTCATGACATCCCTCTGAACATGAGCTTTCATTTACCTAAAGACAACTCCTTGTGAAAAACCCTAAAAACACCCCTTTTTGCATTGGCGCGGGAAGCCAGTTCAGTACCCGCGCCAATGGGGGAAATCATTCAAATAGGGTGCGCCAATTGGCACTCTGTATTAGAGTCGCACTCGCGCCAGCCATATTAAGGAGTGTTTTTTTTAAATAAATGGCGAAATTTTCATCCTAACCAATCCATAAACTGGTATCTAATTTGAGTTGGGAAGTTTGGCTCTGGATCTCCATGTAGAGGAAGTGGTTTTCCACCTCTCATGGAATCTTCCTTGAGGATAGGGCCAATCCCATGATTATAGGGATCCCAACTCCTCTTCCTCCATCTATAAAAGCTTGCTCATCTCCTTTGCAAGCTAGTTCCCAAGAGCCATCAGAGCCTAATGCTGCAAGAGCCTTGATTCATTCCCTTAAGGCCAAATCCAAGCAAGGAGATTATTGTCGAGGCATCCGAAGAGAGAGTTTTGTCCCATCCCCGACAGGATTTTCCGAGACATGTTTCGTTGGCGACCCTCCGAAGGAGAATTCAGTGTCAGAGCCAGGTTGTATCCTCCTTTGATTAATTAATGATAAGTGACTATTGGTTATGGTTCCACTCATTTTGTTCATTATGATCATGAGTTGTGTCCTCTCTGAGTGACGCATAATTGTATATATCGGATTTTGCACTTGTGTTTTTTGTGTTCCTTGTATGTGCAGGTGTCTGATCACGGAGATCGTGAGGATCGTGATCTGACGGAGCTAAGGAACGGGAGTGCTATTTTCTCTACAAGCGACAGCGTTGGATTCAAGGTAAGCCTTCTTCGCAAGTTGGTTTATTGGAATTAGGGACCTATGCCATAGCGTGTTACGATTGTTGCTAGACCCGCTCTAGGCTAGTAGGGATCGCCTCTGTCCGCAGAGTGGATTTACCTCCACAATAGCTTCCCTGGTTTTGAGGTCAAAACATGGGCCCTCTTCCCTCTTGCTCTCCTGGGTATGGTTGTTATAGGTCAATTTGGGCATCATTCCCAATGACCTGGTTAACTGGGCATCATCTCCAGGACCAATGAGTAAGGGTCTATCATTCCCTATCATTTCAAGTTGCTACATGCCCTAAAGGCAAAAACAAGACAAATCAAACATGACTTTCATCAAGCAAAGGTTTCCAAGGTTTGAAGTTTATTATATAACATATGGGAGCTCACCAACGCTGCCTCTAAGGGGACTAAGTGCATTGCATATGCAGGTAGCCCCATGCAAGGCTGCTCTGCAAAGCACTTCCCAACATCTATGAGTGTGTTGGTCACATTGGGAACGAAATTCTCATTGTTCCAGAATCTCCACCTGGCCAGTGCCTTCTAGAAGAGTTCACATGTGTCAAGCTTCGAATCCAAGTGTCCATTTGACATCTACATGACTGGGAACATGTCTTGCATATTATTGGAAAGTCATTCATTGCAAAACTACCTTCAGTTCATCTATAAATTGAACACAGATCTGAGTGTTTGAGAAGGAAGAATTTGAGTAGAGAAATGCTAGAGCAGTTTCAATTGAGAGTTAGATTTGTGTAACAACTGCTGGAGATATTTATACTATTATGGGGCTGAGGATCGTTGCTAGAAGGGTCACTTCAAATCAGTCATTTGGTTGTAACCTCTCCTTCTATCATCAATAAAGAATACAACTTACTTTTCCCTATATGCATCTGTATTGGCTTTGATTTTCCATATTGGAAGATCCTAGTTGATTTATATTTTTTATGCTTTACTGATTTAGCTAACTAACTTGAATAGACATTTGTATTATTGCTATCTTCTATTGTTTTAGTGTTCTTTCTTGCAGGAAGCATTTCGCACAAACTGCTTGAATTTGAAGCTACAATGGAAGCGACAGAAGGAGCCATTTAGAAGCACTTGGATTAAAAGTAAGCCTCTAATCCTTTCTGTGTGTTTGTTCTGAGTTAGGAAAGGTAGTCATACAGTCTTTAATATTTTGTTCTAGATTGTCATCTGTCTAGGGAAGCGTGTTTTATCTATAATTCACAATTCTAGCCCAAAAAATTAGCGACTCTGATGGGTATAATTTCTCTTAGATCTAGGTGAATTAGCCTCTGATTTTCTTTGTTTATCCACCCAGTAGTTGTTACACACAAAGATTAAACTCTTTAAAAGCCAAATTTGCAAAGATAGTGAGTTAAACAATAGTGTTTTTCCTTATACACAGTGCCCAACGCACCCTTAGATAGGACACAGTGCTTTGCATATCACAGTCTCCCTTTTAGGCCTACGTTGCAGAGCACTATCTCCCCTTGGAGACTGCGTTGACTCCTGAAACCACCCAGATTCCTTTGAATTTTACTTTGACATTTGCTTCAGTTTTTTTTCTGCTGTGTTTTGAAAATTTTGATCCTCATATTTACCAGTAACTCTGTATACTTCTTCCTCCTTTGACTGAAAATTTGTTCAATCTTTGTTTAAAAAAAGGTTTTTCTTTATCATTAACAAGTTGATTTCAATGTATTTTTTATGGTCGCATTAAGAATCATTTTCTTTCGAAATAGGAAATTGTCGTAAAATCTTCATTTCCTTGATAGGAGAAATTGTTGTTGAAATCCTCATTTTTCCTTCAAAAGAGAAATTATTGTTTGTATTCTTCATTTCTCTAAATTAAAAGGCATTTCAATTGTTGATTTGGTGCACCTAGTTTATTTTCTGCATTCATAACATTAAGGAAACTGAAAAGAAAAACTTGCATTTGTATGTAGGATTTTTGTGTGTTTTGCAAAAAGGAACATTAGGAAATCTGCATTTAGTTTGTGATCATTTATTTCTTTTTCTCATTGATTTGTTTGCTCTCAAATTATTCGCTCTCTTCCCTTCGTAGCTAGGTTTTTCATTGAAGAAACTGAAAGTGAAAGATTTCTTATCATTTTTAGTTGCATTTTAGGAATTTTCCAATACATCGTTGCAGTGAACCTTTGAAAGGAAAATTGTAAGCAATATCAACATAAAATTAATCTCAATTTACCTAACAAAGCATTGGAACCATAACGATAACATTTATAAGGTCTAGGCTAGAGACATGTTCTGGCGTCGTAAAACATAGCAGTTGTCGTTAACTTGTCTGCGATACATTCCGAGTGTGATACCTCACTCCACGTATGTAAGTATATCGTAGCTTGTCCACGTAATTTCGGGTATATCGGGCAGTGTTACTGTACAATAAGTATAAAGGGGTGCTCTCACTGTGCGGTTTCGCATCAGACAACGCTAATACAGACTTTGGCCTCCACATACCTTCGGGTATATTTGGGAGGACAACTTTTAGGTGTTATCCATCCCTAATGAACCGAGTCGACTACCTTGTAAATTGTGATACACCGAACACATCATTCGAGGAGATTGTCTGCTCGTACTTCTTGGTTTGCCACGAGGTATTTTGTAGTTCATAGTTTCTTGGTAAACCCTTTTGCTTAGCATTACCCTTTTATTTTGTTTTTTTTTTTTTGGTTAAAATTAATTAGTAATCGCGGAAGAACAAAATCCTTTCCCCCATCGTTCGCGTAGATTAGCTTTAAAACCACCTTTACCACCAGAAGTTACTTGGTAGGCGAAGGCGACCACGATCTACCGAATAAGGTACAATTCATACCTTTGGTGAAACATCATTTTCCCATTAACCAGAGTTAGCTCAAGTTGTTTCTACACATCTCGGTTCGTCTACTGTTGTCGAAATGGAGTCTTCACAGCTACCCGTGGTCAGGATCCATCCAATCAGTGAGACCATACCTCCTAGACCCGACGTTGTTCAACCATAAATTGATCCAGATCCTGTCTCTTCTTTGCCAGAACATCTGAATCCTGAAGTCGAACAACCAAAAGTTGTTCCTACCTTGTTCATCCCACAAAGTTCTGTAGCTATTGAATCTCCCAGATCACACAGTCAACCACCTAAAATATACTTTGGGCCTGACGGTGAAATTCTTCCACCTGGTTTAATTGTGATTGAAGAAATCCCACAAGACACTACACCTTTAACTCCAACCCATTTTGGGGAGTACCTTTACCTGTACGAGTCTTTCTCTCAATCGACACCCTCTGCTTTTGTTGATCTTCCTCCTTTTCAAATTCCCATTGATTCAAAAGGGTATACATTTGTTCAAACAACCATGTCTGAACCAACATCTTCGGTTGGGCCTGCTATTCCAATTACATCATCTCCCGCCCTCACTACTTAGTCAATGTTTACCACTTCACCAGAGTCATAATTTCATGGTGGCCCTATGGTCCCATCAGGTTACAAATCATTATCTGGAATTTTCTCTGGTGCATATTCCAATCCATGGACTTTACCAATGTCATCATTCGGTATTTTAACTGGTAATCCTATCGTAAGTATTGAATGAGTTGATTCATTATACACATCATCAGGGCAATATCAAGCCGGTCCTTCTAGGTCTATTCCTTCAAGTACCATATCAAATGGACTTCCAACATTTGGAGAGCAATATTTTCCATCTTATTATCCTCCTCATGCTGGGGGGAGATATTTGGTCACCCAATATGGCAGGACACAGTCACTTTTTGGTCAATCTAATGTTGAAAATAATGTTTGTTAATGGCAACCCACTCTGCCTATCCAACCACAAATGATTTTACACTCGTATCAACCGGTTCAACCTGTCACACCCACTTCATTACCACTTGTTAATACATCTATACCCTTGTTACAGAATCAAAATGTTGTACATCATCAATCTTATCAAGCAAGTCCTTCAACTCAATATCATCAAATGTTGGGTCCACAGACTCCAAATCCTTTGATTAATTTACAACAACCTGTATCAGGAATTATTTATTCACAATCTCGTTTACCATTTTATGGGATGTCACAACCACAACCGAGTTATACATATCAACCGAATCCAAGTCATGTTAATTTGGGTTATAACATTGGTGGACAGAACCCTTGGCAGCCGCAGGCACAAATGCCTCAAATTTCATTTCAACAAGTATCATATCCAAGTTTTGGTCAACAGAATCCTCAAGCGTTTGCTATGCAAAACAACCCCTATCTAGGTTACTAACAGCAGATTCCTTATGTTGGTGCTCAAAGGCTATTGCTCAAGCAATTCCATCTTATCCTAGCTATTCTCAACCTGACCTTAATAGACAGTTTCCCTTTGTTGCAACTTTAGAGTTACCAAATTTAAATCAGCTAACTAATGATCCAATTAATTATGCTCCTTGGTGGCCGGTGATACCTCACAAATTACCCTTGGATATTCCTAAGTTCAATGAAAACCCTGGAGAAGATTCATCGACTCATGTTATGACTTATCATTTATGGTTTTCATCAAATTCCCTGAATGATGATTATGTTCGACTACGTCTTTTCCACCGTACGCTCATAGGTCTAGCTGCAAAATGGTACATTGAATTACCTAGAGCTTCTTTTGATAATTTCACTGCCCTAGCGACTGTATTTTTGACTCATTTCTAGTTACCCATTAGATATGAAACTGGAATGGAAATCTTGAATAATTTCAAATAGACTAATGTTACTCACATTTCTGATCATATCCATGAGTGGCGTCGTCGTCGATGAATGGTTAAGACATTTTTTCTGGATCAGCTCCTTGCTAAATGGTTCATTAAGTCCCAGTTACCATCTATAACTGAGGATGTGGCTAAGGGTGGTGTCGTCATAGAAGGGAAATTTATCTCTCGTGCACAATATTTAGACTTTATTTACACTCAGTCTGGCATGCTCTATGAAAAAATCCCTAATGCACCGAGATATAATTTCAATGTTCCTCCTCAATTAAAGGACTCTTATGCTGGAGACGGCTTGATAGACACTGCAAGAACACACCACACTACTGCATCTGATCCGACTCCTACTTCCGAAATTAATGCCGTGTCATTTGACGAAGGCAAAGGTGACAAGCAACCAGGAAGTAAGAAAAAGGGGAAATCAAAGAAAAAGCAAACTTCTAACCCACAAAAAAGATCATCTGATCAACTGTTTGGACCTCGAAAACCTCATTATCCATGCATAATCTGTAATGAGGAACACTTTGTTATGGATTTTCCTCACCATGCTGAAGTCTCAAAAGTCATCAAGACTTCTAATGCGTCAGTTGTGTTGACAAGCCCATTTCCAAATCCGGACACAAATATGGTTGCTACGGATCCAGCTCCTAGTTCCTAAGTGTTAATGCTATCTGTCACAAAAACTTCAACAGATATTTTGGTGTCAATGCAAAATAAATATTATGGTAGTCTGACCACTGATCAACCTACTACCTCAACAATGAATCCATCTACAGAATCAGTACCACCTACTGCTATTCTTGAATTGACAATCAAGCCACCAAAGGGAGTAATTAATAAATCGACATATAATACTTGAGCAAGAGCTGCACAAAATTATAATATAGTTGAAAATTTGGCTCAATCCCCTTCAGCTATGTCTGCTCTTGAGGTATTACAAAATTTTCCCTCCCAAAAATAGGCTTTATTGTCGGCTATTGGTGGAATTGATCCCACTGATTCTAATCTTGTCGTCTTTAATCATACGAGCTATGTGCCGCAATTACTAGAAGAATTGGCATTCTCCATACAGGTAAATGTTCTCAATCACCTTATTCATCACACTATTATTGATGAGGGAGCATCTACATGCATTATATCTCTAAACTGTTGGAATTCACTTGGCTTGTCGCGCTTATCACAATCATCAACGATGTTGAAGGCATTTGATGGATGTACATTTAATCCTTGTGGTATATTTAATAACCTGCATGTTGAACTTGGGGGGAAAATAGTAAATATTGATGTTGAGGTTGTTGATGGACCCCTTGAATATAATATTTTACTTGGAAGTCCATGGGTATATGTGATGACTGCTATTGTTTCTACATATTTTAGAATGATTGCCTTTCCACATAAAGGTACAATTACAGTCATTAATCAACTATCCTTCTTTGCCTCCGCTTCGCAGGTAACTGGAAGCGTTCTGTTCGTTCACATACCCCAACTATAACTTTAGAAAATTGGTGTAGGACTCTTAAAGGATTCCACTCTTATGGGAACCTTTGCATTACCGCCGCCAGCGACGTCGGCAGAAATTGCAAGTATAGAGACCTACTACATGATCTCTTCCACTCTATCTGGCGTAAGGAAGAGTACGAGTGATTCTGATATTTCTACATTGGATGAGTTTGTGCAGCCCATCCCTATTGAGTTGGCATAGCAATCAATCCATCTGGCTTGGGCGGAAAATCTGAAATCAGCGTCACCGAGTGTTTGGGTTGATCATTCCTTAGATTTTGGTACCCCATCCGATCCATTTTCCTCAACATTCTTGACAGATGAGAATATTTTGGAAGCTATGATGTTAGAGGGAGAACCATGGGAAGATTATCATCATCATTCCCACCTTCCTAATTATGAAGAAAATAATCTTAGTGAACTATATCACCCATCCATCAAAAATTTCTTTTCGGATTCTTTTCCCATTAATGCAATTGATTCCAAGAGAAATATTTAAAATATCAAAGAAAAAATTTCTATCGATATTTCGACCAAACTTGGCATTGTAGAGAATATTCATGTTGGTGTATCTTGTTCTCCATCAGAACTCGAATCATATCGCTCTCTTTTTCTTGAATTTCATGACGTATTTGCTTGGTCTTACGAGGAAATGACAGGCATAGATACTAGTATAGTTGAACACACTATTAATATGTATCCTGATGTCAAACTGGTGCATCAACGACTTCACCCTGTACATCCTAAGAAAGTCGCTGCTGTCAAAGTAGAAGTTGAAAAACTTTTGTGTGCTAGTTTCATTTACCCTATTCCGCTAACTGAGTGGGTTTCCAATATCATTAATGTCATGAAAAAACAAGGAACCATTAGAGTGTGCGTTGATTATCGGGATTTTAATCATGCTTGTCCAAAAGAAAACTATCCTAATCCCTTTATTGACCATATTATTGACGATTGTGATGGATGTGAAATATTTTCTTTCATGGATGGATTTTCTGGCTACTATCAAATCAATATCCACTTAGATGATCAACATAAGACAACATTCATATGTCCTTGGGGCACATTATCTTATAGGAAACATCTGTTTGGTTTAAAGAATGCTGGGGTAATTTTTCAGAGAGCAATGGATTATGCTTTCAATGACATCAAGCACATTGTTCAACCATATCTAGATGATTTACCAGCGCATTCACGAAATCGGACTGATCACCCGATGCATTTGAGAACCATTTTCTTATGCTTCCGACACTACATAATACGCCTCAATCCACATAAATGTTTGTTTTGTGTCGGTTTTGGTCATTTTCTTGGATTTGTAGTCTCAAAAGAAGGGATTCGAACCGACCCTTTAAAGGTTCAGACCATTCTTGATTTTCCTGCGCCGTCAAACTTACTTCAGATACATAAACTTCAAGGAAAGGCAAACTTCCTAAGGAGGTTCGTTCCAAATTATGCTGAAATGGCTAAAGAATTTACTCGACTCTTGAAAAAGGGGGTTCCCTTCCATTGGGACCAAGTTATGCAAGCTTCTTTTTATGTTGTCAAGGACACTCTTGTCCGAGCATCATTAATGTATCCTCCTAATTATCAAAATGATTATTTCCTATATATCGCCGCGGCCGAAACGACCATTGCTATGGTATTGGTCCAAGTAGAAGAATGAATTGAACATCCGATCTATTATTTGAGTCGTAATCTCAATGATACGGAAGTTAAGTACTCATACGTAGAAAATCTTGCCTTGGAAGCTATTCAAGTTGTCCAAAGATTTCACCATTACATCCTACTCTGAAAAACAACAATAGTTTCAGATTGCAACCCCATGACTTACATCTTATCACGTCAATTGCTGGGGGGGGAATATTCAAAATGGATTGTCATTTTCCAGGAATTTTATTTGGAATTTATGAAATCCAAGTCAAAGAAGTCTTTAGTTTTGGCTAAGCTTCTCTGTGACCTTCCCTCTAATAGTACTGAAACTATGTCAGAACCATCAATTCCAAACGAGTCTTTGTTTCTGATCAGATAATCTGATCCTTGGCATGGGGATTTCATCATTTATCTCCAAACCCAAACTTTTCTACCTAATACCCCTCACTCTTAACAACGACGTATTCGATACCAAGCCAAATATTATATGATCGTCAGTGATAACTTTATTGTCATGGTGTCGATACCATTTTAAGGAGGTGCCTCACCCATGAGGAGGCTGAAAAATTATTAAATGATTGTCATGTTGGGGCTTGTGGTGGACACTTATTTGGATATGCTACCACGCAAAAGATACTCCGCGTTGGTTACTTTTGTTCTACTATTTTTTGAGACTGCATCCTTACGGTCAGGAGTTTTCATGCACGCCAGATTTTTTATCGTAAAATCCACAAACCGCCAATGCCAATGCATCCTATTGTCTTTTTTCGACCATTTACGAAATGGGGTATTGACTTCATGACCTATAACCCTCCTTCGTCTAGGGGGCATGACTATATTATTGTCTCAGTCAACTATTTTACCAAATGGGTTGAAGCGATGCCTACATTCAACAACACAGGAAAAACAACTGCATTGTTTTTCTTCAATCACGTTATTACATGGTTTGGGGTCCCACAGTCTATAGTTATAGATCATGAGAAGCATTTTTGTAACCACATGATGTCTGAATTGACTGCCAAGTTAGGATTGTCACATGATAATTCTACTCCTTATTATCCATAATCAAATGGACAAGTTGAGGCTATTAACAAAATTCTTAAACGAATGCTTCAACGAATGATAGGAGTTCGTAAAAGAAATTGACATTTGATCTTGTACTCCGCCTTGTGGGCATATTGAACCTCGGTGAGAAACGCGACTAGATTTACTCCTTTTCAATTGGTGTATGGTCTAGAAGCTATCTTACCAATCCAATTTAAAATATCATCGTTAAAACTCGTAATAGACTTGTTACCTGACACCTTAGAAGAAGAAGCGCGTCTCCTTAAGCTCATCCATCTTGATGAAATGTGTCGTGAAGCCCAATTGGCCAAAGAAGCACATAAGTGACGTACAAAGGAACAATATGACAAAAATGTCTAGTCTCGCATCTTCTCAGAGGGCGACTTGGTCCTTCTTTATGATCAAGAATCTGATGTAATAGGTACAGGGAAGTTTGAGCCGTTATGGCATGGCCCCTATATTGTCAAAAGAGCTCTTGCTAAGGCTTCCTATGAGTTAGTTGATTACGATGGAATTCCATTGGCACAGCCTAGAAATGGGTTGTATTTGAAATGTTACTATGCTTAATCATAAGCGTGGTAATTTTTTGTATTATATTGTAATATATGTTGTTGATTTTCATTCACTATCTTAATTTGTTTTTAGAGTTTTCTTGACGTTAGTAATCCGCTTTACATTTCATCGTAGATGTCTGAATCTTCGGAACCATTTTTTGGATATGTTGATGGTGCTAGTCGTAGTACGCAGAATCTATCCTCTGCAGCATGAGCCATTTTCGCTCCGAACGACGAGTTAGTGAGTTTTCAAGGGATTTGTATTGGTAGATCGATGAACAATATCGTTGAGTATAGCGCATTGATCGAACTTCTCTCTGATGCCACTTAATTTGGTATTAACCACATAATCATAAGGTTAGACTCACAACTTGTGGTATTAAAACTTACTAGTGTTTATATTGTTAGAAATCCAACACTTCTTAGATTGTTCCTAAGAGTTTGACTTTTGGAAAGACATTTTGATTTTATTCAATATCAACACATTTCTAGAAATTTGAACACATTGATTGATTCATTAGCATATCAAGTTTTAAATAGACATTTGCAACACATTTAAAGAAAACATTCACATCATTGAATAGGATTGCACATTAAACATAAGAAAAACTCTGAAATCATATAGATAGATAGTTATAGGTTTTTACAAATTTTTTGCCCAAGACACATTGGTCATCTGACCTCAAAATGTATGCAAAATGTCATAATTAAACTAGTGGTGCTCGTGGTAACATGCTATATATCTAGCTATCCTACGAAGTAACCACATCTAACGGTTAGGAACCCCAATAGTGTGTCGCTGCAGTCGCATAGGAAGCTCTTCGATCCGGCAATCTGGAATTTTGAAGGTCAAGAATTCTATGTGTTGTTGAAGCTCAGTGAGAGTCTCAGCGAGATCAAGATCCTAAAGGACCGCTCTCCCGACAGCCCTCTCTGCTAGCACATTTGCTTCGCGCTCTGGTTCCACTACTAGTTGAACACGACCAACATCTGCATTACATCAAACATTTAGTTTAGTCTTGGAAAGAAATCAAAACACAAAAACATTTTATAAACCTTAGGAAAATCAAACAACATGGTCAAAAAATTCTTACATATTGGACCCCACTGAGCACCTTCAGGTAGTGCTAAATCTGGATCTCCTCGAAAATTGACGTCTGTGTATGCATATTCATCGATGGCGACAATTTGTCACTGTAACCAAGCAAAGAATGAAGTAGATAACACAACAGTTGATTGGACAGCATGCCGACCCATGAGTTCTACCCATATCTGCATCCGAGGATCTCTTGGACTAGCTATATCCAGTGTCGCATGTTGTGGTTGCATCAGTGGAATCTGTTCCAAGGTGAAGGATATAAGGATAGAGCCATAATTGAAATTATTCTTCCTTCCTCCCTTTGCTTTGTTCAATTTTTCCTTTATCTGAGATAGAACAGCTTCAGACCAGTTGAAGACTGTTGGCTCCATACACTCTAGCGCATACTGCATATATGATTTGTTTGTTACATGTAGTGTAACGGTTCCGTCAAGTTTAGTGATTGTGAAAAGGATAGTTCTCAAAGGAAAATCTCTGACATCTTGGATGTTTTTTTTTTCATATTTTCTAGGTTCTTCCCCTGGGTAGCAATACTGTAGAATATAATCCCTCACTGTCTCTCCTCCAATGGTAGACCCTATGAGAGAAATGGGAAAACCTCTCCTCGACAAACCTGTGATAAAATACACATCCTCAACTATTATAGGAACCGCTTGGTTCTTAATATGAGATGCCTCTATCTCTGGATCCCATGCTTGAACTAAGAACTCCAAAGGTTCTATTTATTGCCTCATACCAGACAATTTGAAGTACCTTAGAAGTCCACAATCTCTTAGGGCTCTTACATTACCCAGATCATTCAAGGCAATCATATCTTCTTCTTCATGTTCTCCTTCCCTCCATGTAATCGTCATTATAATCCAATGGAAACCTGAAACACAACCATAAGATCCATTAGATTCCATTTATTGCAAAAAACTAGGTCAATTTTTGGCATAATAAGAAAATTAAAAACTTAAACTGCGCCCAACGCACTCCCTGAAAAGAGACAGTGCATTTCACATGCAAGTACACTTTACTGTACCTACTATGCAATGTAGGTTTCGACATTCAGGGGCGCATTGCCCTCATTTTTGGCAGAATTTACCCTAGGGGCCTTAAAACCCTAAAAATTTGCAGAAATTGGAAATGAAATGAATACCAAAGGGAAGAGGAGGTTCATGGCACTAGCCTGGATCAAACGGCGACGAAATTCGTCCATAGAAATGATCACAATCAGCAACTGAAGTTCGGGGGCAAAATTAGGTTCAGAACTCCAAAATACAAATGGTAACTATGGAATGGTAAAAATAAATAGTGAAACTACTTTTAAATAGTCATTTAATTAATTGCAAGTTAAATTTATTGCTATGACTATAGTTTTATTATGTTTTTATCATGAAACAAGTATTTTTAATCCATTTTATGTTGTTCTGAACAGGAAATACAACTGATGAACAGATTAGTTGTGTTGATTTATTTCAAAGAATGACTTGACCACCAAGCATACTTTTTCTCCTTATTTTTAGAGCTTTGTTAAAAACGAAAAAGGATTTGAAGCGCACTTTTATCTCTTTTTCGAGCTTCTATAACAGCAAAAAGGAACCTTCAGAGTCTTCTTTCAGCGCTTTTCAAACTCCGATAATGTGAAAATATTTTCGAGCACTTGGCTTTTCGAGCTCGTAAAAGTAAATGAATTGATATCTACTCAGTATAAGTTTAACCCTTTTCTAGATTGAGATAGATTATTTATGAAAAAGGAATACCTTGGTTAAACATGACCAAGAGGTTCTCTCAGATATTATTTTACACTTTTTCGGATCTGAGTGACAAATTTACGAAAAAGTACTTATGGAGTTTTCTTTTGTCCTCTTTTTCAAACTCTCTAAATATGAAAAAGGACTAGGCTATCACTGTCATTAAGCTCGTTAAAACATAAAATAGCGACAGGATTTTCGATCATGGCAAGAATTGATTTTCATTCACCACTAAACTCGTTAAATTATTAAATAACAATACTTTTATTTGCCCGAAGGGTTGAATTATAGATCAAGAAAATGTTACCCTCCTCAAGCTTGTTAAAAAATAAAGAGGTACTGGTCGATAAATGACCGGGGAAAATTTGGGAAAAGTGAGCAAAATTTATTTATGGTAGCAAGTCGCTCTTGAACATGATACTTCCTTCACTCCAAGTCCGTGACTATTTGGGTTGGGTAATCATATTGAAAGTTCATTCACACCTATGGTTAATCATACCTTCACTTTGGTTTTGGGTAAATGCTGCCAACTCATCACAGTGTCGCCGATATGTTCAAGAGAAGTCATCCAGTGAATAAACTCATCCTTCTGCAATACTCGTAAACCTTTATTCTCATGACCATCATCCCTGAAAATTGCTATATCAAGTCATACCCTTGTCTCTGAAATCAGTAACTCTTGTTTTAAAATAAGGTGACTTCCTGTTGACAACAAATCAATATCCAGGAAGTTCACTTAGAAACATCAGATTCCGTTACCATGAGGCTTGTTACAGCATCGACAAGATCCATGCTTCTGGACCTTTGACCAAAATATTTTGTTTGGCGTTCGACATCAAATCGTATATTCACGCCTTACAAAATGTATTGCAGTACCTTGAGAGCCATTTTCATTAATGGTGGTTTTCTCGTGTTTGTTAAACAACTCAAATCATTGGTTGGTAATCAAACGATGTCTTTCCATGTTCGATGACAAATCATATATTCGCATGGCTAGACTTGTACCCGAATTATCGAGTGAATGAGATAAGAAGACCCCATATCTAGTTTCAGCCATCCAAGCTGCAATTTCAAGAATTTTGTACACATCATTTGTACGGGGACCTTACATACAGATTGTCATCTGAACATGGGCCTATATCTGTAGGCATGTCTGCATTGGCCAACATTCCAATGTCGACGAATTTGTGAATTATGTACATGTTATTAGATTTTTTATGCGCTGAAGATGGGAATGCCTACCCTCAGTAATTATGATCAAAGAGGATATATCATGATGTAATGTATTGTAAGATTGATGCAGGTGACCACTCCGCTTCGTCTCCATCCCATCACAGTGTAAAGCATCTCAATAAAATGTTTTTATTATTTTGACCTCATGCTTTAGGGGGAAATTGATATAGGTCAATTTGGGCATCACTCCCAATGACCTGGTTAACTGGGCATCATCTCTAGGACCAATGAATAAGGATCTATAATTCCCTATCATTTCAAGTTGCTACATGCCCTAAAGGCGAGAACAAGACAAATCAAACATGGCTTTCATCAAGAAAAGGTTTGCAAGATTTGAAGTTTATTATATAACATATGGGAGCTCACCAACGCTGCCTCTAATGGGACTAAGTGCATTGCATATGCAGGTAGACCCATGCAAGGTTGCTCTACAAAGAACTTCCCGACATCTATGGGTGCGTTGGTCACATTGGGAGCGAAATTCTCTGGAACAACAAAGTTGTAGGCTTGTTGACTTAAGTTATAAAATACACAAGAGGTATTGTAATAATACTATATTATATATAAAATGTATAAAAGATGATGGTAAATGTTACAATGAGGCCCTGCTTATATACCTATGCAGGTGGCCTTTCATGAATGGGCATGTCTTTTGGACATGCCCTTTCACTAACTTAATGACTACTTACATAATCCCTCATTGACTATTAATAATTATATTTATTATATTCGTTATGAATTATATTCATAACACTGCCCTTCTCTTCAGAAACTTTGTCCTCAAAATTTTATGGATACTAATTTTCTTTGCCTTAATTTCTCCCCAACTTTCTTCATTTTGTGTTGTCATCTTGAATGTATAATTTTCCCTCATACTCCCTTGTAATTAGGGCTTATCCCTTTTTCCTTAAAAGCTTTGTCCTCAAAGCTATATGCTCTCATAATTCCTTCTTCTTGTGTATATATATATATATATATATATATATATATATATATATATATATATATATATATATATATTTTATTAAATTTGAAAGTAACTTTATAAAATTTTATTTTAATTTAACTTTATAAGTTAACAAGTTAAACTATAATCCCTTTTATAAAGAACTTATAATAATTTATTTTTATTTTTATTTTATTAAATGCCTGGACAGTCATGTTTATCCCTTGTGGAAAGTTGTGTCTATCTATGGACAGCATGGAGTTTTACTATGGACGAATTGTAGTTTTTCTTGTGGAATACAGAGGCTTTTTCAAAATCCAATTGAGTTGTGCACATTTCTACGATATAGGAAGGATTAGAATAAGAATAATCGTCATGGGAATTTTCTTGATCAGGGGATGCGGCTGTGTTATAAATATGCCAGCAATCGTTATTAGTACCGGAACTTCCGAGCATTACGTAGGCCTCTAGGATGGAGGATAGCAAGAAACGAGCAACGGATTTATTTAAAAAAGAGACTTCGTCATGAAAGCTTCAGTGAGGAGACAGTTGATCTTGAGGAAATATGAAGCAACTGTGGCTGTATCTCAGGTTCTTGGGTTTGATTGAAGATATGGACTCGGAGAATGAGATGAGAAGAGGAACTGCACGCAACAGCTGTGTCTTGCCGTAGGTTTTGATGATTAATTTGTTTGGGTAAATAATGAGGCTCGACTCCGAAAGTAGATAGATCTCCATATGTGTGTTCGATATGTGGGAAATTATTCAGCATTTGGCGGCTTCGGCTATTTGGTCGAGCTGTGAGCGAGTGAGGGTCCTTAATCATACATTCCCTTCAAATTCGTTTGATAAAAACTCGATTTCGAGTCTTTTTCGTAGCCTTCAAAGCGATCTGGAGGGGGGCTCTTGGCTGCTCATTTCTATGTATCCGGCGAGGGGAGAAATATAGGAGGCGGCCTCTTTAGTTTCAAGGACGAGGTGGGTGTGTCTGATTCTGCAAAAACATGTGTTGAATTCTTAGAGAAAAAAGGGTGAAGACTAATAGCTTTTGTACCCAACTAAATCTTCTTCTTATCTGATAATTCCCTACTTATCATATCAAATATAAAGTGAAATAAATGCCCATCTCCAAGACCACCTAGCAAGTAACAAATCCCTTCAATTCTACAAAGAAGAGTAGACCGAGGGAGTACATTTTCTTTAAAATTCAGTCTTTTAATCAATTTCAGATGGGGAAGAGAGTAAATCCTAATGCTATACTCTTTATCCTCTTTGTCAGCTCTTGCAAATGCAGATTCAATTTCATCATCATATTCATCTGCAGAACTTTCTTCATCATTTATAGATTCATTTCTTCCAAAATCACTTTCTGCCTTTACAACTCTGTCTTCATTAGATTCAATGTCTTCTTCTGTCTCTCCCTCATTGTTATACTATTCTTTATATTTTTGTTTCTCAAGATATCCTTCTTCCATATTATCTTTATCTGAATCATCATGATCTTCATAATCTTCATCCACATCAGCTTCATCTTTTTCTGTTTCTTCAACAATTTCTTGACTAGCAGGCTCATCTTTATTTTTAAGATCATCATCATTCTCATAAATTGGAATTCCCATAACCTGATCCTCTTCATAATATAGTGATTCTTCATGATTAGCTTCTGAATTTTCTAAATCGGCTAAATTGTTCTGTTGACTATGTTCAATATTCGGGAATATTGGTTTTTGCATTAGATTTATCTTGTCCAAAATGGTGTTCATCTTCTGCATTTCCTTTTTATGATTGTCTCTGGACTCACTACGGATTTTCAACATTAGTCTGTCTATCCGATTTGTCGTGTCTTGAAGTTGTTTGATGTCGTAAAAATTTCCTGTAACCTTAACCTCAAGACTGACTAATCGTTTAGTGAATTTATCGGAATTATTATTGATCTTACTCTCAAGTTCGATCAACTTTTTGTTGAAATCGGCCATCATCATTGATGAAGACATTGAGCGGTAACAATTTCGAGGCACGGCATGTAACAGCTAAAGGTAGCCAACAGTGGCATAGATGCTTCCTTCCAGGTGAGAAGATCGTTGCTCCGATGAAGGTGAGAGTGTGTGGGGTTTGATAATGGTGTTCTAGTCATGATAGGGTAATGAAACCGAAAAGCAGGTGGCAGTAGTAGTGATCACACAGATCCTGAAGAGCGACTGCTCTGATACCAAATGGAACAACAAAGTTGTAGGCTTGTTGACTTAAGTTATAAAATACACAAGAGGTATTGTAATAATAATATATTATATATAAAATGTATAAAAGATGATGGTAAATGTTACAATGAGGCCCTGCTTATATACCTACGCAGGTGGCCTTTCATGAATGGGCATGTCTTTTAGACATGCCCTTTCACTAACTTAATGACTACTTACATAATCCCTAATTGACTATTAATAATTATATTTATTATATTCGTTATGAATTATATTCATAACATTCTTATTGTTCTAGAATCTCCACCTGGCCAGTGCCTTCTAGAAGAGTTCACATGTGTCAAGCTTCGAATCTAAGTGTCCATTTGACATCTACATGACTGGGAACATGTCTTGCCTATTATTGGAAAGTCATTCATTGCAAAACTACCTTCAGCTCATCTATACATTGAACACAAATCTGAGTGTTTGAGAAGGAATAATTTGAGTAGATAACTGTTAGAGGATTTTCAATTGAAAGTTAGATTTGTGTAACAGCTACTGGAGAGATTTATATTGTGATGGGGCTGAGGATCATTGCTGGAAGGGTCACTTCAAATCAGTCATTTGGTTGTAACCTCTCCTTCTATCATCAATAAAGAATACAACTTAATTTTCCCTATATGCATCTATATCAGCTTTGATTTTCCATATTTCAAGATCTTAGTTGATGTATATTGTTTATGCTTTACTGATTTAGCTAACTAACTTGAATAGACATTTGTATTATTGCTATCTTCTTCTGTTTTCGTGTTCTTTCTTGCAAGAAGCATTTCGCACAAACCGCTTGAATTTGAAGCTACAACAGAAGCGACAGAAGGAGCCATTTAGAAGCGCTTGGATTACAAGTAATACTAGCCACATTTATGTTTGATTTTATTATATATATATTTTTTTTTTATTAATTTTGAAAGTAACTTTATAAAATTTTATTTTAATTTAACTTTATAAGTTAACAAGTTAAACTATAATCGCTTTTATAAAGAACTTATAATAATTTATTTTTATTTTTATTTTATTAAATGCTTGGACAGTGATGTCTATCCCTTGTGGAAATTCATGTCTATCTATGGACAGCATGGAGTTTTACTGTGGGCAAATTGTAGTTTTTCTTGTGGAATACAGAGGCTTTTTCAGAATCCAATTGAGCTATGCACATTTCTACGATATAGGAAGGATTAGAATACGAATAATCATCATGGGAATTTTCTTGATCAGGGGCTGCAACTGCGTTATAAATATGCTAGCAATCATTATTAGTACCAGAACTTCCGAGCATTACATAGGCCTTTGGGATGGAGGATGGCAAGAAACGAGCAATAGATTTATTTAAAAAAGAGACTTCATCATGAAAGCCTC
Organism: Pinus albicaulis; assembly: GCA_034641835.2. Classification (NCBI taxonomy): domain Eukaryota; kingdom Viridiplantae; phylum Streptophyta; class Pinopsida; order Pinales; family Pinaceae; genus Pinus; species Pinus albicaulis. Next base: position 1,160,835,303 of record CM076574.1, read on the forward strand.
GGTGAGGAGAGAGTTTATATTGAGGAATTATGAAACAACCGTGGGTGTATCTCAGGTTCTTGGGTTTGATCGAAGATATGGACTCGGAGAATGAGCTGGGAAGAGGAACTGCATGCAGCAGCTGTGGCTTGCCATAGGTTTTGATGATGAATTTGTTTGGGTAAATAATGAGGCTTGACTCTGAAAGTAGATAGATGTCCATATGTGTGTTCGATATGTGGGAAATTATTCGGAATTTGGCAACTTCGGCTATTTGGTTGAGCTGCGAGTGAGTGAGGGTCCTTAATCCTACATTCCCTTCAAATTCGTTTGAGAAAAATTAGATTTTGAGTCTCTTTTCGTAGCCTTCAAAGCGATCTGGAGGGGGGCTCTTGGCTGCTCGTTTCTATGTATCTGGCGAGGGGAGAAATATAGGAGGTGGCCTCTTTAGTTTCAAGGACGAGGTGGGTGTGTTTGATTCTACAAAAACATGTGTTGAATTCTTAGAGCAAAAAGGGTGAAGACTAATATCTTTCGTACCCAACTGAATCTTCTTCTTATCCGATAATTCCCTCCTTCTCATATCAAATATAAAGTGAAATAAGTGCCCATCTCCAAGACCACCTAGCAAGTAACAAATCCCTTCAATTCTACAAAGAAAAGTAGATCGAGGGAGTACATTTTCTTTAAACTTCAATCTTTTAATCCATTTCAGATGGGGAAGAAAGTAAATCCTAATGCTATATTTTTTATCCTCTTTGTCAGCTCTTGCAGATGCAGATTCAATTTCAGCATCATATTCATCTGCAGAACTTTCTTCATCATTTATACATTCATTTCTTCCAAAATCACTTTATGCCTTTAAAACTCTGTCCTCGTCAGATTCAACGTCTTCTTCTGTCTCTATCTCATTGTTATAATATTCTTTATCTTTTTGTTTCTCAAGATATCCTTCTTCCATATTATCTTTATCTGAATCATCATGATCTTCATAATCTTCATCCACATCAGCTTCATCTTTTTTTGTTTCTTCAACAGTTTCCTAACTAGCAGGCTCATCTTTATTTTTGAGATCTGTTGAGATTCAACAAGATGGTGAGCTTAGTGAAAAGAGTCGCCTTCACTAAGTGGGCCCGCAGGCTATTTTTGGCGCAAAGTCTATTTTTAGACATGCTGATCATATTCTATGAGTTGCAGGATGCTATTTATGGATGGTTGGTCAAGTTGGAAAAATAGATGGACTTCTATTTTTATACATATTGGGTGGAATCTATTTTTAGATTGCCAGTCTAAAAGTAGATATGTCAAATATTATTAGCTCTTAATAATATTTGGACTCTAAACAATATCTTATTCTCTTGGAACACTTCAGTTAAGTGCACAGATGTGGCACAGCAGCTGACAGAAGGAATTATGATATTTCTGAGGGTTTACTAGAGCTAATGCATGAGGACTTCAATTAGAACTCATGTGACAGAGTTTGGTGGAGTTATAGAAGTAGTTGGTGGAGTTGTATTTAGTTTAACTGAGTTAGACTCAGTTGAGCTAGTTGTATCTATTCTAACTGATTGATACACTAGTGAGAGTGGTGTGAATTAATTAGTTAATTAATTCACTAAATAATAACTCATTAACAACTGAAGAATACATCAGTTAACTACAGTGCATGGATAGTTTCAGTGGATACTAGTGGAGAGGTAGGTGAAAGAGCAAGTGTGACTATCAATTGTGACTATAATGATGCATTGATTGCATCCAACACTCAGTGGAGATGCCAATGAGGATTGCGCAGTGCAAGCCAGGTGGATTTGAGTTCATTCAGATCCATTCTTCAGCAGGGATTGCGCAGTAGAGGTAGGCGAGCAGGTGGCAGAGATCGGTGCATGGATTTTCTAGATCGGACCTTATTAGTGTGTAGCGATTGTATTGTACTAAGAGCTTGACATGTTCAGCTTTGTATGAGGATTGTTACATGATCTCTATGACATATATTATATACATATAGTTGGGTTTTTTAGCTTCAGGATTTCCCGTTAAACAACTGTGTTAATGTGTGTGAATTTTTATTGTTTCATGTATGCATTGCAATTGATTTAATTTCCGCATGTGATGATCAATGGTGGAATAGATTTTGTATTGTCATGAAGTTAAAATAGTGTGTGATCAGCAGAATCTTGGATATATAACACATAATTTATATAATTTCTACATGGTATCAGAGCAGTTGATCATTGGAGCAGATTTTAATTATTGAAGCGATTGAGTTTTGTGCTGGTGGAATTTGAATTTGCTGCAGTGTTTTCTTGGTGTTGAAGTTGAGCATTCATTGAAATGTCTTCAACGAATTGCGATTGCAGTATGCCCTTGATGGCAGCTTGAATTATATTGCATGGAAGGACAGGATGGAGGCGGTGCTAGATGATAATGGTTTGAAGGAGTTCACAGATGATGAAATTCCAAAACCTACTTCTAGCGATGCAGCCACACTTGACCCATGGAAAAAGAAGACAGCAAAATGTCGAAGAATTCTATTGGAAGGTTTGAAGGATCACATAGTGTCCATCCTTCATGGTAAATCTAGTCAATTATTGATGTGGAAAGCTTTGAAAAACTTGTTCCAAAGCAGAAGCGACTAGTGGAAGTTGGCGCTTAAAGACAAGCTCAGAAAAATAAAAATGGAGAAGGGCGAAAGTATACCCAAGTACCTCACAAAGTTTGTCCAGTGCAGGGATGAGCTGGGAAGTGTGGGGGTTACTGTAGATGAAGAGGACTTGGTGAGCTTGGCTCTCCTTGGGCTTCTGAAGAGTTAGCATAGCTATGAGGACTCTGTCAATGGTCGGGAGAAACTGTCGGGATGGGAGCGACTTTGGTCGGATCTTGTGCAGGAGGAGATAAGGCGGGGTGCGAGGGATGGATCTTCATCGAAGAATGAAGATGAAGAAAATTTCACTTTGGCTACCAAAGAAAGGAAAGGGAAGGGAAAGAAAAATCCTTCTCAATCCAGTGTGAAAGGCAAGAAGCAGGAATTTTCCAAGGTGAAGTGTTTTCACTGTCACCAACACGGACATTACACCACTAATTGTCCACAGAAGAAGAAAAATAAGCAGGTTGCTGGATCTGCAGCTGGAGAGGCCTTAGCCTTGCAGTTTGAGCTGGATTTTTTGTTTATCGCATGCTTGGTTTCAAGTGTGATGGGATCGGTGTGGTTTCCTTACAGTGGTGTGTCTTTCCATATGACCGGAGACAAAGATTTGTTTAGTGATCTAGATGAGAAGGATCTTGGAGTGCACATCGAGATGGGCGATGATGGTAGATACAGTGCGACTGGTATCGGGACCATTTCTTTGAGAGGGAGTCTGGTAAACCTTTCATATTGAAGGATTTCATGCATGTTCCAGGATTGAAGAAGAATCTAATCTCTGTGGCGATGTTGGAAGACAAGGGATATGATGTTGTCTTTAGCGAGGGAAAGGCTTTCCTACGTAGTAAGGCAACTGGTGAAACACGTAGGATAGGTGTTCAAGTTAAGGACCTTTATCAATTACAGGTAGATGGCTGCACAAAAATGGCAGGCAAAGCAGAAGGAGTGGTGAGCCGGGATGAGGGCGAATTGTGGCACAGGAGATTGGGCCATCTTCACCATGGCGCTTTGAAAATTTTGTAGCAGATTTCTACCGGGCTTCCCAAAGGTACACTTGCGTAGTTAGATTAGTGCAAGGGATGTACCTTGGGAAAATTTGTGAAAGCCACCTTTCATGAGAAGGATAGTCGTGCCACAACGATCCTTGAGAGAATTCACACAGACGTGTGTGGACCTTTCTCAGTAGCTTCGACAACAAAGCACAAGTATTATGTGATATTTGTTGATGACTTTTCTCGTAAGTGCTGGATCTTCTTCATGTAGAAGAAGAGTGAGACATACTCAAATTTTTGTGAGTTCAAGGCACTGGTTGAGAAAGAGTCGAGGAAGCAGGTGAAGGCTCTTAGGAGCGATAATGGTGGTGAATTCATCTCTAGCGAATTCAAGGACTTTTGCAATGCAGAAGGAATTTGAAGAGAACTCATAGCGCCTCATAACCCACAGCAGAATGGGGTCACAGAGAGAAAGAATAGAAAGATCATGGGTGCTGCAAGGGCGATGTTGCATGATCAGGGCCTTCCCATCAACTTGTGGGCTGAAGCATGCAACACTGTGGTATGTGTGCAAAACCGTTGTCCTCATAGATTACTTGGCATGAGTACACCCGAAGAGGCGTTTTTTGGTAAGAAGCCTGATATTTCTCATTTGAAGATTTTTGGCTCACCTATTTACATTCATGTGACAAAGGATGCTAGGAAGAAACTGGAGCTGACCGCAGAGGTTGGGATATTTTTGGGTACACAGAAACACCCCACAACTATCGCGTGTATTTTCCAGACAGTCGGAAGACTATTGTGCGACGAGATATCAAATTTCATGAGGAGAAAGCCATGAATTTGTCGCTTGAGAGGGAGCTACACTTGCATGTAGATGAGGAGCTATTAGTTCTTAAGGATGAGCCTCAGGATCTAGATCAGCCACAAGAGGAGGTTCATGGAGTGGAAGAAACCACTCATGCAGTGCCAAACATCAGAGGGCAGAAGCACACTACAGAAGCTGAGTGACTGAATCTTGATGCAGCGCAAAATGTAGGAGCACCTACATCACAATGCAGATAGAGACAGTCACCTGACTGATTTACTGGATACATGGCTTTGATGAGCAAGTATATCGTGACAGAGCCATCCTCTTTCGAGGAAGCTATGGAGGACCCTGCATGGGTAGATTTCATGGTGGAAGAGTATGATTCAATTTTCAGAAACAGTGCATGGGAGATTGTCCCAAGGCTAGAAGGGAAATCAGTGGTAGGTTTGAGATGGATCTACAAAGTGAAGCAAGCTGCTGACGGGAGTGTCGAGAAGTACAAGGCAAGATTTGTTGCCTGGGGCTTCTTACAGATTCAGGGGATCGACTATGAATAAACCTTTGAAATTTCGCAAGGTATTCTTCCATAGGGAGCATCCTTGCTCTCTCAGCGCAGATGGGTTGGCACATTAATTAGATGGATGTGAAGACTGCATTGATTGCGTTCCTCAATGGATTCATTGAGGAGGAGGTGTACATAGAGCAGCCTGAAGGATTCGAAATCTTCAGCAGTGAGTCGCATGTGTGCAGGCTCAAAAGAGCATTGTATGGGTTGAAACAAGCACGTCGTGCTTGGTACACACTGATAGACAGTTATTTCATCAGACTTGGTTTTACCAAGTGTGAGGCAGATCCTAACTTGTACCAGATTGTGGTTGAGGGTAGGTTGCTGATCATTGTACTTTATGTAGAGGATTTGTTACTAACAGGTGATGAACTGTTGATACACTCATGCAAGGCTGATATTTCAAAGGAGTTTGAGCTGAAGGACTTGGGCCTCCTTCATTATTTCCTGGGATTGGAAATTTGGCAGCTGAAGGGTGGACTATTTGTGTCTCAAGGCAAGTATGCCCAGGAGATACTGGATAAGTTCAACATGCAAGGCTACAAGCCTATCGACACTCCTCTTCCTGGTGGTTGGAGGAAAGAGGATGCTACATCGACAGAGGTAGTGGATGCCACTGTTTATCGACAATTGGTTGGTTCGCTCGTGTATTTGGTCAATACACGACCAGACATATGATTTGCTGTTAACCAGCTTTCACAAGCTATGGTTAAGCCTACCAAGCTCTTTTGGAAGGCAGGAAAGCATGTCCTGAGGTATCTCAGGGGCACATCAGGATATGGATTGTGGCGTGGGAACCCGGTTAGATGAGTTGTTTATGGCTTCACGGATGAAGTGGAGCAGAGAGCCATGAATGAGAAAAAGAACACATACGGGAGAGGATTTTCGGTATCGGGTCTCTGACGGTTCTGCAGTGAGAGAAACGAGATACGTGAGTACTTAGTTCAGTGGAGGCCGAGTACATGGCAGCAAGTTTGGCTGCATGCGAGGCTATATGGATGAGGAAGATCCTGGTCGGGTTGTTCGGTTCACACTTAGATCCTATTGTGATATATTGTGATAATCAGAGTTGCATTAAACTCTCGGCTAATCCAGTATTTCATGATATATCTAAACATATTGACATCTGGTACCATCATATCAGAGATTGTGTGCAGCGGAAGATCATGTTGCTTTCGTACATTCCTACGGAGGATTAGGATGTTGATATTCTGATGAAGGCGCTCACCAGGAGCAAATTCGAATACCATAGAGACAGGATCGGGGTGGCAGATAATCCCTATCTTGTTGAGAGGGAGTGTTGAGATTCAACAAGATGATGAGCTTATTGAAAAGAGTCGCCTTCAGTAAGTGGGCCCGCAGGCTATTTTTGGCGCAAAGTCTATTTTTAGACATGTCGATCATATTCTATGAGTTGCAGGATGCTATTTGTGGATGGTTGTTCAAGTTGGAAAAATAGATGGACTTCTATTTTGAGACATATTGGGTGGAATCTATTTTTAGATTGCCAATCTAAAAATAGATATGTCGAATATTATTAGCTCTTAATAATATTTGGACTCTAAACAATATCTTATTCTTTTGGACCACTTCAGTTAAGTGCACAGATGTGGCACAACAGCTGATAGAAGGAATTACACTATTCCTGAGGGTTTACTAGAGCTAATGCATGAGGACTTCGGTTAGAACTCATGTGACAGAGTTTGGTGGAGTTATAGAAGTAGTTGGTGGAGTTGTATTTAGTTTAACTCAATTAGACTTAGTTGAGCTAGTTGTATCTAGTCTAATTGATTGATACACTAGTGAGAGTGGTGTGAATTAATTAGTTAATTAATTCACTAAATAATAACTCATTAATCAACTGAAGAATACATCAGTTAACTACAGTGCATGGACAGTTTCAGTGGAGACCAGTGGAGAGGTAGGTGAAAGAGCAAGTGTGACTATCAGTTGTGACTATAGTGATGCATTGATTGCATCCAACACTCAGTGGAGATGCCAATGAGGATTGCGCAGTGCAATCTAGGTGAATTTGAGTTCATTTAGAGCCATTCTTTAGCAGGGATTGTGCAGTAGAGGCAAGCTAGTAGGTGGTAGAGTTCGGTGCATGGATTTTCTAGATCGGACCTGATTAGTGTGTAGCGATTGTATTGTACTGAGAGCTTGACATGTTTAGCTTTGTATGAGGATTGTTACATGATATATATGACATATATTATATACAGATAGTTGGGGTTTTTAGCTTCAGGCTTTCCCGTTAAACAACTGTGTTAATGTGTGTGAATTTTTATTGTTTCATGTGTGCATTGCAATTGATTTAATTTCCGCATGTGATGATCAACGGTGGAATAGATTTTGTATTGTGCATGAAGTTAAAATAGTGTGTGATCAGGAGAATATTGGATATATAACACATAAGTTATATAATTTCTACAAGATCATCATCGTTCTCATAAGTTAGAATTCCCATAACCTGATCTTCTTCAGAATGTAGTGATTCTTCATGATTATCTTCTGAATTTTCTGAATCGGCTAAATTGTTTTGTTGACTATGTTCAATATTCGGGAATATTGGTTTTTTCATTAGATTTATCTTGTACGAAATGGCGTTCATCTTCTACATTGCCTTTTTATGCTTGTCTCTGGACTCGCTATGGATTTTCAACATTATTCTGTCTATCCGATTTGTCGTATCTTCAATTTGTTTGATGTCGTCAAAATTTCCTGTAACCTTATCCTCAAGATTGACTAATCGTTTAGTGAATTTATCGAAATTATTATTGATCTTACTCTCAAGTTCGATCAACTTTTTGTTGAAATCGGCCATCATCATTGATGAAGACATTGAGCGGTAACAATTTCGAGGCACGACATGTAACAGCTAAAGGTAGCCAACAATGGCATAGGTGCTTCCTTCTAGGTGAGAAGATCGTTGCTCTGATGAAGGTGAGAGTGTGCAGGGGTTGATAATGGTGTTCTGGTCGTGATAGGGTAATGAAACCGAAAATCAGGTGGTAGTAGTAGTGATCACACAGATCCTGAAGAGCGACTGCTCTGATACCAAATGGAACAAAAAGGCTGTAGGCTTGTTGAATTAAGTTATAAAATACACAAGAGGTATTGTAATAATAATATATTATATATAAAATGTATAAAAGATGATGGCAAATGTTACAATGAGGCCCTGTTTATATACCTACGCAGGTGGCCTTTCATGAATGGGCATGTCTTTTAGACATGCCCTTTCACTAACTTAATGACTACTTACATAATCCCTAATTGACTATTAATAATTATATTGATCATATTCGTTATGAATTATATTCATAACATTCTCATTATTTCGGAATCTCCACCTGGCTAGTGCCTTCTAGAAGAGTTCACATGTGTCAAGCTTCGAATCCAAGTGTCCATTTGACATCTACATGACTGGGAACATGTCTTGCCTATTATTGGAAATTCATTCATTGCAAAACTACCTTCAGTTCATCTGTACATTGAACACAGATCTGAGTGTTTGAGAAGGAAGAATTTGAGTAGATAAATGTTGGAGGATTTTCAATTGAGAGTTAGATTTGTGTAACAACTTTTGGAGAGATTTATACTATGATGGGGCTAAGGATCGTTGCTAGAAGGGTCAATTCAAATCAGTCATTTGGTTGTAACCTCTCCTTCTATCATCAATAAATAATACAGCTTACTTTTCCCTATATGCATCTGTATTGGCTTTGATTTTCCATATTGCATGATCTTAGTTGATGTATATTGTTTATGCTTTACTGATTTAGCTAACTAACTTGAATAGACATCTGTATTATTGCTATCTTCTTCTGTTTTAGTGTTCTTTCTTGCAGGAAGCATTTCACACAAACCACTTGAATTTGAAGCTACAACGGAAGCGACAAAAGGAGCCATTTAGAAGCACTTGGATTACAAGTAAGCCTCTAATCCTTTCTGTGTGTTTGTTCTGAGTTAGGAAAGGTAGTCATATAGTCTTTAATCTATTGTTCTATATTTTCATCTGTCTAGGGAAGCGTGTTTTACTCGTAATTCACAATTTTGGCCCAACAATGGTTATTCTAGGGAGTTCAATCTCTACTTTGACAGGGTTTTCTTTAGGGGCAGGCAAGGCAGGATTAACAAAGTTGTCCTAAGTTATCCGGTGTTTGTCTAGCTCATGAATGATGATTAATTTAATAAGGCCATGGTGGCTGACAACTGCTAGGGGGTTTTTGGCTTTTCTAATTCGAACAACAATATTTTGCAATACAGAATTTATAAAAAAATGAAAGTTAACTGAAATTTTTCGCTTGAGAACAACTAATACTTTAAGTTGGCGGGACTTTACCACATCCTGGCATCTATTGCATGTGATATATCTTTGAATGAACACTGCCAATTCTTGCCAAGGCTACTACAAGGATGCAGGATTAATACCCTTCCCTTTTCATTCTAATGGTTTTCCTGGGTCCTGGTATACTGATATTGCTTCTTGTAGAAGGACATGTTTTTCGGTCCATATTTCTCCCTCTGTTGGTAGTCCGGAGACCTCAGTGATGGTTTCCTCAGCAACTGGTATGTTTCTTCCTCTGACTGTCGTGTGCCCTTCCCACAGGTTTCGTAAGAACTCAACTATTATCTCTGTGTTAAACCCCTAAAGTCTTTGTGGATATGGAATCCATCCAACTTGCTGGAGAATGGTGCAAGTTGATTCGGAGACTTGGAAAGTTGTGGGTTCATTGCAAAGATAATTTACCCCCCATGGCTAATGTTTTATCCAAACTGGTTTCTTCTTCTGTCTACGTCTCTTTCAGCCCTGTTGGTTAAAACAAAACACTGCATGCATTTTTTCCACGTATATTATAAAAATGCAACCTTATATGGTAAATGCAATGAACTCATAGTCCCATCAGCATATCCAAAGGGAGTTGCATGGGTGATCCGCATGCTTATTCATTATGGATATATGTACCCCCTCCATCAGGAGAAGGGTATCCATGACCTTAAGCTTAAGAGAAGGGAAAATATTGCAACAATCATGAATGCATACGAGGCAAAGGTCAGAAATCGATAATCATCACAATTGTATGAGAGAAGGGCATCCATGGCCTTGGAGCTCAAGAAAAGAGGAAATATTGCAACAATCATGAATGCATATGATGCAAAGGTTAGAAGTTAATAATCATCGCAGCTATATGTCAGGTGGAAATGACCGAAGAAAGGGAGAAAAGCGGAATGGAAATTATTATGACAGGGTATCCTATTTTGATGGTGTAGCATGATGGAAGAATGAAAAATGATGGATTATGTTTGGTTTTTCCATCCCTTAATTCAAACATGAAAAGATAATTCATTCATATTCCATTATGTGGGTAGGTAGTGATAACACTTATTCAAGTAGCGCACTTATCTTGGAAATGGATTAACAAGAAATAGGGCATATAAAAGTAATTGGTTATTTTTAGAAAAACTTCCATAACACAAGTAGAGCCACTACTGCCAGTAGGCGTTCATAGCCTCGAAAATGTTGCTATTTTAACCCGGAAATGAGACAGAATCCTCTATTTAAAAATACACATTTTTCTTATTTTATGGAGAGATCATTATGCTGGTGTGGTGGCCAGATAATCAAAGTGTCATTCACTGGGATTGTAACAGAGTGATTAGGTCGGCTCATGATGAGACCTCTTGTCCTTCAAGCAATTTGAGCTGTCAAGAAGGTCACTACCCTGGTGTGTTGGCCATTGTGGGAATGTCACCTTTTAAAACCCTTATGATCATGGTAGGTCGTCTCGTGATGAGACCCCCTATTCTCTCTTAAAAAATTTCATATAAACATAATATTTTCTTTTTGAAAAGTAGGAATTTTTCTTATTTTAGTGAGAGACCACTGTGTTGGTGTTATGGCCAGATAGTCATAGTGCCATTCACAGGGATTGTAACAGAGTGATCAGGCCGGCTCGTGATGAGACCTCCTGTCCTTCAAGAAGTTTGAGTTGTTGAGAAGGTCACTTCCCTGATGTGTTGGCCATTGTGGGAATGTCACCTGTTAAACCCTTATGATCATGGTAGGCTGGCTCGTGATGAGACCTCCTATTCTCTCTTAAAATAAATTGCACATAAACATAATACTTTCTTATCATTTATACATGGAGGGAGGCTCATTAACTCCTCAAGGGTTAGGAATGATGTGAGAAGTAAAAAATAATAACAATACCATTAATACTCTTTATTCCTATATCCCCATGTCAAGGAGAATTATTACTTGAGAGTGTTGAAAGATATACCAGCATACGACTATGGGAATGAATTGTGTAATAATGTGTTTGAACAGGAGATGTCCAGTCTTTCATTGTATAGATAAACCATGTCAGCTTCCGGAGTAGAGATTTCCATCAAAGTTTGGAAGGATCACCATATTAGTAATATCACTACTTTTCTCCTCTTTTGGTGCCAATTCCTTTCCAAAAATGGATTTATGGCAAGGATGTGTAAAAGGAAGTGGTCATTCGAAAAGAGATCATCACAAAGAGAAAAAAAAAATGCTTGGAAAAGAAATCGGTCGTTCCATTCGATTTAACAACAAATGTTCAATAGGATTGGACGGAAGTTGTTCAAGAAAAAATAAAATCACACAAACACATAGTCATTCAATTGAATTGAATAACAGTTGTTCAATTCGATTGAACAACAATTGTTCTATTGGATTGGATACCAGTCATTCAAAGGTTTGAACAACAAAAAATAACACAAAAAAACATGGTCTTTCAATTGAATTGAACAACAGTTGTTCAATTCGATTGAACAACAGCTGCTCAATTGGATTGAACAGCAGTCGTTCAAAGGTTTGAACAGCAACAAATAAACACCAAAAACACAACCGTTTATTTGAATTGAGCAGCGGCTGTTCAATTCGATTGAACATCAGTTGTTCAATTGGATTGAACAGTAGTCGTTCAAAGGTTTGAACAACAAAAAATAAACACCAAAAACATGGTCGTTTAATTGAATTGAACAGCAGCTGTTCAATTCGATTGAACAGTAGTCGTTCAAAGGTTTGAACAGCAACAAATAAGACAAAAAAAAACATGGTCGTTCAATTGAATTGAACAGTAGCCTACAAGAAAGGATAAGAGAAAAATAATGCAGTGGTGAGCATGAAGAAGAAATGGAATGTACAACAATGAGAAAACTATAAATTGTAGGAGACCTATATAAAATATTTACAAGAAGAAATAACAAATTCTTATGAACTTAAAGCTGCGGGGCCATCACCCCCTGGAGAAATTTTTTTTATGGTGGGATCATCACGTACCTACTGGTAGAAAGACTCTTTTGTAAGTGGTTTATGATATAGGTGCACTCAGTGTCCATTGAATCGGAAGGTGGAGCTAGACCCATCTACGGTAGTCAAGGTGACGGTACCATTGCTATGTACTTCTCGAATTTCGTATGGACTGAGCCACCTTGTTTGTAACTTACCCGGGAAGTCCTGGAATCTGGAGTCGTAGAGAAGTGCCCAATCTGCTTTTTGGAATGTCTTCTTTTTGATGAGGTTGTGATGCCACTTAGCTTGTTGTTGTTGAATAATTGCAGTGAGTTGCAGAGCCAGTAGCCATGTTTCATCCAATTCATTTATTAGATGGAGTCTTCTAATATGGGCCTCCGTCAAATCTATCCCCACTTCCTGCGTTGTTCTTAGCATATTTATTTCGAATTCGATAAGAAAAATTGGTGTTACACCATTTTTTGGTCATCTAATCTATTATCATTAGATGAACCCAAGTACACCATGTAAGACCAATTTTACCCGAAGTAAAATTGCTTTCACTATGTGAAATAACTTAGTAAAACGCCTTTATTAAGTTGTTTATGGTCTAAACAGGAAACCCCAAAAGGAAATAATAAACAAATCTATATTTGTTTATATTTCCTGGTCATATTTAACCCAAAACAAGGAAATCAATTAAATAAATCCTTATCTATTTGATTATTTCCTAGAAATAAGTTATTTAAATCCTTATTTAAATAATATTCCTAGTTAAATTTGACTAAATCATTTATAAATAATTAAATAAACATTATTTATTTAATTATATTCCCACCATTTCCTTAAAATAATAAATAAATCATTTATTTATTTATTATTTATAAATAAATGAATTGACCCAAGTCAAAAATCCTTTTCCCTCCAACAAATATAATAAAATATTCCTAAAGGGTGGTTCTAGAATTTGAGTAATAATATTTTATTCATGTACCAAGTTCTAGACCACCCTAATATTTTGTTATAAATAGAAGGGTTTTCCCCATTCATTAGTCACCTTTCATTGCATTAGATCACTCTGGATCTATACACTTGATCACATTTTCCATTTTTGCCTTGTGAGCTCCCAATGAGCTTTATGTTTGTCTGGGTTTTCTACACCAACAAGAGAGAGGAATTTTAGATCTTAAATGTTGAGGACTTTCAAGAACCCATCCCATTGAGGAGAACCGGAAAACATCTTTCTTGTTTTCCTCTCAGGTGCCCCCTTTTTTAATATAAAAAATTATTTCAAATACATCGTTCTTGTCTTGTCTATCGGATGCATGGAGCAATATTTTATTACTGCTTAATGTCCTTTATGCTTAGATCTGGATTTGTGAAGCATTATTTGGATCAACTAATTACAGACTTAAATATATTGGCAGCCATAATTGATGTTAGGGCTATTTGTTATGCGTAGCTAAAGTGATCTTTTACGACGAAAGATTCATACTAACAATTGGCGACTCCAAACGAGTTTTATTTTGCGACCGCTGTCGTTTTATATATTCCTGCATATCTAGCTCTTTCAGACCCTAGGGTTTCTCTTCAGTTTTTTTTTTCCTATTTTTATGGTGTTTTTCACCTCTAAAACCCTCAAACATTCAAATTTTTAACTTTCGTGTGTTTCTGGCCCTATTGTGCAGGTGACAAACATCAACCGCAGCTAAGACGACAACTTTTTCTGAAATCCACCACCGAGAGACCAGGATCTACAGGTCGCACTTATTGGCCCAAAAACTATGACCTGGACCGGAGGGCGCACTTTTCTGCCCCAAAACTGCGACCTGGACTGAAAACAGGTCAGAACCTGCGACCTGCACTTTTTTCTGCAATTTTACAGCAATTTTTTTGGGTTTGTCTGAAGCTTCTATCAGGGTCTTCTAGCCTCTGTCTCTGCCTGTTTAGACCTGTTTCTGATCTGTTCTACTCATCTAAGTGGGACACTCGCCCCTTAGGGCTTTAGTACCCTCCACCTTTTGTGGACGAGTTTTAGCTGTTTCAGACGTCTGAATTTTCAGAGTTTCAACCTTTTCCTTTTCAGATCTGATACCTCATTTTCAGATCCCTCTAGATCAGCTCTTATCCCTTTCAAATCACCTAATATAGTTTTGTGTGGGCTTACCTCTAGGGCCACCTCTTTGTCCCTCCTACCTTTAGCTGATTTTCCCTTTTGTTACAACAACCTTTCCTCTGCCTCTTTGTTGTTCTCTGCACCTCTTTCCAGCAGGTTTATCCTTTAGATCCCTATCCCCCCCGACCTTAGATCTATCGGCCTCTTTTTCGCGTGTTTTGACTAGATTTTTTCCCTCTTTTTAGACTAGTTTTGAGAGACACCCCTTCTTGGGTTAGATCGATTCATTGTTAGCTGTTAATTTTCTGTTATTTCAGCATTATATACTGTTATTTGCAGATTTATTTTCAGCTACGCAGCACACTTTTTCTTTTACTCTCAAAAAGTCTAGGTTTAAAAAATTAAAATCAACACATGCCACACACTGACCCTAAGTGAAGAAGAGCCTGGTTAACACCGCCTGGCAAAGACTTTAAAATCAATTGACACTGCACCTATCTGCCCTTGTTTCGACATTGACCTCACTTGATTTTGCACCTCCTTGCCCTTGTCGGTTTTTATTCTTCCTGTCATCATTGCGCCTCCAAGGCGTTTATCCCAGAGACTTCTTGGCCTTCACCCTCAGTTTCCGATTGATCGACTTCCTCCTTCCCGTCGTCATCAAGTAAGTCCTCCCCCGAGTCTGCACTCCGACTCTTCTTCTGATTGTTCAGGTTCTCCCCCTACTCCTGGTTCCCCCCCTGTTACCTTCACCATCTCTGGTCCAGAGCCTGACGCTAGCAGCATCCCCGGCCGTAATGCTGGGACTGTTACTAGAGGAACCGTCACGGGAACTACCTCGACTGCTCCCTTGCTGCCCTTCATGGCAAGCCTCAGTCTCCCCGATTTCAATCAGTTGATCAATGATCCTATCCGCCATGATGTTAGTTGGCCTGCTATGCCAACCAAGCTCCCCTCCGACATTCCCAAGTTCGAAGGCCTTGCTGGAGAGGATCCCTCCAACCATATCCGATCTTTCCACATGTGGTGTTCATCCCATTCCATTACTGATGATTCCATCCTTCTTAGATTGTTCCAACACACGCTTACAGGCGAAGCTTCTAATGGTATGTTGATCAGCCCACTTCCTCCCATACCACCTTTGCGACTCTTGCCCGGGCTTTTTTATCTTATTTCCAGCTTCCCCTTCATTATGACACTGGTATTGAATTTTTGACTTCTTTCCATCAATCATCTGTGACCCGCCTATCCGATCATGTCCAGGAATGGCTGAGAAGAAAGAGACTATGTCAATCTCCTACCTTCGAAGATAGTGTCTACATGGACTGGTTCCTTATATCTCTCTCGTCCCCTATCGGGAAAGATGTCGCATCGCATTTTCCTCAAACCGAAGAAGCTGCCCTCTAAATGGCGTTAAAATATGACCTGATCTACACTCAGACGGGTTATGTTTATACTATTCTACCTGATCTCCCCAGACCCGGTGATGCCCATACTTGGGGGCACCTCATGCCACCGACAGTATCGTTGGAGCTATCTCTCATACATACGCCCAACCTCCCATGGGTTATGGTTTTCATGGGGGGGGGGGGGGGGGGGGGGGGGCAGCACCTCCCGCACTTTTTCCCCTCCCGGTAACATGTCTCTAGGATACGGCATGCCCCATTTTTTGGCCCAACCTCCTACTTACCACACTGTTACCCAACCCCCTTATTATCCGTATCCATAGCTTGGTGCTCCAGCTCCTCCACCATCAGCACCTCTGCCTCCCTTGCCTTCTCAACCCCCGCAACAGCAGTCACCGCCCCCTCACGAGCAGGTGGATGCACAGCAGGGATTTGTGGCTACCCAACCACCTGACGGACAGGTGGCTACTCAACCTTCCCCTTTTGGTTCCTTCGATTACTAGATCCTCATGATGAACTCTGATCAACCTTTACCTATCGACCTTAACCTTCAAACTCGGTCTCGTCAGTACCCCAAGTCTCCCGCTCCGTCTGTCCCCGAGTCACCTTCTTCAGGTTCTACAGAGCCTCTTTCGACATCTAATGGTCCCTTGCATATCCCTCAGCCCAAATTTGAGGTTCATACCAAGATTCCTAAGGGCCCATTGTTGAGCCTTAGAATTGCCTTCTCTTTTACAAACCTTCACTTCATTTCATCATTATTTTATCACTTCATAAGCCTAAAATCAATGAAGAATGATTAGGATTGCTTAAAGGTTACATGAAATTGATTAACATATTGTATTTTCATGATTTTTGCTATTTTAACAATTTTCTGCAAAATAGCTACAGAATACAGGCATTCCGTAGCTGACCGCGCATTCCGTAGCTGATCCCGCATTCCGCAGCTATTTTACAGTTTGAGTGGGTTACAGGTGTCGTCTCAAAGAAAGGCACATATGGGAAAATTCCAGACTTCATCCACATCATTCCTTGCTCCCTACAAAGTCTGAGCACAATTCTACATGTGGTTATGCACGTGGGAAACCAAAACCAAGAGGTAGAGTTCTACCGGGACACAGACTCTACAGCTGTCTGCAGCAAAGTACGCAGCCTTCAATAAGAGTTTTAATTCGAATAGGAATGGGAAAGACAGTAATCCCTGCATTATCTCAAGTTCTATTATGTAATTTCATTATAAATATGACTTGGGAGACCAAGCAACGCTGGTTAGATCTTGGTTAGTTTTTTGGCTTTTTCTGCTAGATTTCAGAACCGTGAATACTCTGTTTTTAGTCATTTTCTCCTTTAATGAAAGAAGCATCATTCTGTTGCATGAGCTGAGTCAATTTTGAGTTAGATTGCATGCTACCAGGTGGTGGAGGGCCCCTACCTCCTGTGCAGCTCTGTTTTTATAATTTAGATAAGTATTTTAGCTCTGTTTTCACAGTTTAGATAAGTATTTACTTTCAGTCTTATGTTTATGTTTCAATTGCATTGAGTTATACAACCTGAATTGTTCTAATAAACTTTTCGAACATATTATTCATGATGAACAAGATGGACTGTGTAATTTCATAGAGTAATGGCATGTCAATTTCAATAGAATACTCCGGAGGTAGAATGCATGTGGTTCAACTTTGTCCTTTCTTTTCAAGTATGATAATGGCTCTTTAGTTTAATATTGTTCATTGTAGATTAATAGCATCTTAGTTTAGTTTTAACTCATTGCTTTAACACTTCAAGTTTAGTTGTTGTCCATTGTAGCTTACTTTGTCTTAGTTGATAAATTCAATCTCACAGGCTTAATTATTTACAAAACTTCTTTTGTTCAAAATTCATACTCATACACAATTATCTAGACAAAAAATAGTATTATTATAAGGTCTGGAGTATTTTGCAGCTTCTTTATCATTTCACAAACAAGCCTCTTTCTCAAAGACTATTTTTGAAAGGAAATCTATAACTTTTGAGAAAGGTTTAATGGTGTTAAATTGAGTTGCAAAACAGAGGTAGAAACTAGTTTAGAGTAGAAACTTTACCTTGTTACAAATATTCTTTTCCACATATTTTCCAATAAATCTTTATTCATGGATAAATATGTTGTACATTGTAAGTTATCTGTTTGATTAGTGATTTAGGAGAAAACTTCATTTACACTTAGCTTGTTCATTTCTCAGGTTCATTTCAATTTCATGTTGTGAGTTTACAATAGAGTCATTATCAAGCTTTGTATTTGTTGGTTGCTAGTCATAGTTAGACTCTGTTTTGTTTCAGAATTTGCATTTGTTTACCATCATAGTTTAGGCTTCACTCTGCTTTGACCAATAGTTTCCCTTCATTTAGCACTTAGTTCTTTTCCTTTTCAAAATAAAACCATAAAACCAAAAACATCAGAAAACACTAAACACAACGTAGTGGGAAATAGATACCTAGGCACATATAGTGCACCACACTTCAGCAGTTTACTGACCCTGGTTGACAATTAATGAACTCAATTTAGGAGACTAGGTTGAGCACAAACACCCATTACGTCGAAATGCTGCTTCTGGTCGAGCTGCTCATTCATATAGCATAGTAGATGATTTGGCGCAGTCTCCTGCTGCCATTTCAACACTGGAACTCCTCCATTCATGTCCTTCTCAAAATAAGGCTCTACTATCCGCCATGGGCGCTGTAGATCCTGCTGATGACCAATTGATCGTTTTCGACACCCGTCAATCAGAACATCCTCCCCTTCCTGCTTCCGTAGCTTTCCAAATCCCAGTGAAAATCCGGAATGCTCATGTTTCTCGGTGTATTATTGATGAGGGGGCATCCACCTGTGTGATTTCTGCTTCAGTTTGGAAACAAATCGGATCTCCTGAGCTGGCCCCTTCCACAATCACCCTTCATGCATGGGACGGCCATGCCTCCCAACCCATTGGCCTATTCCGTAATTTCCCTATCACTCTTGCGGGCAAAACTGTTTGCGTTGACATTGAAGTCATCGATGCCCCTCTTGATTATAACATTCTTTTGGGGCGTAGCTACACCTATGCCATGTCTGCTGTCCCATCCGCGGTCCACCGCAAGATGTTTTCCCTCATAATGGAAAGATAGTCACCATTGACCAGTTGACATATCATGAGCCAAAATCTCAGACCTCCCCTGAGTCAACCATCTCTTCTGTAGCCCATAAGCAAACCGTCAATTCTTTGAACAATGTCTCCCCAGGCGTCTACAAAGACTCCTCCTTGCTTGGAAATTTCCCTGGTATTCCTCCTCCTCCTGTCTCTAATCCCAGCTTAGCAAATATTTGCATGATGCAATCGTCTCGGGCTAACCTTAAACGGCCCGCTTCGGCTAGTCAGCAACCTCAACCTCAACCTCACTCACCGCAACCTACTCCTAGCCCTTCGCCTCAGCCAACCAGACCTCTTCCTTCTGGCCCTTCTCCTACAGCTGGTACCCATGCGCCCCTCTATCCTCCTGGGTCAGTTCCACCAGGTCTCAACCATCTTGGAGCCGTCCTTCCTGGCCATTACCCTGTTGGTCAAATACCTTTCCTTGCTCCCCCTCCCGGAGTCTCTTCGGTTCCCATCATGGCCACCCTCTCCCTCCCCAATTTGACCCTGAGCATACCTGTCTGGTACCTTGACCCTCCAGCCACTACCCCGCGTAGTCAACCCAAACCTTATCTTGCTTTGACCCCGGTCCAACTGGTCCCCATGACTTCTCCCGCTGCAACAGTGCCTCAGTCACCTCAACTGGAACCACCCCCTGTTGCGACCGCTTTGGGTAAGAAGGGCAAAGCTCGTAAGGGGGCATCAAAGGACAAGGTTGCCCCGATAAACCCTGCCCCTCCTCGAACTCCAAAGCATACCATCCAGTGTGCTTTGTGTGATGTTGTCGGTCACACCACCCATACTTGTCCTGAATTGCATCATCTTAAGCCCATGGTTAATGTTGTGTTCCCTGAGTCTATGGTCCCAGAAGCCTCTGTTCTTTCCGCGACCGTGGCTAAGAACCCCACGACTATTCACACCAACCACCCCTATGCTTTGTGTGATCTATATGGCCATTACACCCATCTTTTTCCCCGCCTCAAGGACTTCCGCACCTCTCTAGCCGCGGTCCACCAATTCGAGGCCAAGTGCAACGAGTCCACCTATCCCCTATTTGCGCATTTTGCTTCGACAGAACTACTAGACATGACAGCTCCCATTGACATTCCCCCTCTTGATGTCCAGATGATGGAGCCTTCGTCCACCATCTTCTACCTATCATCATCCATGAGACCCTCGGGGAACATTCCCTCTGAATCCTCCCCTATTGTTTCACCTGACCTTCCTTCAGCAATCACCCTGGGCTCGACATCAGTAGATCCTTTATCTTCTTACTCTTTTGTCACCCCTTGTGACGATGTGCATGTGAACCTCTCTTCTCATGATGATGAGTCAGGTAGCTTTGCCGCATCAGGTGGTCTTTCTTCCACCAGTCACCCCATCTTCTATCACGCTGACGACATTATGGAAGAAATCCCCACCCCTGACTTTATCTATTCCCCCTTACATCAAACCCATGCGTTCTCATCACATACACCTCGTGTACATTACATTGAAACCCCATATTTGGGTAAGGGGGCACCCATATTTGAGAGACCAGGAGAAGCAATTCTCCACAACTCTCCTAGTGTATCTAGTCATGTCGACTTTAGCACCATTATTCTTCCACATTTAGACGAACCTCTAGAGTCCCATATCACTTCAGATCACTCTAGGGATGATACCCCTTATCGTTCCTTCATCTTACATTAGCAACCCAGTCTCTTAGACATTGTTGTTGACCAACCTATGGGTTTTCTAAGAGAGCATCAGTTCATTATCTCCAAATCCTCTCTTTGGGATAATGACACCAGGTATGCCAACCCGGAAACTTAAGTCCATTTGATTCATATATGCAGTACTAAAAGAGATTGGTAATCCTCCATTTCCTTTCTCATACTACATAACCATAACAAAAACAAATGGCGCACCACATCATTAAAATGTGTTTAGATTCCCCTTTATACATTTTGGCATGACCACAACATGCTTGGGGGCACCTATGCCCCTCAACCATAACCCTCCTCAAAATTGAATTTCTTCACTTGCAACACTCATACTAGGGGCACCACTTGGCCTCCATACTTTTCCATGCTCGTGTTGATATTCGTCATGAGATACCCTATTGTACTCATGTTTTTATGGTCCCCCATTGGACCTTTACTGTGTGGCAGCACCATCAATTCCCCCTTGTTTAGAGCATCCGAGTTGAGTCATCATCAGTCATGGAGTCTATCTCGAGTCCCTTTGTATCCCGCTATAGTCCTCCATCCTGCATTGCTTGGTCCCTCTCTCGTGTTGCACATTATCGCCTTCAGTACCATTGTCCCCTATCCCTCATGATATTGCGTCAGTCGCTGCCAAGCCATTCATGCCCTTTCTGCTCTAACAAGGGAAGTTGCCCATCCGCTACTCAGTATCCCTCATTTCATCATCATCATTAGTGTCTATCTGTTAGTCGCTCTACTATTTTCTCTCGTGCCTTAGTTTGGGATCCCTTATTGCCTCACCTATGGCGGACCTCCTTCTGTCGACATCAGCTCATTTACTCCAGAAGCCAGGTCTAGAGGGCAGTGTACCTTGGTTCGAGCTCCTTTCAGCAGGATCGTGATCTGTATACTTGATGGTCCAGTGATGCAGCAGCAGCTATTGGTGATTCTTGGGTGTGTGTGAGGTGTCTCAACCCTCATGAGGGGGTGGCCCTGTAGGTAGCCCCCCACATGCCTAGATGACTTCTTCATTTCAGCCTTTGATGCAGCTCCTTCCATTTGATGATGTCGGCCTCAGCCGCTTGCAGCTCCTTTCCGATTTTCATGTATCAGTCAGATTTTGCGAGCCCTTCCCCGTGTATAGGGGGCATTTGGGTTGTATTTGTATCTCATGTACTAAAATATTATTGTATAAGTCTTGACTGTTATTCCAGGCACAGGATGTATGTGGGATTCATCATTCTATTTTTCTGGCTTGTATTTATGCCAGCATGTACTTTATAGTTTGGTTCCTTGTTTACTGGACATACTATTCTTTTGTACTTTGTATCGGCGGGCATAGCTATGCCTCTCCCGCCGCCTTTAGCACGGGTACCACTTCATAAATTAGAGACTTTTTGCACCTGTAAGTCTCGTCTCCTCAAGGTCTAGTCCTTTAGCACATTAGACTACCTTACATTTCTCTCTCTGACTTCCCTCTTGATGTCTAGTGATTGAGTTCTTACAACGTACTTCGGTCATACAATTAGCTCCTAACACTCGTATGTTGGGGGGCAATCTGTTACACCATTTTTTGGTCATCTAATCTATTATCATTAGATGAACCCAAGTACACCATGTAAGACCAATTTTACCCTAAGTAAAATTGCTTTCACTATGTGAAATAACTTAGTAAAACAACTTTATTAAGTTTTTTATGGTCTAAACAGGAAACCCCAAAAGGAAATAATAAACAAATCTATATGTTTTTATATTTCCTGGTCATATTTAATCCAAAACAAGGAAATCAATTAAATAAATCCTTATCTTAGTATAAATTCTTTCGATAATAATCACATGCACTGGAACGTGGTCGACGCGTTTTGAACCAACCAGTGTGGTTCATCATCAGGACTATGTGAGAGATCAGATCCAGACATTAAGCATAAATAGATGTAGAAATGGCCCAACTAGTTTGACTTTGAACAAGTAAATATTCCAATATTTATTTAATTTAATTAATTTTTATTTATTTATTTATTTATTTATTATTATTTTATTTATTTATAAATTATTTAATATATTTATAAAACTAATTAACCAATTAATTAAGTAATTTAACAAATCACAGTGTATATATGTATATTTTTCTTACTAATTTATTTGATTAAATTATATAATAATCAATTATTATTATTAATTAAAATATATATAATTAATTATTATTCATATAATTTAATTATAACAAACTACCTATCAAATAATCAAACACTAAGTTAAAAATAATAATAATAAAAATTAAAATAAAATAAAATAAATAAATAAATAAATTTTATGTATATATTAAGCATAATAATAATTTCAAAAAATATATATTAAAAAAAAAATTAAAAAAAAAAAAATATATATATATATATATATATTAGAACGAAAATAAAAAATAATCCATTAAAAAAAAAAAAAAAACAACGAAACAAAACAAAACAAAAAAAACAAAAAAACAAAAACAAAACAAAAAATAAAATAATAATAAAAATAAATAAATAATAATAAAAATAAATAAATAAAAATAAAAACAAATAAATAAATAAATAAAAATAAATCAAGAATATAAGGCAGGAATCCAGCACCTGCTGATATTCCAACCGTCATCTCTATTGAGATTAACGGGCCTTTTCTCAATTTCAATGGCCTCTCTCAACTTACGATGATGGAAATGGTCAATTCTCGCAACGACCTTAGCATCTTCTATGCAACACATGATGGTTAGTATTTTCTGCATGTTCAGCTAAAGCGGACGAGCGAGATCTTCTGTGCTTGATATCAGCAGCATGCTCACAGAGCCTTTGATTAATGGATCGACCAGTCTCACCAATGTAAGGAGTCCCACAAGAACAAGGAATGATGTAGACACCTTTTCCATCTCTGGGGTCAATCGGATCTTTAACCGATTTTAAAGAACCACGAATTGTATTAAGGGGCTTGAAATAAGATGATACCTTATGCTTTTTAAGGATCTTAGCAATCTTATCAGTGGTACCCTGGATGAATGGAAGGCTGGCACTACCACACCATTCACTAGGCTCTTTTTTATTTTATTTTTAACAGAAGGACCTTTTTCCGCTTTAAGGAAAGCTTTGAGGCCCTGCGACATACTATAACCATTATTACAAAAGACATTCAACAGATGGATCTTTTCCCTCTCAAGGTGAGACTCATCAGAGATTCTCAGCGCCCTAGTGGCTAAGGTGCTAAGGACTCCTAATTTTTTAGCAGGGAAATGGTGGGAGCTAGCATGAAGATATTGCTCAGTATGAGTTTTCTTACGAAAAACTTGATGGGAGAAATAACCATCATCATTTCTAGAGATAAGAACACCAAGGAAAGGAAGGCTACCATCCACCTCATGTTCCATGGTGAATTTTATGGAACGCGATTGGCTATTAAGATGAATGAAAAATTGATCTAATTTTTCTTTGCCATGAGGCCAGACAACACAAGTATCATCAACAAGCCTTTTCCATAACTTAGGCTAGAAAAGGGCTGAGGAAAGAGCCCTAGATTCAAAGTCCTCCATAAACAAATTCGCAACTATCAGTGAAAGGGGAGAACCCATGGCAACGCCACAAGTTTGCTCATAGAATTCACCTTCAAAACTGAAGAAAGTGGAGGTTAAGAAAAGTTCTACTAAATGGGCCGTGTCTGGATCAGTAATGCGATTAATAACATCAATAGCCTCATTGATGGGGATATTGGTGTAAAGTGAAACAACATCAAAACTAACAAATCTATCATCAATATCCAACTTAACGTCCTTCAAATCCTTAACGAAAGAGTAGGAATCCTTAACAAAGGATTCAATACGACCCACGAGGGGCTTAAGCTTAAGGGCTAAAAACTTGGCGAGAAGGTAAGTCGGACCCCCAATTGTATTAACAATAGGTCGGAGGGGAGCACCATCCTTATGGATTTTTTGAAGACCATAGATTCTTGGAGTAAGGGGGTTGCTTTCAATCAACTTCTTACTTAAGGAGCTCACCATGTTGTTTGACATAATAGCATCAGCAACCGCCTTTGAGACCTTTTTTAACGGATTTTTGGCAAGTTTCTTGTAGCTCCCACTATTCTCCAAATGATCTAACATTTTCTTCCTATAATCATCCTTATTAAGGATGACAGTTGCACCACCTTTGTCAGCTTTAAGAACAACAATATCCTTATTATTATTTAAAGATTTTAAAGCCTCAAATTCGAGCTTACTTAGGTTGCTCTTGGGGGGTTTGGCTTTCCTCAAGATAATCGCACAGTCCTGTCTAATAATGTCCTTGGAGGAATCCGGAAAATCTCTAATACCAAATTCTATGTCACAAATAATATCACGAATAGGGAATTTTCTAGGGGCTAAGGCAAAATTGAAGCCTTTCTCTAAAAGATTATAAACAGAGGGGTCAAAAGAGAAACTCGATAGATTGACAACTTTATTATTAGAGCTATTATTAATATTCATATTGTTATTATTAGAGCTACTATTAATATTCATATTATTATTATTATTATTATTATTAAATTTATTTTTATATTTACAATTATTACTAACATTATTCTTAATAGAAATATAAAAATTCTTTTTATTGATGTAATTATGTTCATTAATGTTACTATTGATCCAGGTGGATATTGGTGGTCACCCGCCTATTCCACTTGGGGCTCCACCATTGTCTATTTCAGTTTTTCAGTTTCGGCACAGTTTACTATTTTTAGTAGTTTTTTCGGGTCCTAAACTTCCGGAGCCGTTTTGAGGCCCTAAACGATGTTTTTTTGGAAAACGGAGAGCAACATGGGTCCATGCACCAATGTTGCTTGTTCCAAATTTGTAGTCCTCAGATAGATCTTTCTAACGAGGTATGGTACGCGTCAAACGGAGATCGTATGCCAAAGTTACGCCCCTGGGAAGTTGAAACACCAATTTACCCAAACGGGGCCCATAGTTTTGGCACTTCATCTCCTAGGGTTAGGGTTTTGGCTGTTTAGGATTTCTCATTGTTTCTAAATGATAAATAGGCCCTCGAGCCTCATTGTAACTCAGTTCAGAGGCCTGTAGCCGCCACATCTCTTCTCAGAGATAGCTACCAGCGCCCTAGCTAGTTTTATTTCCATTCTCTCTGTAAGCAAATTTCAGTTCTTTGATATTAATGAAATGAAGTGTTATTTCCGCTGCATCTCTGTATTTATGGTTATGTGTTTATTCTGTTGCGTTCCTGCATAAATCCGGATCAGTGGTATCAGAGCGGTCTGCTTTTTCTCGATCCTTCTTTGCATGTCCCCAACGAGGTCGGGGTATAAGGAGCTAGGGCTCGATCTGGTGGAACCTTTGCAAGATCAGCCTCGCAAACCTCGACGGATGCCCATGGGGGACGAAAAGAAAGATGAGGGAGCAGGATATCCTATCAAAATATTGCTCGAGGAGGCCCTCGAAAAACAAAGGAACGCGATGATGGATAACTTTGTTCAGATCCTTCAACGGCTACCCACCGGCGGCGCATCTGCATCCAGCAGCCACTCGGGAGGCGCGACTCCTTTTAAGGTACAAGTAAATTTTGACATTCCCATATTTGAGGGTCAAATAGACGCAGATGCCGTAGATAGATGGTTGAATTTGTTAGAAGGATATTTCTCGGTTCATGACTTTTCAGACCGGGAGAAGATTATTTTTGCACTCCTCAAAGCTACCCCCCATGTTAAGGACTGGTGGGAAACCTACCGTGAGAACAAGGACCAGACAGAACCCTCTCTGTTCTCGGCCGTACCAACTTGGAATTCTTTCCGAGACGCCGTCAAGGAACAGTACTATCCTGTGGGGAGCTATGAAGACAAGTACATACAATGGACCACGCTGCGACAACAAAGGGATCAAGATGTGCATGAGCTGACGAATCTGTTCCATACCCTGCGCACAAAGTTGGGTATCAAAGATTCAGAGAAACATCTGGTGCTAAAGTATCGCAGCTGTCTGCACAAATACATTCAGGAGGAAATGGAGTTCCTTGACATCTCCTCGCTTGGTACGGCATACCGGCATGCTGCCAAGATTGAGCAGAAATTCAAGCAGAAGAAGCGAGACTTTGGATCTGCAAATCAAAAGCAAGGGAAAGGTGCTTCCAAACTGCAGAACAAAGGACCGAGCCAAGGCATGGCGGCTAAAGACAACTCATCGAAGCCACAAGAAAAGAATAGCACCGCAAAGCCAAAGAAGGACACAGGAAAGTGGTGTGAGTTCCATAAGAGCTCCACTCACAACACAAGTGAGTGTCGGGCCAAGCAGTCGCTAGTGGCCGAGATGAGGGCTTCTGAGTCAGATGCATGCTCTGACTCCGAATCAGAACCTGAAAAGGCGAATGAAAAAGGGAAACAGATTATTGATGCGGAGCCCAACGCCACTATTGCCACTATAAAGATCCAAAAGGAGGAACCGGAAGATCCAGAGGAGGAGGAAAGTCTCTTCCACTCCCAGATGTGGGTAAAGGGCTCCCCGGTACAGTTCATTGTCGACAATGGGAGCCAAAAGAACCTCATTTCAGCAGATGCCGTGAAGCGGTTGGGCTTGCCGACCACAGCTCACCCACATCCATACACCATCGGGTGGCTTCACCAAGGACGAGATCTCCGCGTCAGCCAGCAGTGCCGCCTTCCTTATAGCATCAAGCCCTTCACAGATGAGGTATTATGTGACGTTGCTCCTATTGATGTTTTCGATGTATTATTAGGACAACCATACTTGTGGAAGCGTCATGCTGTGTATGAGTCTCGACCTCGTGCTGTTATTGTTACTTTGGGAAATAAGTTGTACAGGATACCAGAGGTACCACCTCCCGCCACTATCTCTTTGGTTACTGCAAAACAATGCAGTAAGCTCATTTCCCAAACCAGGAAATTCGTTTTCCTGATGATCCGCCCCCAGGGCAAGAAGAAGACTGTGGCCACGACCTCCAGACAGGGCTCCTCTGCACACCAACAACAAATGGATAAGGTTGTGGAGGAGTACGGGGACATATTCACCTCACCCACAGGGGTTCCTCTGCACTGTCAGGTCAAGCACCCGATTGATCTGACCCCCGGTGCGTCGCTACCTAATGGACCGATCTATCGGCGCTCTATTCTGGAGAATGATGAAATCAAGAGGCAGATTCAGGAGCTGTTGCAGAAAGGTCACATCAGACCAAGTTCATCGCCCTGTGGGAGCCCGATCGTGTTGGTACGGAAGAAGGATGGGACGTGGAGACTCTGTATTGACTATCGGGCGCTGAACAAGATCACTGTCCGGAATAGGTACCCAATCCCACGGATTGATGACCTTCTCGACCAACTCAAAGGTGCAAAATATTTCAGCAAGATCGACCTGAAGTCTGGGTATCACCAGGTACCAATTGAACCCTCCGATGTGTGGAAGACTGCCTTCAAAGCCAAGGAAGGCCTTTTCGAATGGCTGGTCATGCCTTTCGGGTCGACGAATGCTCCCGCCACCTTCATGAGGATGATGGATGACATCTTGCGGCCATTCACCAACTCATTTGTAGTGGTGTACTTGGATGATATTCTGATCTTCAGCCAGACTTGGGAAGAGCAGCTTCACCACATCCGACAAGTCCTCCAAACATTGCGGCAACACAAGTTGTGTGCCAATTTGGAGAAGTGCACTTTTGGCATGACCCAGGTTCAATATCTGGGATACATTATTGATGAAAGGGGGGTGCATGTGGATCCAACCAAGATACAAGTCATTCGAGATTGGCCAGCCCCAACCACTATAACAGAGCTTCGCAACTTTCTGGGTCTTGCTAATTTCTATCGGAGGTTCGTGTTGGGATTCTCTCATATCACTTGGCCCTTCAGTCAAGTTACCAAGGGAGGAGTGAGAGAAAAAAAAATTTGGTCGGAACCTCAATAGAAGGCGTTCACAGAACTGAAAAACCGCCTCTGTTCTGCCCCAGTGCTCACTTTACCAGACTTGCAACAACCATTTGAGATCGAGACATATGCCTCTGACTATGCTATTGGGGCAGTTCTTACTCAACAGGGACATCCAGTGGCATTTCACAGTGAGACATTGTCTGACACAGTTCGCAAGTACCCCACATATGACAAAGAAATGTACTCCATTGTGCAAGCTTGTCGACAATGGAAGCATTACATTTTGGGGAAGGAAACAATCATCCACACAGACCACAGGCCCCTGCAGTTCATACAGACACAAGGGAAGTTGCAGAATGATCGCCATCAGAAGTGGTCTACATATCTACAACAGTTTCATTTGAACATCAAGTATAAGAAGGGTAGCACCAATCATGTTGCAGACTTCCTCAGCCGACCACCGATCTTGGCGCTCACCACTGTGCTCAACTCTTGTGGGCACGAGACTTCTGATTGGCCTCTTCTCTATGAGAGTGACCCAGAATTCGGCCAAATTTACAAGGCACTCTTGGGGGGTACGCAAGTTCCAAATTTTCACCTCCAAGATGCACTTTTATGTCACATGGGACACCTTTGTGTTCCCTCAAGCGAGCGTGCCAAGATGATATGGGAAGCACACTACAGTCGAGTCGCTGGGCATTTCGGGGTCGAGAAAACAGTAGCAATCCTGCAGAAGTATTTCTATTGGCCGAACCTTCGAAAGGATGTCGAGAAGCACATTAGATCCTGCACTGCTTGTGCCATTGCCAAACCGACCATCAAGAAGCAAGGCCTATATACTCCTCTACCTACCCCTAGTCGACCTTGGGAATCCATCTCCATGGATTACATGTCGGGCCCGCCTTCTACTAAGCAGGGAAATGACTGTGTTTTTGTGGTCGTCGACAGATTCTCGAAGATGGCCATTATGGCGGCCTGCAAGAAGAATATCACAGCAGAAGCCACTGCTAAACTCTTCTTTGAGCGAGTGTGGGTGCACTTTGGGATCCCACAGTCTATCATATCAGATCGGGATAGCAGGTTCCTCAGCACATTTTGGTCCAGCCTCTGGTCGATGTTGGATACCAAGCTCACCAAGTCCACAGCTTTCCATCCCCAAACAGATGGCCAGACAGAGGTCGTCAACATAATGATTGTACACATTCTGTGCATGTACAATTCAAAGCATCCACGCACATGGGACGAGAGCCTCCCCTATGTACAACATAGTTATAATCGGGCTCTCCACAGCTCAATCGGCCATAGCCCCTTTCAGGTGGGCTTGGGATTCCAGCCACTATGTCCCATTGACGTAGCCATGCCATTTGCAGCTGCTCAGGCCAATTCAGCTCATGTCCAGTCTGAAGTTGACAAAGCCAGTAGCTTCATCGAGCACATTCAACACATCCGCCAACAGGTTCATGATATATTGGACAGAGCCAATGCCAAGTACAAGCAACGCCATGACCAACACCGGGTGCCACACAACTTCCAGGTGGGTGACAAAGTATGGCTACATTTGCAGAAGGAGCGCCTCACTGGACCCCACCGCAAGCTTCGCCCGCTCCGATACGGGCCGTACACCATCACCAAGGCTGTAGGGAACAATGCATTCGAGCTCGGTATTCCACCATTCCTTGGTCTGCACCCAGTCTTCAATGTGGATCGCCTTCGTCCTTACTTCCCACCTCTACTGGACACCTCGGACATTGCAGAACAACTCACACCAACCGAGTTAAATCCAGACTGCATGGAACAGGCCACCACAGATTGCATCATGGACATGCAAATCAAGAACACTCGCCAGCAGAAGATCCAACTATATCAGGTTGTCAAAGCTGGCCAATTCCTGCACCAAGGAAAGTGGTTCACCAGGGACCAAGTTCAGCAGAAATTTCCTCATCTCATGGAGGAACTTAACGCAATGGGGACCATTGCTTCCTAAGGGGGGAGGAATGATCCCGGTGGATATTGGTGGTCACCCGCCTATTCCACTTGGGGCTCCACCATTGTCTATTTCAGCTTTTCAGTTTCGGCACAGTTTACTATTTTTAGCAGTTTTTCGGGTCCTAAACTTCCGGAGCCGTTTTGAGGCCCTAAACGACGTTTTTGGGGAAAACGGAGGGCAACATGGGTCCATGGACCGATGTTGTCCGTTCCAAATTTGTAGTCCTCGGATAGATCTTTCTAACGAGGTATGGTACACGTCAAACGGAGATCGTATGCCAAAGTTACGCCCCTGGGAAGTTGAAACACCAATTTACCCAAACGGGGCCCATAGTTTTGGCGCTTCATCTCCTAGGGTTAGGGTTTTGGCTGTTTAGGATTTCCCATTGTTTCTAAATGATAAATAGTCCCTCGAGCCTCATTGTAACTCAGTTCAGAGGCCTGTAGCCGCCACATCTCTTCTC
Source organism: Pinus albicaulis (assembly GCA_034641835.2). Taxonomy (NCBI): domain Eukaryota; kingdom Viridiplantae; phylum Streptophyta; class Pinopsida; order Pinales; family Pinaceae; genus Pinus; species Pinus albicaulis. The sequence goes on from CM076574.1 coordinate 1,160,866,251, forward strand.
AGAGATAGCTACCAGCGCCCTAGCTAGTTTTATTTCCATTCTGTCTGTAAGCAAATTTCAGTTCTTTGATATTAATGAAATGAAGTGTTATTTCCGCCGCATCTCTGTATTTATGGTTATGTGTTTATTCTGTTGCATTCCTGCATAAATCCGGATCAGTGGTATCAAAGGGGTCTGCTTTTTCTCGATCCTTCTTTGCATGTCCCCAACGAGGTCGGGGTATAAGGAGCTAGGGCTTGATCTGGTGGAACCTTTGCAAGATCAGCCTCGCAAACCTCGACAGACGCCCATGGGGGACGAAAGAAAGATGAGGGAGCAGAAGATCCTATCAAAATATTGCTCGAGGAGGCCCTCGAAAAACAAAGGAACGCGATGATGGATAACTTTGCTCAGATCCTTCAACGGCTGCCCACCGGCGGCGCATCTGCATCCAGTAGCCACTCTGGAGTTGCGACTCCCTTTAAGGTACAAGTGAATTTTGACATTCCCATATTTGAGGGTCAAATAGACGCAGATGTCGTAGATAGATGGTTGAATCTATTAGAAGGATATTTCTCTGTTCATGACTTTTCAGACCGGGAGAAGATTATTTTTGCACTTCTCAAAGCTACCCCCCATGTTAAGGACTGGTGGGAAACCTACTGTGAGAACAAGGACCAGACAGAACCCTCTCTGTTCTCGGCCGTACCAACTTGGAATTCTTTCCGAGACGCCGTCAAGGAATAGTACTATCCTGTGGGGAGCTATGAGGACAAGTACATACAATGGACCACGCTGCGACAACAAAGGGATCAAGATGTGCATGAGTTGACGAATTTGTTCCATACCCTGCACACAAAGTTGGGTATCAAAGATTCAGAGAAACATCTGGTGCTAAAGTATCGCAGCTGTCTGCACAAATACATTCAGAAGGAAATGGAGTTCCTTGACATCTCCTCGCTTGGTACGGCATACCGGTATGCTGCCAAGATTGAGCAGAAATTCAAGCAGAAGAAGCGAGACTTTGGATCTGCGAATCAAAAGCAAGGGAAAGGTGCTTCCAAACCGTAGAACAAAGGACCGAGCCAAGGCATGGTGGCTAAAGACAACTCATCGAAGCCACAAGAAAAGAATAGCACCGCAAAGCCAAAGAAGGACACGGGAAAGTGGTGTGAGTTTCATAAGAGCTCCACTCACAACACAAGTGAGTGTCGGGCCAAGCAGTCGCTAGTGGCCGAGATGAGGGCTTCTGAGTCATATGCATGCTCTGACTCCGAATCAAAACTTGAAAAAGCAAATGAAAAAGGGAAACAGATTATTGATGCGAAGCCCAACGCCACTGTTGCCACTGCAAAGATCCAAAAGGAGGAACCGGAAGATCCAGAGGAGGAGGAACGTCTCTTCCACTCCCAGATGTGGGTAAAGGGCTCCCCGGTACAGTTCATTGTCGACAATGGGAGCAAAAAGAACCTCATTTCAGCAGACGCCGTGAAGCGGTTGGGCTTGCCGACCACAGCTCACCCACATCCATACACCATCGGGTGGCTTCACCAAGGACGAGATCTCCACGTCAGCCAGCAGTGCCGCCTTCCCTATAGCATCAAGCCCTTCACGGATGAGGTATTATGTGACGTTGCTTCTATTGATGTTTCTGATGTATTATTAGGACAACCATACTTGTGGAAGCGTCATGCTGTGTATGAGTCTCGACCTCGTGCTGTTATTGTTACTTTGGGAAATAAGTTGTACAGGATACCAGAGGTACCACCTCCTACCGTTATCTCTTTGGTTACTGCAAAACAATGCAGTAAGCTCATTTCCCAAACCAGGAAATTCGTTTTCCTGATGATCCGCCCCCAGGGCAAGAAGAAGACTGTGGCCACGAACTCCAGACAGGGCCCCTCTGCACAACAACAACAAATGGATAAGGTTGTGGAGGAGTACGGGGACATATTCACCTCACCCACAAGGGTTCCTCTGCACTGTCAGGTCAAGCACCCGATTGATCTGACCCCCGGTGCGCCGCTACCTAATGGACCGATCTATTGGCGCTCTGTTCTAGAGAATGATGAAATCAAGAGGCAGATTCAGGAGCTGTTGCAGAAAGGTCACATCAGACCAAGTTCATCGCCCTGTGGGAGCCCAATCGTGTTGGTACAGAAGAAGGATGGGACGTGGAGACTCTGTATTGACTATCGGGCGCTGAACAAGATCACTGTCCGAAATAGGTACCCAATCCCACGGATTGATGACCTTCTGGATCAACTCAAAGGTGCAAAACATTTCAGCAAGATCGACCTAAAGTCTGGGTATCACCAGGTACCAATTGAACCCTTCGATGTGTGGAAGACTGCCTTCAAAGCCAAGGAAGGCCTTTTCGAATGGCTGGTCATGCCTTTCGGGTTGACGAATGCTCCCGCCACCTTCATGAGGATGATGGATGACATCTTGCGGCCATTCACCAACTCATTTGTACTGGTGTACTTGGATGAAATTCTGATCTTCAGCCAGACTTGGGAAGAGCACCTTCACCACATCCGACAAGTCCTCCAAACACCGCGGCAACACAAGTTGTGTGCCAATTTGGAGAAGTGCACTTTTGGCATGACCCAGGTTCAATATCTGGGATACATTATTGATGAAAGGGGGGTGCATGTGGATCTAGCCAAGATCCAAGTCATTCGGGATTGGCCAGCCCCAACCACTATAACAGAGCTTCGCAGCTTTCTGGGTCTTGCTAATTTCTACCGGAGGTTCGTGTTGGGATTCTTTCATATCACTTGGCCCTTGAGTCAAGTCACCAAGGGAGGAGCGAGAGCAAAATTCTTTTGGTCGGAACCTCAACAGAAGACGTTCACAGAATTGAAAAATCACCTCTGTTCTGCCCCAGTGCTCACTTTACCAGACTTGCAACAGCCATTTGAGATCGAGACAGATGCCTCTGACTATGCTATTGGGGCAGTTCTTACTCAACAGGGACATCCAGTGGCATTTCACAGTGAGACATTGTCTGACACAGTTCGCAAGTACCCCACATATGACAAATAAATGTACTCCATTGTGCAAGCTTGTCGACAATGGAAGCATTACATTTTGGGGAAGGAAACAATCATCCACACAGACCACAGGCCCCTGCAGTTCATACAGACTCAAGGAAAGTTGCAGAATGATCGCCATCAGAAGTGGTCTACATATCTGCAACATTTTCATTTGAACATCAAGTATAAGAAGGGTAGCACCAATCATGTTGCAGACTGCCTCAGCTGACCACCGATCGTGGTGCTCACCACTGTGCTCAACTCTTGTGGGCATGAGACTTCTTATTGGCATCTTCTCTATGAGAGTGACCCAGAATTTGGCCAAACTTACAAGGCACTCTTGGGGGGTACGCAAGTTCCAAATTTTCACCTCCAAGATGAACTTTTATGTCACATGGGACACCTTTGTGTTCCTTCAAGCGAGCGTGCCAAGATGATATGGGAAGCACACTACAGTCGAGTCGCTGGGCATTTCGGGGTCGAGAAAACAGTAGCAATACTACAGAACTATTTCTATTGGCCGAACCTTCGAAAGGATGTCGAGAAGCACATCAGATCCTGCACTGCTTGTGCCATTGCCAAACCGACCATCAAGAAGCAAGGCCTATATACTCCTCTACCTACCCCTAGTCGACCTTTGGAATCCATCTCCATGGATTACATGTCGGGCCTGCCTTCTACTAAGCAGGGAAATGACTGTGTTTTTGTGGTCGTCGACAGATTCTCGAAGATGGCCATTATGGCGGCCTGCAAGAAGAATATCACAGCAGAAGCCACTCCTAAACTCTTCTTTGAGCTAGTGTGGGTGCACTTTGGGATCCCACAGTCTATCATATCAGATCGGGATAGCAGGTTCCTCAGCACATTTTGGTCCAGCCTCTGGTCGATGTTGGATACCAAGCTCACCAAGTCCACATCTTTCCATCCCCAAACAGATGGCCAGACAGAGGTTGTCAACAGAATGATTGTACACATTCTGCGCATGTACAATTCAAAGCATCCACGCACATGGGACGAGAGCCTCCCTTATGTACAACATAGTTATAACCGGGCTCTCCACAGTTCAATTGGCCATATCCCCTTTCAGGTGGGCTTGGGATTCCAGCCACTATGTCCCATTGACGTAGCCATGCCATTTGCAGCTGCTCAGGCCAATTCAGCTCATGTCCAGTCTGAAGTTGACAAAGCCAATAGCTTCATCGAGCGCATTCAACACATCCGCTAACAGGTTCATGATATATTGGACAGAGCCAATGCCAAGTACAAGCAACGCCATGATCAACACCGGGTGCCACACAACTTCCAGGTGGGCGACAAAGTATGGCTACATTTGCAGAAGGAGCGCCTCACTGGACCCCACCGCAAGCTTCGCCCGCTCCGATACGGGCCGTACACCATCACCAAGGCCGTAGGGAACAATGCATTCGAGCTCAGTATTCCACCATTCCTTGGTCTGCACCCAGTCTTCAATGTGGATCGCCTTCGTCCTTACTTCCCACCTCTACCGGACACCTCGGACATTGCAGAACAACTCACACCAACTGAGTTAAATCCAGACTGCATGGAACAGGCCACCACAGATTGCATCATGGACATGCAAATCAAGAACACTCGCAAGCAGAAGATCCAACTATATCGGGTTGTCAAAGCTGGCCAACTCCCGCACCAAGGAAAGTGGTTCACCAGGGACCAAGTTCAGCAGAAATTTCCTCATCTCATGGAGGAACTTAACGCAATGGGGACCATTGCTTCCTAAGGGGGGAGGAATGATCCAGGAGGATATTGGTGGTCACCCGCCTATTCCACTTGGGGCTCCACCATTGTCTATTTCAGTTTTTCAGTTTCGGCACAGTTTACTATTTTTAGCAGTTTTTCGGGTCCTAAACTTCCTGAGCCGTTTTGAGGCCCTAAACGACGTTTTTTGGGAAAACGGAGAGCAACATGGGTCCATGGACCGATGTTTCTCATTCCAAATTTGTATTCCTTGGATAGATCTTTCTAACGAGGTATGGTACGCGTCAAACAGAGATCGTATGCCAAAGTTATGCCCCTGGGAAGTTGAAACACCAATTTACCCAAACGGGGCCCATAGTTTTGGCGCTTCATCTCCTAGGGTTAGGGTTTTGGATGTTTAGGATTTCCCATTGTTTCTAAATGATAAATAGGCCCTCGAGCCTCATTGTAACTCGGTTCAGAGGCCTGTAGCCGCCACATCTCTTCTCAGAGATAGCTACCAAATACTTCTGAAGCTAGTTTATTTCATCTATTCACAAATTTCAGTTCTTTGATATTAATGAAATGAAGTGTTATTTCCGCTGCATCTCTGTATTTATGTTTATATGTTTATTCTGTTGCATTCCTGCATAAATCCGGATCAACTATCTTTATTATTCTCACTCTTATCATTCTTAATAATGTAATTGAAATGATCGCTACTTATCTTCTTATTATGTTTTTCATCTCTTATCTTGTCATTAATTACACCTCTTTTAGTAATATTATTAAGGTTACAATTATTAATGTTAGTCTTATTAACTAAAAACATACTTCCTAAGTCATTACTAATCGATTTACAATTCGTTTTACAATTCGTTCTATTAACAAACGAAAAGTTAGGGCTACGAATATTCCCAAACGAATTCAAGCTTAAACCATAATAAAAAACATTAGGAAGAACGGTACCTGAATTAGAAAGCTTTGATTTGAGGGAATCGGTTTCATTGGTCACACCCGGAACTAATTGTCCACCCGAGTCACCAGCACTTACCAGATTTTCTTGCGGAGAAGAAGACCCGATGGCAACATGGGCAGAATCATCGCAGATAAAATGGATGTCGTCTAACTTGACAACATCAAAAGATTGCTGCAGTTCTGAATGGGGAAATACGATTCTCTCAACACGCTCATCCATATTATTGCAACTGCTTACAGATTCCGATGACAGAGATGTACGCTGCCCCTCCCCTGCTTTATCTCTGGAGATCTTGACATCAACTGCTGCTGCAGAATGAAGCAATGAACTTTGGGGATCACATTTAATCAGTTTGGTCGAAGACATCAGATCAACATTGAGCGCAATGTCTCTGGATATATTGACATCAACGTCTGCTGCAGAATGATGCATAGAGCTTCGGGGATCATAATCACTCTTTTTTTCCGAAGAGAGTCGATCAACATTGAACACATTAGCAGACGAAGTTTTGGATCTGGAAGGAGACAGAGGTACACTTATTTGAGAACCTGAAGACAAAGAAGAATCGACAATCCACGATTGGAGCGCTGATACTTGGTTGGCACTAACTCTGCTCGATGATGAAACTGACAGTTCATTCAAATGAGAAGACCTCATCAGTAGCTTTTAGAATTTTACTATATGTTTCTTCTTCCAAAGAGCTTCCCATCGACTAGATTTGAGAGCCGACCTGGCATCGATTAAATTCCATAAGCTTGACGGAATAGAATTGGACAATTTTAAATGCCAAGATAACATCCTTCTCGATAAAAGATCCAGACTTCTTCTAACCCTGGAGATCTCATAACGAATGAGAGCAAGGCTAGCTTTTAAAATTATATTATGGTTCAAAGACAAATTGAGAGGATGTTTAATCTTAGCAAAAGAAGGAATGATAGAAGCATCTCTACATCTTTTTAGAAAGGTAAGATCTGATCTCAACTTAGATACCCGTAAACGTGGTCGTTCAAATTGATGAATATTTGTTGCCAAGGCCCTACCGAGCAGGGTTTCTGTATTTTCAGAATCTAAACTTCTGTGATCCATCATATAAATTAGTATAAATTCTTTCGGTAATAATCACATGCACTGGAACGTGGTCGACGCGTTTCGAACCAACCAGTGTGGTTCATCATCAGGACTATGTGAGAGATCAGATCTATTTATGCTTAATGTCTAGATCTATGTTTTGATGGTGTTTTTCTCTCTGTGATTTTAAGTTAACTGATGTTATATGTGTATCATTTCCCTTCTTCTTTCTTCTTAAATTAAACAAATGAGTGATAAAGGTGGAATTCATTAGATTGCTTTGCTTTGCCTTCAGTTTTGTTTAATTTTCCATTTTTTCATCTGTTTGAAGAGGATTCTTGAAAGCCACTTGCCCTTTTTAGCCCCTCACCGGTCTGAACTATCCATTCATTCAATTCAAAGCATCAAAACAATTGCCTTCCTTGCCCCATTCAGAACTCTGCAAAAACTAGGCCTCATCCCTGGACCCAAAACTGCCTTTCCCTTTGATTCCAAAAAAACCCCCAAAATCAAAATTAAACTCTTTTACTTATATACCTAGCCTAAAGTCAGCCTTTATTTCAAGTCATCTCAAGCCTCATTGATTATTTTTGTTGAGATTGACCCGGAGAGAGCCCTCTCCTGTTCTAGTAGGGCTAGCTACCAGACTGAGCGTGATTTGATGTTACCTTGAACTCTGCCTTCCTTTAGCCTGAGGTAGATTTAGGCAATAACAAGTGGAGTTATTTGTTGTTTGTGCATCCTGAGGTTGACATAGTCAAATAATAGTTATATTTAGATGTTGCATCTAGATAGTTCTTAGTAGTTATCTCTAAACAGTTCTTAGCATCCGAATTTTTCTAGTGAGATCTTCTTTAATGTAATTAATATCATTTCATGAAGTAATTAAAGGTTCATGGAATATAACAAGGGCTTAATAGTTCAAAATAATTTTCTAGTACTAACAATTGGAGTGTTCATGTGTATATTCTTATATGTTGTGAAACTTGTTTTATGTGAGTATTTTCCCTACCTCCTTTAATCAACCGTGAAGTATCATTTTGATGCCTTATGTGTCATTTAATGAATACAAAAACCTTTGGGGTAAGTTATGGTCCACATAATTGACATGATATTTAAATAAAGAGTAAATTTAAGTATAAGTATTATAACACAATTTTTAAACAAAAGGGAATTTAGATCTCAATATAAATCTTGGTGACCTCTCTCCACTCTTTATTCTATAATATTTTGATTTGGAAGAGTTTTTCATGGTGAAAGGGAAGGATTATGTAGGGTGAAAAATAGTGAAGCCCACAAAAAAAAGGGATATATTCTCTATGATAATGTTAACAATAAGAGATAAAAACAACATATCATGATATATTCTATAATATTTTGATTTGGGAGAGTTTTTCATGGTGAAAGGGAAGGATTATGTAGGGTGAAAAATAGTGAAACCCACAAAAAAGAAGAAGGGATCTATTCTCTATGATAATGTTAACAATAAGAGATAAAAACAATATATCATGATAATCATCATTTGTCTTATCTTTGTTATGTATATAAGATAACATTAATAGGTACACACTTGATCTATCCACTTCAAAGACACAAACAAAGCATTGGTTTCCTTAGTGACATTTCTTGTAAGGTAACACAATATGTTGCTTTGCTTGGGGATTAGGTTGTTGTGATTTGAGATTGATTTGATGTCATCATAAAAAATTTGAATTATGAAATGTACAATCATTTATCCTTTCTATTTTTATTAATGATTCATTTAAAATTTATGAAATTATTAAAAATAACCACATACACATTTCCACTCTACTCGAAAGAAGTAGAGAAGCTATACATCAATAAATGGCTATACATTAATAAATGCATAATATTTCAAAGAAACTTCTTAATTTCCACGGAATATATGAATTCACTATCAATTAAAAAAATATATGTATCTAAAAAAATTACTTTTTTGTTGTAACAAATCACTAGATATTATTTTGAACATTTCCTTCTCCACTTCAAATATAAGATAATTTTTAAAAATATATTATTTTCCTTAATAATATTCTTTTTAAATATTTTAAATTAACTTAATCACAAAAAAAAATGATAAACACAAAATTAATATCTTAAAATTATTTATTTAAACGATTATTTAGATTACAAACTATCTAAAATAAATTTAGAATAAAAAATTATAAAATTAAAAGATTAAATTATAAATTTACAATAAAACTTTAAAAGATTGTAAATTTAAACCTCGATGGGTATATAAATTTAAACATTAGCTAAGCGGGTGTATAAATTTAAATCTCGAATTTGAAATTTTTTGAGCAGGTTTTCAAATTGAAGTACATGGATTTCAAACGAGCATGGCATACATTGTATAATATGTATATCTTATAGTGGAGCGATGAAGAATAGACGGACGTAGAGAGATCTGGAGGCTCGTCGGCAGTAATAGGAAGGGTCGGATCTCGGGGTTCGTTCCATGGTAACTGGAAATCCCTCAATACCCATGGTTGCATATTGATGTGCTCTGTCTATATACTGGATGTAGAGGTATGATGTATGTGTGGGCAACCAATATATCGTAACCTATTGGTTATTAACCTAATGGTTGAATCAGTTTCATCTCATGGCGTATAGCAATGCACTAGGAGCTCAGCTGGTTGTGGCGAAAGGAGATGAACTCAAATATTTCAAATCTTTTGGTGTGGGAGCTCGTCACCACACATCACTTTTTCAGATGTAATAGCATCTCCAAAGTCATTACAAGCACTTCCATTTTTAAGCTTGTTCAGTTTTTGCACTCAAGGAACCGAATATAATTATAAAATACTCGAATTTTCTCTACAAAATTTATAGATCAGATTTTACAAATAATATTTTTCGGTATCGGTGACAAGTGTTGTTGCAGGAAATTTATAGATCAAGTGTTATAAATTATATTGTTAGGTATCGGTGACTAGAATTGTTGTTGCAGGAGGGGAAAGTGAGTATGGAGGACAAGCCATTCCTTTTCTTGGAGAATCTTGATCCTCCAAAAGGTGGATTATACACAATCGACTGCTGAATATCAAGGTAAAAAATTTGTTACAACACATTGGAGGCTGGAATCGATCTTTAGAAGGAATTGATGTGGCCGACATCCCAGCAACTCTCTGCATATCACAACCATTAGGGCTCCCACCTCCGCCGACTCCATTAGAATAAATTAGCTTCATGAAAGGGTTAGCCCTAGATTTCGATCCCAAGTCTGCCATGGAATGCTCCAACTTTGGCTATGTAATCCTCGAGAGAGTTATTGAGAAAGCTATTGGGATGAATTACAGGGAGTATGTCCAGTAGCACATCTTCGATCCGCTAGGAATTACAGAGATAAAATTGGGACAATCCATGTTGGAGCACATAACTCATAAAAAAAATTGTTATTATAGAATCAAAGGCAAAGACTAACCATTTGTTTCAATATTTTCAGGGTATGGATTTGTGAATAAAAGCTACCGATTTATGGAGGGTGGGTAGGAAGTGTCAGCGGTCTTCCTAGGTTTGTGGATCATATTGATGGGCTCTGGTTGCCTACAATTCTTAATAAAGAGATGGTATACGCTATTGATATGAAGTTGTATTTAGACACCGACCACCGACCTCACCAACCTTGCTGAATCTTTGACAAACAACGATGTCGAAACTAACACGTCGTTGAGCTGCTTAAAGAAACCGACTGCTGCCCATCGTGATTGACTATGTAATCATATGTTTTTCACATGTATAATTAGCCTCCTTCTGCAACTATAAGTTTGTATTTCCTACCTCTGCCTGAGCATGTCAAGCCAAGCAAGGCAAGGTCTCCTATAATATAAATCTATGATTAATTTCTCTAGTTTTGTGTGTTTATTTTAGTTTCTCCTCTGTCTCTGTTTGTGATTTTTTATTATGGAATCTATTGTGCTTCTCTTCTAACCAACAACTGGTATCAGAGCTAGGTTTGAACTTCTCGGAGTTTAAGAACATTATGTGAAATCTGATTTTCTTGGAAATCATTGTGTAGCTACTAAGCGTTGCAGTGGAATATCAAGCTTCTTGACAGAAATTTCTTATAGCGCGAAGCATCTTTCCAAAGGAGGTGTTGATACGAGAGATCTCTGTTGTGTAAGTTTGAAGGAGCGTTTGTGTTGTAAACTCTGTGGAGGAATGTTGTTGTATGAGATATATACACAACAACAAAGTCATGGAGTCTCCTAACGTAGGAGATCGCGGCATCGAACATGTGTGTCGAGATATGTCCAGGAAATCGATGAGCAAAAGGAAGAGTGCCATACATTGTGGATTTATTTTGTCATGAAAACTCGTTAAAATTATTTTGGGTTAAAGGCTTTCTATGTTTTATAATTAAAATTATATATGTTATTGAAACATATATATTTATTTTTGGTGAAGTTCAAAAGGGAAAGGTCATGTTTTTTAATACAGAAGGGTAAGGTCATGTTTTTTAATGCAAAAGGGAATGGTCATGTTTTGCTAGAGGATTTTTTTAAGGAGATTGTTTTGAATTTTCAACTCAAAAGTTGATAAAGTTGTAATAATTAAAGTTTTGCCTTGTAAGTGGTAATTTGATTTTTTGTGGGTGTGAATTTTATGAAGAATGGAGACAACAATTAATGATATGGAGAAGTTGAGCGGGGCTAATTTTTCCCTATGGAAATCACAGATGGAGGATATACTAATTTTAAAATATCAGTATTTTCAGATTGAGAGTGTAACAAATAAACCCTCATCGATGAAAGATGAGGAATGGGATAAGTTATGAAGAAAGAATGTCGAGCCTTGAAGAAAGGACAAAAGGATTATAGACCAACCAATACAAATCACAAGTCATCCAACATAAATGAAGGTGGGACTACTATTGTAGTCACAGATGGTGATGTGTTGTTTACTGTTTCAGTAGAGGATGCATGTTTATATACATCTAGTAATAACTTTGATTGAATCCTTGACTCTAGGGCATCTCACCATGTAACCCCATGCAAAGATAATTTTGTTGCATATAATCCTGGTAATTATGGTAGAGTGCATTTGGGGAATAGTCATTTTTGCAGTATTGTTGGAGTGGGAGATGTCCAAATCAATATGAAGGATGGGAAAGATATATTGTTGAAATAGGTCAGGCATGTACCAAAAATGCACATGATTTTGATCTCTATGGGGTGACTAGATGATGAAGGCTATTCCACAAGCTTTGGAAAAGGAGGCTAGAAAATTAACAAAGGAGCATTCGTCGTGGCAAAAGGACCCAAGACAGGAACACTATATTCATTGAAGGCAATGATAGGAAAATTAGATTTGGTTTCTGTCACAAAAGAAGAAAATTCAGTAGATCTATGGCATGAGCGCTTGGGTCACATGAGCGAGAAGGGTTTAAAAATTCTGGTTGGTAAAAATTTACTACCAGGTTTGAGATCCTACAATATTGATCTTTGTGAGCATTGTATATATGGTAGACAAAGAAGGGTTTCATTTCTTAGAGGTGGTCATGACAAAAATAAAAATGTGTTAGAATTGATACACCCTTATGTGTTTGGACTAGTTAACATCAATTCATTAGGAGGAGCATCATATTTTGTAACATTTATAGATGATGCATCCAGGAAGGTTTAGGCCTATCCCATGAAAAGTAAAAGTGAAGTGCTTTAAATATTTCAAAAATTCCTTGTTGTTGTTGAAAGAGAGACTAACAAATTGCTCAAGTGCCTAAGAATAGGTAATGGTGGAGAATATTGCTCAAATGCATTCAAAGAATATTGTAACATGTTTGGAATAAAGCATGAGAAGATTGTGCCTGGTACACCTCAACAGAATGGTGTTGCAGAACGAATGAATCGCACCATTATGGAAAAGGTAAGGAGTATGTTGTCCAATTCCATTTTGGACGAGCATTTTTTGGCAGAGGTTGTGAGGACAGCTTGCTACCTCATAAATAGATCTCCATCTACAACCTTGGATGGAGGCATCCTTGAAGAAGTTTGGATTGGTAAGAAGTTGAATTATTCTCATTTTAAAACCTTTGGATGTGAAGCATTTTTACACATTCCCAAAGAAAATATACCTAAGATAGATGATAAATTAGTGAAATGGATTTTTCTGGGATAGGCGGATGAAGAATTTGGTTATCGTCTATGGGATCCAGACAAACATAAAATTATTAGAAGAAGGGATGTTATATTTAATGAGTCAAAAATGTTTAAGAGGAATGTAGGTGAGGTGGAAGTCAAGAAATTTATTGACGGGTTTGAAGAAAAACATGAAGACATCCCACCAATGCAAGAAAATGGGCAGAAAATTCAAGAGCAGGAAGGACAACAAGGGGAAAGTGATGAACACCAACAAGAAGGAATCTACCTCATAAGCCTTCACAAAGGTATCCTCCTTCAAACTATATCCTACTGACTGATGAAGGTGAGCCTAATTGTTTTCAAGAGGCTTGTAAAGTTGAACACAATAAAGAATGGGAGGAAGAAATGAACTCTTTGCTGGAAAATAAAATTTGGGAGTTGATAAATCTCCCAAAAGGTAGAAAGGCTTTGCAAAAAAAATCAGTGTATATAATTAAGCATGAAGGTGACAAAAAGGAGACGTATAAAGCAAGGTTGGTGGTGAAAGGATTCGCCCAAAAGGAAGGTATTGACTTCACTGAAATTTTCTCACTTGTTGTCAAAATGTCATCCATTAGAGTCATTCTTGGTCTTGTTACTGCTTTAGACTTAGAATGTGAAAAGTTAGATGTAAAAATTGCTTTCCTTCATGCAGAATTAGAAGAATAAATTATATGAAGCAGCCAGAAGGCTTCATAGAAAAAGGAAAAGAAGACCTTGTTTGCAGGTTGAACAAGAGTCTCCATGGATTGAAACAAGCACCTCGACAATGGTACAAGAAATTTGATTCATTCATGTTAGAACATGGTTTTCACAAGTTGGAAGTTGACCATTGTGTCTATATCAAGAGGTATGATCAAGGAAAGTATCTCATATTATTGTTATATGTGGATGACATGTTGATTGGTGGGCATGATAAGAATATGATCAATAGGTTGAAGAAGGATTTGGGTAGCAAGTTTGCAATGAAGGATTTGGGTCCAGCACAATAGATATTGGGCATGAGGATCATGGGTGACAAGGAAAACAAAAGGTTATGGCTGTCACAAGAAAAGTATATCAAGAAGGTGCTTGACAGGTTAAATATGAAGGATGCCAAACCAGTTGGTACACCCCTTGCAGGCCACTTCATGTTGAGTGCTAAGTTATGTCCCGGTAATGACAAAGAGAAGGAAGAAATGAGCAATATTCCTTATGCTTCAGCGGTTGGCAGCTTGATGTATGTCATGGTATGCACACGACCAGACATTGCATATTCAATGGGAGTTGTGAGCAGATTCCTTGCTAATCTAGGAAAACAACATTGGCAAGCAGTAAAATGAATTTTTAGGTATCTTAAGGGTACTAGTCATTATTGCTTATGTTTTGGTCATAATGATATTGTGCTTGAAGGTTTTACAGATGCAAATATGGCTGGATATATCGACACCATAAAGTCCACTACAGGTTATTTGTACACATTTGCAGGTGCAGTTGTATCCTGGGTGTCAAGGCTACAAAGAATAGTAGCTCTCTCTACAACAGAAGCAGAGTACATAGCTGCAACATAGGCTTGTAAAGAAATGTTGTGGATGCAACGATTCTTAGGAGAGATAGGAATCAAGCAGGACAAGTATGTGTTGTATTGTGATAGTCAGAGTGCCATTCACTTGGCGAAAAATCCAGCATTTCACTCAAAAACCAAGCACATTGACTTAAGGTACCATTGAATCCGACATGTGTTGGAGGAAGGGCAGTTATCTTTGGAAAAGATCCATACATATAAGAACCCTGCTGATATGCTCACTAAGATTCTACCAAGAAGTAAGCATGAGTTATGTAGAGGCATGGTAGGCATCGGTGTGACTTGATTCAAGATTCTTCATCCGGTTTCAAGTGGGAGAATGTTGATAGGAAGTCGTATTCAAACTTCGACCACCGACCTCACCGACTCTCTGATAAACAACGACACCAAACCTAACGTGTCGCCCAGTCATTCAAAGACACTGAGTATTGCCCACCATGATTGACTATGTAATCATCTGTTTTTCACATGTAGAATTAGCCTTCTTCTGCAACTATAAATTTTTATTTCCTACCTCTACCTGAGCATGTCAGACCAAGCAAGGCAAGGCCTCCTATAATAGAAATCTGTGATTATTTTCTCCAGTTTCTATGTGTTTATTTTAGTTTCTCCTCTATCTCTGTTTGTGATTTTTTATTCTGTTGTGCTTCTCTAATAACCAACATATGCCATGCTCAATGCTATGATTCCATTAACAGAGTGACATTGGCACAGGATCCTCTTTCTTATCACCCAAAGGGATTGGATGTGTTCATGAGCATTGATAAGAAAACGGTGAAGATTACCACTTTTCTACATAGTGGCGGAACTCATGGATTTATTTCATGATGAGATTAATAGGTGAGAACACTACTTTTGGGTATGTCTTCAATACTCATCCGCATTTCGAAGCTTTGACTATGTTGCAGTGGGAAATCTGAGCCAAGTTACTTGGGTAAAGAATTAAATAAAGGAAAAAATTCTAGCAAGAAATCAAGTTTTAATGGCTGCATATTCACGTTTGAACTCCTTGTTACTTATTTCGTTGTTTTGTACATTATCCTTTGGATCAAGATAGTATGGAAGTTTGTTTTTATTGTTTTTTATTATAGCAATAATTGTCATTGACGGTTACTATTATGTATATGTAGTATTCTGTTTGTTTTTTATATTGAATTTTATGTATATGTGGTATTTTGTGTGTTTTTTATATTGAATTTAGAAGATATGATTTTAATTGAGATTGTAATTTTTGTGATTTAAAATGTATATTGAATATATAAATGAATTTAGTTATATATAAAATTATTGAGTGTATTTTTTATATTGAATTTAAAAGATAGGATTAAATGAAATTAGTTACGTATCTATAGTAATGGGTTGTTTTTATATTGAATTTAAAATATATGATTTTAAATTAGATTGTAATTTTTGTGATTTAAAATGTATTTGGAATATATAAATGAATTTAGTGTTTCAAGATTTTTATGTTATTTTAAATGTGTTTTGAATATATAAATGATTTTAATGTTCTGAAAATTGGTTGTGAGATATAGATTGGATAGAATAAATTGTCTTTTTTTATATATTAATTTTAAAGTAAAATAAATTGAAAAAAATAAGTATTAATAAAATTATTTCACATATAAATAGTAATTTGGGTCTGAAATGTGTCCTAAAACTAAAACTGTTTTTCCTTGGCTAAGAGCTAGTTTTTATAGGACATAATGAAACAATTTAACAAACCAACACTGAGAGACATCTGACAAGAGTGAATAGTAGCAATTGATGATTGTCCTCCGTATTAATTTAACCATTAAATTATGATATATTTTCCTAATACTCAAAAATAATAATACCTTAATAAAATCTCTTTACATTCTTATTAAATAAATAAAATTTAATAAATTTTTGATATTTTAAAAAAAATATTTTATATATACATATATATTAATTTTTAATTAAATTATTATTAATTTTTTTCACATATATTTATTTATATTAAAATAAAATATCTTAATATTTAAATAGAAATGTAAATACACATGAATACACATCCCTTACCAAAAAAAATCATTACTACTATTAACCATAATATTAAAATATAGTGGATAAGGTTGAATATTTTTATAAAAACTTAAATAGTTATAAATCATTTTTCTAACATAGAAATATTGGGGCATACTTAGTATAAATATGAAATTTTCCACATAAATTAATATTTTTTAGGTTATGTGAGTTTTTATATGATTAGTACGTTTAAGAGTATAATACTATAATACTACATTTGTTACATAAGTGATGGTAGGTATTTTTTTTGGTTTGAGTAGCAAAGAAAATAAAGATGTAGACTACATTTGTTACATTAGTGATGGTAAGTGTTTTTTTTTACCTAAGTTCTGAGATGGATTGCAAGCCTAACTCGCGGTTTGAATAGCCACAATCCAAGGTCATCTAAGCCATCAAAATCACTTGTGTATCACATCTAGCCTAAGCAAAACAAGCCCTTAACATGGTTAGCTTTTTCCCATAAAATTTATAATCAGTAATATTTACACCACAAAGTACCTTATAAAAACACCACCATATCTACTCTAGGCTTCTAGGCATTAGTGATGAAAGGTATAAAAATTTTATGGTGAAGTTATTTGTGAAAGATGCACTTTAATTATTTTAAGTGTTTTTTTTGTTTTTCTTAAAATTAAATGAAATAATTTTTTAATAAATTATGATTTTTTGATTTGTAAATAAATGTGAGATTTTAAAAATTATGGATATTGTCTTTTATAATTAATGCATCCATATAAATAGTTTATTTATTTATTTATTTTTTAAGTGGTTCGTGGTTACTAATGAGTGCTCCTGAGCATTAGTGATGTTAGGTATAAAAATATTATGGCCAAGTTATTTGTTTTTGCTTTTCTTAAAATTAAATGAAACAGCTTTTGAATAAATTATTATTTTTTGTTTTGTAAAATGTGAGATTTTAAAAATTATGGATATTTTCTTTTATATATAATATATTAGTGCAACTATATAAATAGTTTCTATTTTTATTTATTTTTTAAGTGTTTCATGGTCACTAATGAGTAAGTGCTATGTCCTGGGATACTAGTGCAACAATATAAATAGTTAGTAAACACCAGTCTATGATAAGCATCATTCATAAAGCATCTAACATGGTTCTTAATCATGGAGATTAATTCTCACTTTATCATGGGGATTTTAATTTATAAATATACTTTATTACAATACCATGGTTTATATGACATCTTTTAATTAATCAATTTAATTAAAAATAAAAAAAGGGCATAAATATTTTTGAGATAAATCTCAATCTCTAATTTGTAATTAAATCCCTACATCCACCTAATAATTATTATTTTAAATCAAAATTCTGATAACTTACTTATAAAATAAACATACTAATTAATATAATAACACAAACCTAAAATTAAATGTCAAATTTGAATCTTGGGTTCAAAATATTGGGCTAATCTTAAATTTCAATAACTTGAGTTTAAGTTGTTTAATCTGCAAAATTCAAGTTCCCCGCATGGTTTTTCAGGGTGTTGAGTCTTTCTATACATTCAAAAATGCATTTTAAACAACAAAAAATCACATTTGTTCTTGAAATTGTTTTACAGGATTCCAGTGAAAAAATCTATTTCATTTATAAGTTAGATTATGCCTTAAATATATAGGATAATTTTGATATAATTATGATTTTTGGATTAGATTGTTGTTATATTTAAGGGGTTGAAATATAATATTTTCAAGAAAGAAAACACCTTTTAGATATCATAGTGTTAAGGTCACATCATATTTCTATATTTTTTAGAAAGAAAAATCAATGGGTTTTGTATTAAAAAAAATAGTTTACATGATCTGAAATTCTGAAATAAACATAATAATTCTTTGTCGATTCCTATCAAAAACTTCAACATATGGAGAAAATTCCCATGTGGAAACCCTATTCCAGAAACATCATCATATGTAAAAGTGTCACATGAAAACCATGTACCAAAAAGACTAGAGAGACTTGAGAAAGGACATATAGATCTAAAAACGAAATACAAAATAGAAAACATATCTATGTCCATAAGGTCAAATGAAAACTATTTCTAGCATAATGGGGAGTTCATGAAATAGGGATCTTTCCATGGCAAAGGAAATTTTCGCGATAGAAAGCAATGAAGTTTATCTTGCGCATTTGATATGATAAATCTATCTTTTATTGTGTGTCTGCAATAGTTCTCTTCTCCCTTAGTATATGGGAAAATGTGAGATCTTTGAAAATTCGATCAAGGTCCTGATCCTCAACATCCAGTTAGATAGAAAAGGAGGCTTGAAATAGGACCTATGATTGACCCAGTGAATAGTGACTTTAGAGTCCCCAAAAACATACAAAGTCTTGATAGATAGCCAACGAACACAGAAAAGAAGGCCCCCAAGAGTCATGACCTCCACCTTGGAATTGGTCACAACACCTTTGTTCCGACTAAAAAGATAATATTGATCCAATGACAAAACAGTATATGTGCCACAACCACATACCCTTTGTTTTACAACCCCATTGAAAAAACCAACATGATATTTTCCCCAACAATCAATAAGTTAAAATAATTTGTTAATCCCCTTTTTAGCCACATATATATTCCTTGAAGTATGAGTAGATGTTGTTGCAATCCCTGTCAATATCAAAGGGAATATTATAAAAACTTATATAATTTTTTCATCTCCAAATACCCTGAAATATAAATAAAGGGAGTGTTTTGACATCCATGTATATAGTATTGCAAACCATAAATCACCCATTAATAGGTGCATAAATCCAACAAACTTCAATGTTTAATCACTGTAAGACCCCAATTCAAATGGCCACACCGTATGGGAATTTGAGGAATAAATGTATAACATTCTCAAAATCACCCCGACACATATGGCATCTGCCTGAACCTACGAAACCTCTCTTCCCCTGGGTCTCCAAAGTAAGAATCTTGTTATGCCACACCAACCATCTAAATCATTTTAGTTTTAGAGGCATATGCCAAGATCATACTTTTCAATACCACCTATTCACCAAGGAAAGCATATGAGAAGACGATAGATGACAGTAAATATCTCTACAGAATTAATAAACTGAAGGGTCTTCCCATCCCATATGAGAGTGCCAACCTGTTGAAGCCTCGAAAATCGGGTCTACAACAAGGGAGATACCCACCCAGTTCGGACCTTGGTTAGCAGCTCCTTTTCTGTTTGGTGTAGTGGCTCCGACTGGGTATAATGGGACCAGTTTCCCAATATGTGTGTATGTGTTGAGAATAGATATTTCCTTTCTAAAAATGTTTCTAAGTGAAATTCTTTTATTCTATTTCTAATCTAATCATATGCAAATTGTATTCTAATTTCAACAGAAATATCTAATTCTAAACTAACCCGGGATGTAATCTTTCTATTTATGCGATCTAAAATGATTTCAAATAACAATCGATAATAAAGATCATTCAACTGTTATGAGAAAAGAATTCAATAAAGATAAACCACTTCATATAAAAAGTTAGATAAAATAGTTGTGAAAAATATATCGCATAATAAGTTATTCATACATTAAGCATAAATAAATAGCTATCACCGTACAAAAGTGCCAAATGATAACTTAAGCATTCAAGCATCAATATATAAATAACTGAACATAAATATCACTTTTAACACAGAAGCAGAAATAGTTAAGAGATAAAAGTACCATTTATAACTGGTTCTACTCATGAGCTAGAAGCAATAATGATTTATCTCTTCTTAATCCAACATCTACTAAGAGTACAGAAATGCAACATCAGTAGCAGATATTAGACACATATATCAATAAATCTCATTCCATTCATTCATCAAAACCTCCTCTGAGGGTGCAGAAGTGCATGTTCTGAGGACAAGTTTTTGACAAATTTCAGGACCCTTCTCTAAATGCATGAGAAGGGTTTAAATACTACTAACTAAATCTAATTATAGTTTATTACAAAAAATTAGGATTCAGTTTAAATGACCATCCTTTTTCTAGGAAAAAATAAAGTAAAACTAACACTAAATCTAAAACTAAAATTAACAACTAACTACTTATGAATCTGATCTTTGAATTTGCAAGCATCCAGCATTGATTTGAGAAGAGGAGGCTGGCCAACTTCAGATTTTAATTTTCCCAAAAAAACGGAATCAGCAAGTGTTGGCGCGATCTTCTCAGCAGAATTAATAATGCAATTAAGAGCACTGCATTGACTATGTGGTTTTACCAGACATGTCCAGTAAGAATCCCAATTTAACTTTTTCAATCCTTGAATTGATTTTGCCTTTTCTTCAGCTTTCTGTTTCCACTCTGTTTGCAATTGTTGTACTTGTGGTAGGTATCCTGGAATAGTTTCTGAAATCAAATTAACTTTGTGCAAATTTTCATTTACACAATCAGTGATGTTGCTTGCTCCTGTAGCTGCTTCCTCTGCTGCCTTTTTTGCCTCTCTGATCTGCACATCCCAATTATTGAATAGCATTTCTTTATGACCGTCATTGATGATTGGTGCTCCTGCCCTTTTTCCTTCCTCTGACTTTTGCCAATTTAAATAGTTAGTAACTCTTTCATTAGTTAAATCATAATAATGTCGTAATTCTACGACATGATTAGTGATTTTATCACTTTCTTGACAAAAAGAATTCCATTGTGAAATTTTTTGGCATAATATATCTTGTTGTTGCAGTAATTGATTATTCAAGGAAATAGACTTTGAGATAAACTTTGTAAGCTTGGGGTCATATTTATGCATCTCTTGCATAATCTGTATTTGTTTCTCTTTTTCGGCCAAGCTTTTCTGATATCTGATCTGCATTTGCTGAAACTCTTGCTGTAACTTTTCAAATTGTATCTGTGCTTCACTATTAGCATGGGCTTGTTGCAGTTGTTGTTGAAAAACTTGTATTTGATCTTCTTTTTCATTCAATAATAGCTGTACCTCAGATGCTTTGTCGATGGTTGCAGAGGCGTAAGCTCCTGTAATCTGAGATAATTTAGTAAGATTTTCAGTTGGATCCGTAGTAATATCTTTCCATAAAACATCTAATTGTTCTGCATCAGTAGAGAGCACACTTTCTAATTTCCTCTTCTTCCTTTGCTTTCTTACTACTGCTTTATGTTGTGGACTATAGAATATATCCAAAGGAGGAATTTCCTCTATTTTAAGTACAAGCTCAGAGGAGGGAGTAATGGGTATATGTTCTGTTTCTGTGACATTGCCACTTATTCCTATGATTAAACCTTTTGTTGTCTGTACAGGAGTTTGTATGTTTTGTCCTTCAACATTAATAAAATCATTAAATGTTTCCCATTCTTTATCTAACTGAGTGCTAACAGATAGTTGCTGTACATTGGGAGGTGGAAGGTTCAACTGTGGAGTGGTTGAAGTCTGTTGTTGTGAAAGCTCTTTTGATTGAGTTGTATCCTTCACTGAGCCTTCACTTTTATCCTGATCATTATCATACTTTTTAGAACGTTCAAAAGTTTCTTTGCCAAACTTTGACTTAGACCTTTCTGTATCTGAGCTACCACTGAGACTGACACTAGGAGTTGGTTCCCTTGCGGGTTCCAATCGAAAATTATCCAAAGGGATAGTGGTTAATCTTCTTTCTCTGTACATTTTAAATTCTTGAAATTCTTCTAGGGAAAACCGTGTTTGAGCCAAATACAAAATCTCTTTAAATGAACATTTTTCTTGGAACATATCATCAAAAAGATCTTCTTCTCCAGAAAATACTCTTACCTTGACTGCAGTGGTGAAATCCTTAACAACGTCATATGGGTCGAATATCCCACTTGGAAACTTGAACAATTGTAAACATGTAATATTGTTTACTTCCTTAAACGCATGACCAACATCAAATAATGAAAATGCTCCGTAGGCTACAGGAAATTGTGGCCAGATGGCTTTCTTTTTATCCTTTAATTCTTTTGTCAAACCTCCCTCTCCACAGGTTTGATATGCAATTTCCCGAGCTATGAGTTTATCCGGAACATACAAGGGTAAAACATGAGGAGAAGCAAAGCTTCCAAAAACCCTAACATAGGTAAACAATTCTTCTCCAAACCATCTTGCGACAGGGAGAATGTCTACTTCTGCTTTAGGGGAGAACCTTGGAGCATCCTTATTATACAACACTCTGTACGGAGGCAACATTATGCCATGGAAAATTTTGAAAAAATGAGGAATGAACTTTGATTCCCACAATTCTTTGTGATAAACGTGAATGGGTAGGGGATCTTGAATTGTCCATTGCCAACCCATTAAAGGGAACTTAGAAACAAAGCAGATTGAATCCATAACATAAGCAGATAGATAAAAAGGAGGATAAATCCTCTGAGAGACAGTCTGTTTAGACCGGTAATTGAAAATAGCCGTGGCTAAGTTATCAGACAATATTTTAACCCAGTCCACAATGGTAGCGTTAACAACAGTATTCAATAAGGGAATCCATTCAGGCAAAAATTTATTAATGTCGGGATTTACAAAAAGCCTACATAACATAGCAGCAGCAAAACAATACGGAGAAGTGAGTGAACCAGTACTGTACATATCGTGTTTATCTTTCTTCAGTGGTTCGTCTCTTCTGGACCATTCCTTGGTGCATTCCGCCAAGTTTGCATTTTCCTTGGCAAACTTCTCCATAAATTGTTTGTTGTAAGTTGCATGAGGCTCCGGCAAATGATACATAAGCCTCAAATTTTCTGGAGTAAACGACCCAATGAGCTCTTGATCTTGAGTTTTAAACTGTCTGTCCGTAATATCAGTGCTATTCAACACCCATTTCACCATGTCTGTATATGGAAGAATTCTAAGTCTTGCTGTTATCCGGTGCAAAAATGAACAAGCCAGCTCTGTAAGAGATGCTTCAGAAGAATTACTTGAGCCTGCAGTAGCCACAACATCCATTACTCTTGGTTTTTCTTCTTCAAGCAAATTAAACATACTCTCCCAAGTTGTGATACCAGCGTCTTTGTTGCAGGCAGTGTCTGCATACAAGGACGCCATCTCTTTACTTTCAGAACTCGGAGCTTTCTCTTTCTTTCCCATAATACTCTGTATATCACTTTGTATAGTCTTCTATTCTTCGCGCCTGCGGTTTTACGAATTAAGTGAGAATAATGATATGAGAAAGGTGACGGGATAGTTTTAAATGCTGAAGGCGTATGAAATATATTACTTTAACGTGAAATAACCTTTCAATCAAAACAAAATCCTTTTTCATTAATAAATGACAATCAATTCATTAACTTCACATAAAAGCGCATAACAAGTCTCGATTTATGGAAAGATTTTCTTCGTACAACGAGCTTTAAGAATCTGCGATAATACAATCTGTGATTTGCTTTGCAATATCGCACTATCGCAGATCGCAATATCCGCAAATTGAAATCATCGCAAAATCGCAACTATCGCAAATCGCAAACTCGTAACATCGCAATATCGCGAAATCGCAATATCGCAAAAATATAACATATGAAAAATATCCGTTAATATATTTTCTGCGATATGCGATTTGCGATAATTGTTATCGTACATTAATGTTTTGAAGCGTAAGATATGATATTTGAAGTATGCGATGCGATGAATATTTTAATGCATAGTTTTGGATCGCGCTATCGCAATTTAGAAAATTCTACTTGCAAAAGATATTATTCACTTTTTTGCGATGGATGCGATATTTCTTCAAGGAAAGTCTTTATTCTATTTTATCATAAACCTAAGTTTTTGATAGTAAGTTTTATTTGAAAAAGAAAACAAGCACTAATTAATTTTTTTGAATTTTAAAACTAAGGGTCCCCACTTATTTGGTATTAGTAATAATACTAAATAAGAAGGGGGGTTGTTGCTGGCCACAACACAACCCCATCCCTAAATAGGTTGATTGTCATATATATATTAACAATATATTCATCCCAAATATTAACAATATATTCATCCTAAAAAAAACCTTATGTATGGCCTTCGATATCTTCCTACTCAAGCCATCAATAACATTAAATATGAATGATAATGGAGATAGGGAGCACCCTTGTCTCAGCCCCCGAGAAGCCTTTAAGAAGGAATATGGAATGTCATTAATTAACACGACATAATTAACCAAATAGACACATGCCATAGTCCATTCAACAAAACCCACTGAAGTCCAATTTTATGTAGGATCATTCTGAGAAAATCCCAATTGAAACAATCATATCCTTTGTGTAAGTCCAACTTTAAGATTAAAGCCTCCTTCCTTCGAACCTTGATAGAATGAATAATTTCTTACGCAATGGACATGACACCCTAAATCTTCATATGTTTTAGGAAGTCAAACTATTCAGGGGAGATGAAGCAGGAGAGTTTATCTTTTAAGCGAGAAGTAATAATCTTTGAAATCATTTTATAAGTGATGTTTCATAATGCTATAGGCCGGAAATCTATAAAAGCACGAGGCATTAGAATAATTTGGAATGAGATCAATAAAGTTACTAGTTTAAAGCACCCAAAATCATGCACCCAGTACTCAGTCCTTCAACCTACAACCTCAATAAATCTTGGTCGCTAATATCCAATAAGTGGAATATTATTTCCACATTCCATCATTCTGGCCATGAGTAGTTATCCTTGGAAAAATATTTAAGGACAGATTCAATTTCTTCAATCGAGATCAGACTACCAAAAAACCTGTCGTCTTCTATAGAGAACATATCGAGATATGACTGAATAAAATCAAATTGATTTTCAATATCTTCCTCTACTCTAGCCCAAAAAATACCCTCAAAATATCTAATAGGTTCCTTGTGAAAATCCTATAGTTTGGAAAACAAAATTCCCTCACTATCCAAAAGCTACCAGATAGTGTTCTCTTCCTTCTCTGAGAAGAAAAATTGTGAAAGAATTTTGAATTTCTTCATATAATGTTCATTGTGATAGTGTTAATCTTCCTTCATATAATGTATGAAGGTGGATTACAATTTTGTGAGAAATGAGTCCAAAAATTTCACTCTCCCATAAGTTCGGTTGAACGTTTCATAAGTTCGGCCGAAATTTCATAAGTTTGGTCGAACTTTCATAAGTTCGGCCGAACTTTTCATAAGTTCAGCCAAACTTTTGAAATTACTTCGGCCGAACTTTTTTTGCCATTAATCAAACTTAGTCCGCTGTTTATGTTGACGACAACAGTAACCGGATTTTTGGAGGGAGACAGAGAAACCTGCATTAAAATTTTGGTCGAAATAATAGTTTAGCCGAACTTTGTTTTTTTAAATATAGTGGCCCTTGGGCCGCAAGAAGATTTCCATCATTTTATAGTTTTGTGTGTTGGGTGTGGAGCCTGATTATCTTGTTTATTTTGTATCACAGCATTGGACCCTTGTACCTTAATGGGGCGGCAATGCCACCCAAAATTAAATGCTTCTTGGGGGGTCCAGGGGGGGTGGCTGCGACTTTATGGAGCCCCCCCCCGGCGGGGGGTTTCAGGGGCAGCACCCCTGAAGCTAAAAACAGATGTAAAATTGCCTTGTAAAAGTATAGTAATTTCTAGTCAATCTGGGTCGTTCATTAGGTGGATGATCTGATAGTAGAAGTTATGTTTAGTTTAGGGTTTTTTTTCCCTAGAAGGCAACCCCTCGCTTTTATGAGGGTATTGTATTGCAGCTGTGTATTGTATGTGTATTCTCAAAGCGAGAAACAGATAGGGAGACTATGAGAGAGAATAGAGGATATTACAATAGATCTGTTGTAGGTTGTGTCTCTTCATTTTGCTGGATAATAGAAAGGAAGGACTGGCTATTCGGGGTGGACGTAGCCCAAACTGGGTGAACCACGTATATCTGTGTCTCTCTGGTTTTATGTGTTTTGTGTGCTTGTATTTTCCACGTATTTTATGTGTTGCATTGCTCTGTAATTTATATAATTTTCTAACATTGTGAACATTGGAGACGCTTGACCGTTGGTGGTTTTTGGTCATTTCTGTCATTTTATGTTGTTTTTTCTGAATTTTTTGTTGTTAATTTCATTTTTGGTTTTTGTGGTGTTTGCAAGGCGAATTCTGCATGCTCCTTGTGGCCTCAGTGTGCTTGTTCGATGTGTTCATCATGTGCTCATCTTTTCCGCTCTGCATCCATGCTCGTCCTCGTCTCATCCAACCTGCATCCGTTCCAGGTATTCTTTGGAAGCCTCTATATATATTAAGCACTATATAACATCATTTTATGTTTTTTCTTCTTTTTCATACTAATTTCGTGCTAATTTAATTTTGGGTGTTTTCAGTGTTTGCAGGGCATCCTCGACGTGCTCCTTATGGCCTCGGCGTGCTCGTTTGATGTGTTCATCTTGTGTTCATCTCGTTCGCTCTACGTCCATGATCGTCCTCGTCTCATCTGACCTATGTCCATTCCAGGTATTCTTCGGAAGCATTTTTATATATTAATTAATAAATAAAAAATGAATGATTGGTTTATTGCTTTTTCATTTTCTTTTCTTTTTTTAGAAAAAAAAAACGCTTCATTCTTTTCATATATAAGTCTGTAATATAAATATTAATTTAAAATATACGTTCAACCACCAAGTCTGTAATATTAAGTCAATAATATTGCAATTTGTGATTCCCTAACTCTGTTAATTCGACTTGAAAGCCTTCTTTAAGTCACTAGTTATATTGAATTAATAATAATTGGATGCGCAGTCACTGATGTTTAAAGGACCAGGTCACTGATCAAAAACTTTAAAAGGATTTTTGTTTCGCACATATTCAAAGAAAAAATCATGTGGTTGATTTATTGGTTTGGATGGGGCCCCAAACTAGGGTTTACATGGGAAAGCTTGGATTAACATGAGGACCTGAACTCAGGTTAGGTTGAGGCCCACACTAGCATTAGGTTGTGGGCCAAAACTAGGATTGGGTTGGGGTCCAGAATCTAAACTGGCCTATAGCCAAGTGTGCTTATGGACTGTGCTATTACGTATCAACTTAGAACCTTTATGTTTGAATGAGTGGTTTTTTGACATCTGCTATGTGATGTGTCTGTTTCATGTCTTTGTTTATGTTAGAGCTTACTTTGATTGATGGGGATGGGTTGGTCTGCCTTAGTAATGCACATATCATCACTTTTCCTCTTGTCCCGATTTATTGTCTAAAGACAGATAAAGTAAGTGATGGACTTGATTAGCTTCTGTGTTTATAAAAAAGGCGCATTTCAGAAGTTATGCAACATTAGGATCTCAAGGGAAGCTTTCAGATTACTATTTCTCATATGTTTCTAGATACTAAATTGAATATGTATTTTGATTCATAATGCTTTTTTGTGTTTGAATGTGATACTTGAAATTACAGAAATAGTTTTTGTATGTTGGGAAGTCTAGAAATCTTATGAAATATTATGTAAGGGTGAATAAAGGAAAGAAAGCAGAGATAAATCCTTGTATCTAGATTTTTTGAGAGCTAGTTTTTGTGATTGGAAAAACAAAATAAAATCTATGTAAATGGAATTTTTTTTATAAAGAAAGAAACTATATTTTTTATTTTGAAAAAAAAAGTTATTTAGCTACAACTATGTTGTAGCTTGTTGCTATAAATAAAGTAATACATACATAGTTGTTGAAATCTTTTGTTTTATATGGTCAAATTAATTGCTGAAGTTTTGTGTTTAATATGCTGCAACTTGCAAATATGTGATTTCTATTTACATGTTCAATGTATGTTTGTGAATTAACAGTTGTAGCTGCATATTTGGATCTATTGTCACTCATTCATTATCTCCCTAAAAACAATATTTACTGACAATATATTTTTTTATCTCCCATGCTTGTCCTCGTCTTATTTGACCTGTAGTATGGTGCTTTACAGGGATTGAATTTCTTTCTTCTACTTTTCCTGAATTTCTGGTTGACAATGTAACCATTGTTGTTATGAGTAATTTTGTCTTCATCATTTACTACGAATTTGTTTCTAATAGGATTGAACCTACATTCTAGAGAACACATAAGCATCTTTGGTTTAAGAAACTTCTCTTGCAATTAACACAATGCCCCTCGCCACTCCCACGATGGAGCTCTGCATGGAACTCATTCTTCTTGGGCCTTGACAAAAACACAATAACAAAATTATTGATGTTGTAACATTTTATTTTAGATATGTCAATAACCTTCTTTATATCAGAAACTTTTATAGCATGACGATGGGAGGCTTCCTAATCTGCAACGTTTTGTGGCCATCATGCTCAGAAATCAATCCATCTGGAAAAATTGGGCCTTCATTGCACTCAATATAGAAAATATTTTTCCACTTTCTAGAGTTTCGAGTCATACAAGGACTAAAATAATTTCATACTAAAAACTTATCCAACCATCTGTGCACTTCTCTGAAACACATCTATGTATTACTCATTGCTTCAACCCTTTATTCCCAAATTATTTTGGCAAACTTTTACTGCAAATAATCTATTACAATGGTCAATTTATGACAAGACACAATATAAATAATATTCCAATAATCCTAAAAATGTATTTTTTAATCTACACAACTCTCTATACCTAGTCATGAAGTAGACTTTAGCTCATAATCTGCAGCTGAATCAATTCACTCACTTTAGCTCATAATCTGCAACTAAATCAATTCACTCACTGGAATCTTTTATTTTTTGGTTCAGCTATCCATCCAGCAATATTCAACTCCCTCTCACAAACTATTTTTCCTCATCCAATGTTTCAATGCTACTAAAATGTGCATTTGAAACCGTTGTGCTTTTCTATTACACCACTATATAGATTTAATAGATATATTAGTAAATATACACAAAATTTCATTAATAATATTTTCATATAATTAATAACAAAAATAATCACATTTTAAATATATATATTTTTATCAAATATAAAACAACGATATCTGAATTTGCTAATCAATTTCCATAAATAACATTGAGTTATAAATAAAATTGTATACATCCAATTCTAAATAATGTCTCAAATAGAGTAATGAATATTAATCAACTAATTAATTTCACTATGAGTCAACAGTATTATCCACCTCCAACTAAATATTCTTCTTCAACCTTTCACTATGAGTCAATATTATGGTGCTCTACAGGGATTGGATTGTTTTCTTATGCTCTTCCTAAATTTCCGGTTCACAATGTAACCAATGCTATTATGAGTAATGTTTTCTTCATGATTTTCTACGAAGTTGTTTCTAATAGGGTTGAACCTACATTCTAGAGAATACATAAGCATGTATGGTTTAAGAAGCCTTCTCTTGCAATTAACACAACACCCTTCGCCACTCCCACTATGGAGCTATGCATGGAACTCATTCTTCTTGTGCCTTGACAAACACAATAGTAGAATTATTGATGTTGTAACATTGTATTTTATATATGTCAATAACCTGAACTTTATATCAGAAAATTTTGTAGCATGAAAATGGGAGGCCTTCCTAATCTGCAACGTTTTTTGGCCATCATGCTAAGAAATTAATCCATATGGACAAATTAGGCCTTCATTGCAATCAATACGGAAACTATTTTTCCAGTTTCGAGAGTTGTGAGTCATACAATGACTGAAATAATTTCATACTAAAAACTTATCCAACCATCTGTGCACTTCTCTGAAACACATCTCTATATTACCCATTGCTTCAACCCTTTATTCCCAAATTATTTTGGCAAACGATTACTGCGAATAATCTATTACAATGGTCAGTTTATGACAAGACAAAATATAAATCATATTCCAATAATCCTCAAAAAATATTTTTGAATCTGCACAACTCTATACCCAGTCATGAAGTAGACTTTAGCTCATAATTTGCAGTTGAATCAATTCAGTCACTGTAATTTTTATTTTTTCATTTAACAATCCATCCAGCAATATTCAACTCCCTCTCACAAACTATTTTTCCTCATCTAGCATTTCAATGCTACTGAAATGTGCATTTAAAACCGTTGTGCTTTTCTATTACACCATTGTATAGAGTTAATAAATATATTAGTAAATATACACAAAATTTTATTAACAATATTGTCATATAATTAATAAAAAAATATTTACATTATATATATATATATATATATATATATATATATATATATATATAACAACAATATCTGAATTTGTTAATTAGTTTCCATAAATAACACTGAGTAATGAATAAAATTGTATACATCCAATTCTAAATAATGTCTCAAATAGAGTAATGAATATTAATCAACTAAGTAATTTCATTATGAGTCAACAGTATTATCCACCTCCAACTGAATATTATTCTTCAACCTTTCACTATGAGTCAATATTATGGTTCTCTACAGGGATTAGATTGCTTTCTTTTGCTCTTCCTGAATTTCTAGTTCACAATGTAACCATTGTTGTTATGAGTAATTTTGTCTTCATGATTTTCTACAAAGTTGTTTCTAATAGGGTTGAACCTGCATTCTAGAGAACACATAAGCATGTTTGGTTTAAGAAGCCTTCTCTTGCAATTAACACAACGCCCTTAGCCACTCCCATGATCGAGATCTGCATGGAACTCATTCTTCTTGGGCCTTGACAGAAACACAATAGTAGAATTATTGATGTTGTAACATTGTATTTTAGAAACTTTTATAGCATGACGATGGGAGGCCTTCCTAATATGAAACGTTCTATGGCCATCATGCTCATAAATGAATCCATCTAGACAAATTAGGCCTTCATTGCACTCAATACCTAAACTATTTTTCCACTTTCCAGAGTTGTGAGTCATACAAGGACTGAAATAATTGCATACTAAAAACTTATCCAACCATCTGTGCACTTCTCTGAAACACATCTCTATATTACCCATTTCTTCAACCCTTTATTCCCAAATTATTTTGACAAACGGTTACTACAAATAATCTATTACAATGGTAAATTTATGACAAGACACAATATAAATATTATTCCAATAATCCTCAAAAAATATTTTTGAATCCACACAACTCTCTATACCCAGTCATGAAGTAGACTTTAGCTCATAATCTGTAGCTGAATCAATTCACTCACTGGAATCTTTTATTTTTTGGTTCAACAATCCATCCAACAATATTCAAATCCCTCTCAAAAGTTGTTTGTCCTCATCTAGTGTTTCAATGCTACTGGAATGTGCATTTAAAACCGTTGTGCTTTTCTATTACACCATTGTATAGATTTAATATATATATTAGTAAATATACACAAATTTTCATTAATAATATTGTCATATAATTAATAAAAAGAATAATTACATTTTAAATATATATGTTTTATCAAATATATAACAACAATCTCTGAATGTTTTAGTAAATTTCCATAAATAACACTGAGTGATCAATAAAATTGTATAAATCCAATTTTAAATAATGTCTCAAATAGAGTAATGAATATTAATCAACTAATTAATTTCACTATGAGTCAACAGTATTATCCACCTCCAACTGAATCTTCTTCTTCAACCTTTCACTATGATTCAATATTATGGTGCTCTACAGGGATTGGATTGCTTTCTTCTACTCTTCCTGAATTGCTGGTTCACAATGTAACCATTGTTATTATGAGTAATTTTGTCTTCATGATTTTCTACGAAGTTGTTTCTAATAGGGCTGAACCTACATTCTAGAGAACACATAAGCATGTCTGGTTTAAGAATCCTTCTCTTGCAATTAACACAATGCCCTTCGCCACTCCCACGATGGAGATTTGCATGAAACTCATTCTTCTTGGGCCTTGACAGAAACACAATAGCAGAATTATTGATGTTGTAAAATTGTATTTTAGATATGTCAATAACCTAAAATTTATATCAGAAACTTTTATAGCATGACGATGCATTAGGGGAATTTTGAGGTCTAAGATGGGCCTTCTAAGGAAAATGTACAATCAAAGTTCACTTTATGAGAACCAATCACATTTTACGGGATGACATCATCCCCAATGGTTAAGGTGACATTGCTTGAGTTAAACGTACTTACTTTTGTCACATTCTCAATGGTGGATAAAAACTCATGGTTAACCATGGTAGTGCTCTAAGTATTTTTAAAGTCAAAGTAAAGTACTCATAATAAATGTCATTTCACACTTTTTGAAAAAAAATATATTATTGTCATTTCATATTTCTTGAAAGAAACAATGCATATCCTTATACATTTATTATATAATATTATATTATATTATATTATATTATTTCTATATAGTATATTAATTACATGTTATTATACAATTTAAATAATATAAATTTTAATTAATAGCATATAATATAATTAAGAATTTATATATTTATATTTATATTTTATTTTAAGATATTTAAGTACAAAGGACAAATGCATTAGTTGTTCAATGACAATGAATTTTTCTTGAAAAGCTCATTCTTATTTATACTCACATCAATACAATTTTTTTACTAGTTTTATTTTGGTACAACTTTTGACTTGAATTTAACTATGATTACATGGATTGTGGTGCAAAAAGTGAATTGAAAATTCATAAATATTATTTTATTGGTTTAACTATTATTTTATTATTTCCTTAGGAGGCCCATTTTAGACCTCAAAATTCCCCTAATGGGAGGTCTTCCTAATATACAACGTTCTGTGGCCATCATGCTTAGAGATCAATCCATATGGACAAATTAGGCCTTCATTGCACTCAATACATAAACTATTTTTCTACTTTCCATAGTTGTGATTCATATAAGGATTGAAATAATTACATACTAAAAACTTATCCAAACATATGTGTACTTCTCTGAAACACATATTTGTATTTCTCATTGCTTCAACCCATTATTTCCAAATTCTTTTGACAAACTGTTACTGCAAATAATCTATTACAATGGTCAATTTATGACAAGACACAATATAAATAATCTTCCAATAATCCTAAAAAGATATTTTTGAATCTACACAACTCTCTATACCCAGTCATGAAGTAGACTTTATCTCATAATCTACAGCTGAATCAATTCACTCACTGGTATCTTTTATTTTTTGGTTCAGCAATCCATACAACAATATTCAACTCCCTCTCACAAACTATTTGTCCTCATCCATTATTTCAATGCTACTGAAATGTGCATTTAAAACCGTTGTGATTTTCTATTACAAGCATAAATAAGTTAACTTGTAGTTCTCTTTTCAAAAATATATGTTATGTTTTACTATTAGAAGTTAACTTGTATTTCTCTTTTCAAAAATAGATGTTATAATTTAACTTGTTGTTCTCTTTTCAAAAATAGATTTTATAAGTTAAATTATAGTTCTCTTTTCAAACATATGCGCTAATACTCATTTATACACAAACTATTTTTCCTCGTCCGGCATTTCAATGATAGTGAAATGTGCATTTAAAACCGTTGTGCTTTTCTGTTACTGGCATAAATAAGTTAACTTGCAGTTCTCTTTTCAAAAATAGATGTTATGTTTTACTATTAGAAGTTAACTTGTAGTTCTCTTTTCAAAAATAGATGTTATAAGTTAATTGTAGTTCTCTTTTCGAAAATATATGTTATAAGTTAGATTGTAGTTCTCTTTTCAAACATATGCGCTAATACTCATTTATACACAATCAAACTTTTCACATCCGCATAGTATACTACATGCACATTCATACTTATTTCACATTCACCACACCCACTCACTACACCCTTGCACGACATTCAATATCATACCATACCATCCTAGGCTTCCTTCCTTTACCATACCCCTACCTAGGTATCAATTCACATGCATGCATTCAAGTTTCATCGCATACATATCAATTGAGATATTGAGATGTCATTTCCAATAGCCCCTGTACTTTTTAACAACAAGGATGCTTTCAAAATCACATGTGTCATGCTAGTCTCTTTTTCCTTGCTCCGATACAGCAAGCTCTTCATCACACTTAGGAGACTCAGCTGGAAAATTTTGGTGTTTCCCCCACTTCTTTTGTTCCAATTTTTATGAGTGATTCAATAATGTAAAAAAATTATAGCAGGTTATAATCAATAAAATACCAAGTTTGTGTCTATTACCTCATAGGGGTCCACTATCACCGCACCAACCATAATTCTTAGGATGTGTTGTTACTCATTCTCATTGGCAGTAAACTATTATAAAAAATTTCCCTAAATGCAGGGACGGTCCTAGTGTTTTTGGAAACCATGTACATGTCATTTCTCCCATAAACTTTAAGAATTTGCAATAAATGTTCATCTAATATATTTTATTGATTTTGTTTTTTAGGGATAAAAAAGTCCAATAAACATGGTTGAAAAATGGACATTATGCATAGATGTTTCTTGTTATCCAAATCCAAGGAAAGAAATGATTACATATGTGTTATGCAATATTGCAACTAACAAAGTACTCCAAAGGAAAATGAATATACCTGGAAGAACAACAAATAATGAAGCATACTATATTGCATTGATAGAAGGATTGGGAATAACTAGGGAGTATGGATCAAATGGAATTATATTTTTCACCAATTCTGAACTTGTGTGCAACCAAATGAAAGGCGTGTACCAAGTTAATAAGGAGAGGCTAAAAAAACTACATGGAATAGCAAACAATATTGTTAGAAAATTTCAATCATTTAGTATAAGACATTGTGCAAATGTTAATAAGATGTCTGGTGATCTATTGTATGGGGCAATGCCAATTCAAGATTCATTTGTCAAATATGAATTAGT